>CM052722.1:86753942-86770714 GCA_028551405.1 Uromys caudimaculatus | reverse complement strand
TAGAGGCAGGGATGGGGAGGGGATAGGGGGTTTCCAAAGAGGAGACCCAGAAAAGGGGAAACATTGGAAATGTAAATAAAGTATCAAATAAATAAATAAATAAATAAATAAATAAATAAATAAATAAATAAAAAGGATGCAAGTTTTAGACTTATTTATTTTATTTTATGTTTTGCTTACATGTATGTACATGTACCACATGCATGTCTGGTACTCACAGAGGCCAGAAGAAAATGTCAGATCCTTAGGAACTGAAGTTACCTGCCCCGGCCTACGGGGTCATCAACATGGACCTAAGGAGGGAACTGACGAATGAAGGACAAGAGACACAAGAAATGAATGCAAGTCTGTATTCTGATCAAGCTCTGAATGACCTTTGTTCTATACATAGTTTATATAATGAAGAGCAGGGAGGCAGCAGTGGTGGGAGGAAATTCCATGAAACTACACAATCTTCTGTAAATGCAATTCCTTGCACAGATAGAATACAGTGTCATAGCAACTATCTTTACTGCTTAACACCTGGCCAATTATCTTTACTGCTTAATTGCTCAACCACAATGGGGACATCTGGTCTCTGGGAAGCCTTCAGTTACTTCTCAGAAGCAGAAACTTAGGCCTACAATCACTCCAAGCCTAACTCTAATACAAAATGGCATTACTTAGGTTAATCAGAAAAATTCTAACCCTGTTGGTTCCCGGCAGTTACCAATGAGTTGTAAGCCACTATGTGGATGTTGGAAATTGAACCCCCATCCTCTGAAAAAGCAACAAACCCTTTAATTGCTGAGTCATCTCTCCAGCCCTAAAGATATACATTTTATGGAATACTTCTGGGATATGAATGCTGCAGTAAGACCCTCATTTGTGAGTATTTCTAATTCCCACACTTCTCAGAGCATTTGTCTGCAGGCATGTAACATTATGATCAGCTTTCTTCCATACTTATGGTTTACAGCAAGGCTGTTACTTTCTGTAGTGTTACGGATGCATATATTTTTATGCAGTGCAATGATTTTGTACTAATTTGTATACAATCCTGGAACTGAGAAGACAACAGGTTTACAGAATTAATACTCCAGTCTATCTGTCACTCCCTTGTAAGATGAAAAGGCCAAATCCCATGGAGATGAATTAGTTCAATCACTGAGGCATTCAGTAAGTTTCTGAAGGACTGAAAGTAGAATTCATACAAGTATGCATGTCCTGCAACAACATTAGAATGGCTACTGTTCTCCTGCTTTCTAGCACTGCTCAGAAAAGCAAGACAGTACTTAAGAATGTGGCCACTGAAGGCAGATTATTTTTCCTGAAAGAGAGAAAGTCAGCTTAGTACTTTGGGATGTCCAAACTGATAGGTTAGGCTGTGTCCATTGTCATATACAATGTAGGGTTGGAGGGTCCAACAGAAACTAGTTTTTAAGGAATTCTAGCAGGAAAATCTCATCTTAACATGAATGGGGGCATGGAGTAAGCGCTAGTTAGTAAGCATTCCTAAGTCACTAGGGGGTCAACATTTAAGAGCAGCATTATCTCTTGTGTGTATATACTTGTATCCTAGTGAAAACATAAAAGAATTTCATGGAAGAGCATGATGCTAGCAAGTTCATAGAACAGGACTTTCTTAGAACGTGTTTCCTTTCAGCGACACAAGTTTAGAAACCTTCTTAGACAGAATTACCTCTCCAAGATCTAAAAAAACAAGGTTAATGATTTCAAAACCTGAGTAGAAACGGAAATAGTAACAGGCACATTGAAAAAGTTGCAACAGATAACTCTGCAATGCTCATATCACCCCTGCCTCAATAATTATCACATAGAAGGGACAGATAGTTCAGCATGTGAGAAAGAGAGTAAAGTGTGCAGATAAAGTAGCATGTAGATCACAGCACCAGTCCTGCCCTGATGACCTTAGAAATTGTGGCTCCATGACCACATAGTACTAAGCCTGTTCCATGGACCTAAGTTCATGGACCTTTTTGAACACAGCAACTAGATACATTCCCAGTTGATAGACCCACTCCAATGGAACCCAGTACTAGACTCCCACAACTAACTCAAATACCAGACACCTGTGGACTACAGGAACCATCTGATCCAATTGATGACCCAGGTACCACTCAGCCTGTGAGAGACTGAATAATAAGCCTGCCAATTGATACTACCAGCTGGCACATCCAGAATCCTTAAACACATCTATAAATATTGTTGGAAGGGGCCATGTCTTTAAGTGTGCAGACACCAATGCATAGGTCTAAGGATCATAAATAATCAGGAAAAGATGAGAGCATCAAAGGAGCAAAAAGAAGCACTCATTCCAGATGCTAATGAAGGACAATCTATAACATGACCCAAAAATATATATATTCTTCTTCAAGAACACGTTACTGCTGGAGAAAATAAAAAGATAAATAAACAAAATCAGGAAACAATTCATGCACAAAAGAAGTTCACAGGTAAAAGAGAAACCACAAGAAGACAATGAAACAGAAACTGAAAGTAAAGGACAAAATGTCTGAAATGGAATACGTCATCAAGATTGTTAACACAAGACATAATTTAACGTAAGAACCGGTCATTCATCACAAATCCTGGCCATTTGAAATGATTCATGGGAACAAAAGGGGGGATAGAAGGAAAAAGATTCAGAAAAGTGTAGTATGAAAAAGCATCAGGCCAAGTGATATGCACATTAGAGGAGTTATGAAATGAGCATTAAAAGAAAAAGAAGCAGCTCTGTCTGATGTTTCGCTGTGGGTCTCTGCATCTGTCTCAGTCAGCTGCTGGGAGGGGCCTCTCAGAGAACAGTCATGCTAGGCTCCTGCCTGCAAGCATAGCAGAGTATCATTAACAGTGTCAGGGGTTGGCTCTCTCTGCTATGCTGGCAGACAGGAGCCTAGCATAACTGTCTCCCGAGAGGCTTCATCCAGCAGCTGATAGAAACATATGCAGAGACCCATAGCTAAACATCAGGCAGAGCTTGGGGAGTCTTGGAAGAGTGGGGGATAGAATTGAGGGAGCAGGAGGGGTCAAGGACACCTCAAGACCTACAGAGTAAAATATGCTGGGCCCATGAGTGCTTACAGAGACTGAACCACCAACCAAAGAGTATGCAGGGGCTAGACCTGGGCCCCCTAACATTTGTAGCAGATGTGCAGCTTGGTCCCCTAACAATTGGAGTGGGATCTGTCTCTGACTTTGTTGCCTGCCTCTGGATCCCCTTCCACTACCTGGACTTCTAGTGAGAAATGAGGTGCTTAGTCCTGATGGGAATAGATGTCCTAGGACTGGTGGTACTCAAGGGCCGGGGGATTCCCCTTCTTTGAAAAAGGGAGAAGGTAATGGGGGAGGGATTTTCAAGGGTGAGACTGGGAGGAGAAGAGGGAGCAGGGCTATGATTGGGATATAATGTGAATAAAAAAATAAATTGTAGGGGAAAAAAGGAGGCAGAAGACTTACTTTTTAAAAAATTACAGAAAAAAATCCAGAAAAATAACCATCTCCACTCTAGCCAAAGGATATCAAATATATTGAGTCTAAAGCTATTGTCACCAATAGACAATATGATAAAACATGCAAAAAAGTCAAAACAATGAGAGGATCTTGAAGGTACCAAGATATAAGCAGCTTCTCACATTCAAAGGAACATTCAGAGTTATCTCTAAAGAAACCCTGAAGGCCAAGATAAAAGATGATATACTATGATATATCCAAAGTTATAAATTTTACAACACAGCCAAGAAAGTTATACCTAACAAAGGGAAGAAAAGACTCCCAGAAGGTGAAGGAGCCACTGGACTTGACCTATAAGAAATGTTAGAGAGTCCCCTCAAATCATATCAAAAGATAAATACCAACATGAAAACTTATGATACTATAATAAAAATAAAAATATAGTAAAATCAAAATATTCTCATACCATAAAGGCAGTGCATAAACTCCCCTTAACTTTGGGAGAAATGTTAAAAGGACTCTTTAAATAGAGTTCAGAGATTAAGAGTACCTGTTCCTCTTACAGAAGACCAGGGTTTGGTTCTTGGCATCCAAATCAGGAGTCACACAACCACCTATAAATCCAGTTCTTGGGGCTTCAATGCCCTCTTCTGACCTCCAACGGTACCTGCATGTATGTGGTGCACATAAGACAAGCAGGTTCACTCACATACATACACACAAATAAATCTAAACATTCTCAAAAGATTGGTTCACTTTTATTTTATGTGTATACATGTTTTGTTTGCATATGTGTCTGTGAACCATGTGCACACAGTGCCCACAGAATCCAGAAGAGGGTGTCAGATACCCTGGTACTGGATTTATAGGTGGCTGTTAGCTGGATTCTGAGAATCAAGCCCAGGTCCTCTAAAAGAGCAACCTGTGCTTTTAAGTGCTGATCCATCTCTCCAGCTAATTTTTTTAATGTTTAATATCCAGATAATTTTTAACATGAAAAGACAACAGCATTTTAAAATAACCATACCAGCAATTTGTTGGCGGAATCAACGTCCATAAAAAGTATACATTTTGAGCCAAGAGTGGTGGTGCACACCTACAATGCCAGCATTTGGGACATAGAGGCAGGGAGATCAGAAGATTAAAGACAGCCTTTACTATATAATAAGTTGAGGGTAGTCTGAGCTTCACAAGGGTCTATCACTAAGAAAACAAAAGAAAGTATAAACTCTGACATCAGTAACACAAACTACAGAGAAAAGAAGACATAAAGTGCATGGTTATTATATGTGGTCAATATGCCGTCATCTGTTGAAGATAAATTGTTACAAGACTAAAAGGCTTTTTTAGTCTCATGATAGCCATAATTAGCAAATATATGATTGATATGAGAAAATAGGAAAAATGATACAACAGTAAACAATAGATTAAGGATCTATAGTCAGAAAACAATGGACAAATGGCACCAAGTCTTACATATAAATAATGATTTAAAGAGAAATGGATTAAGTTCTGGATCAGAAGATGTAGAGGAATTGCCAGCTAGCTGGCTGAACAAGTAAAGGTGCTTGCTACCAAGCTTGGTAATCTGAATTCTTTCCCAGGAACCTACATTGTAGGAGAAAACTGACTCCTACAAAGTTACCTTCTGCCTTGGCATGCCATGCACACACGCACGTGCGCACACGCATGCGCGCACACACACACACACACACACACATACACACACATAAATACATATAATAAAAAATTTAAAGAGGTACAGGACCTGAACAATATTTTTAAAGATTAAAATATATGCTGTATATACTATAACATCACTTTAGTTTTAAGGACTGTCGAAGTTTCTCAGGAAAGGTTATGTATGCTGCATCTTTATATCTTTATTATTTTTAAGTTTAAAATAACAGGCTTCATTATGATATTTTCATACACACACACACACACACACACACACACATATACACATATATATATATATATATATATATCACAGTACTTTGCTCATATTTGCCCCCAATTATCATGTACATATATGTCACTATATTTTATTCTTATTATCCCACCACTCTCTATTCCCCCATTCTCCTCTATGCTTTTGTAGCTCAAGGACCATTTTATTAGAGTTTAAGAGAATAACAGTCAGGCAAGCGGTAAATCTTAGCAGCTACTGGAAGAAGGAAGATACAGAAGAGAAAGATGAAAAAGAAATCCATGCCTTTTGAGTTAGGTCAGCAATGGAAGTTAGCAAGAAACTATAGGATGGAGGAGGGATGTTAAGACAGAGCAGTGAGAAAGCCCCAGGTGCCTGCTTCCTTTGAGCCGGATCCCTTCCTCCACAAGGATAGTCTCTCAGTCAACTTTTACACCCCTTGTACTCTACCTCTCAGTCCTCTCTCTTTTTATACTACTTAATTTATTTATTTTTATTTTGAGACAAGTTCTTCGTATATAGCTCGGGCTGCCCTGGAACACACTATATAGATCTAGAACTCACAGTAATTCTTCTGCCTCAGCCTCCCTAGTGCCAGCACTACAAGAAGAAGCCACTCCACCTGACTATGAATATACTTTGACAGTGTCATAAATCATCGATGAGAATTGCTATTGCAGTTCTCAAACGAGAAAACTCCCAGCTGCTAAGTAGCTGCTAAGTAGCTAGAAGCACCAAAGCTGCAGCTTCCAACATATAAAGCTGAAGGTACACAAGAGACAGGCAGACGTGTAAAGACTTCTAGGGTAGATAGAAGAAAGAATGGAGAAGAGAGAAATCTCATACGCCTGCCATACAGTGTTCAAGCAGTGAGTTTACAAATGGAGATGAAATCGTCTTAGACAAAACATTTAGCAAAACACCAGGGGAAATACTTGTCTCTGAGCCTCACAAGGCAGGAATGAGAGAATTACCACACAGGTGTATCCTTGCAAGCAAAATGCCATCTGTACATCCACCAGATAAATATTTACTTTGAACCTCCTCTCTGCCAGTCACTGTGACATAAAAGGATGTTAAGTCCTTGGCCCCAAAAGGGTTGTGAACAAAGACACAAGTCAGATGGCATCTAAAGTGCAGCATAATGAATGATCTGGTTGATAATAAGTGAAATTTTGGGTGCTATGTGGTAAGAAGATGTTCCAAGGTTCTTCAGAAGAGACTCACAGAATACCTGTTCTGAGTGCTAGTTATACAGATGTCTAAGACACTTGCTTCTATTCTAGGAACTCTAGGGGATCACAGAAGACAGAACAGAAATGGGGCGCCATACCATCCAGTAACTCAAGGCAGTACAAAAAGCTGATCAGAGTGCATCATGGGAGCATGAAGAACGGAGCTATAAATTCTGAATATTGGCCAACCTCTTTTTCATAGCTCAACCACACTTGTGTGACTACAACAGAGCAAGTAACTTCCCACAGCAATGCTCTGCCACACCCAGGATAAAGACTACTGTTACAGCTGCGCATAGTGACTCAGACTTTTAATCCCAGCATCTGAGAGACAGAGGCAGGTAGATCTCTAAGTTCAAGTCCAGTCTGGTCTACAGAGTGAGTTGCAGGACAGCCAAGCTATGTAAAACTACTGTGTCTCAAAAATCAAAACCAAAACCAAACAAAAAATAACCCAAGAACAAGACTCCTTTCAAGTCTTGATAAAGGTGAAGCTACTCATTGCCAAAGGGAAACCACATTGACTTCTGAACTCCTATTCATTTCAATGTAAAAGCTCTGATAAACATCAGTTCCCAAATGCTTCTCCCTTCCCTCCAAAGCTGAGCTATTTACTTTTTAGTTGGAAAACTAGGTTTATAGTTAAGAACCTGAAATAATTAATTGGTTCTGCTGGTATCTTACAGCTCACTGAAGAAGAAAACTAAAAATGACTTCCTGCTTGTGTGAATAAGATGTAGCTCAGTTATAGACTACTACTAACATAACTTGCATTGAGGTTCAATTCTAAACATTGCAAAAACAAAACAACATCTACTGAACGAGTTCTGGGAGACCCTCAATCAGTGATGCCTTCTGTCACACACAATAAAAAGACTCAGGAATTTAGAAGCAGCAAGCCACACAGCTAGGGAGCTTGAAGGAGTCTTTTGACATAATGTACATCAACCATTTAACTTGACAGATAAGCAAGTTAAGGAAAAAGGAAACTGCTGACAACCCAACAAGTAGTTGAGAGCAGTACTGGAGCTCCAATCTAGGCTTCTAAACTAAAGTTAAAAACGCAAGGTTTAGGCCAATGTAGAGATAGCATGTCTCCCTATGAGAATATTTGAGCTGGTAATAGAAGAAAAATTAAGAGTTCTAAGAACCACCTGACACACCTCCCCAACCACTGGAAATCCCCACTCCAATATCAATCCTGGGAAAAAGTCTCAGCCCATTAAATTCACTCCCAAATGTTTTTAATGTTATTCCCTCATTAGCCTCCATAAACACATTAAAACTACCACCACCTCTGGTTTAGAGGTAAAGCCAAACAATAGTGTTGGCTTGCTCTCTATTTAAATAATCCTGTTTAGTTAAATGGAAATAAAACATGTAAGGAATGAAACAAAACCAAAGATTAAGAGAAGCAGTTTACCCTATGAATGGATCACATACCAGCAAATATACACTGCTAGAGTACATTCTTTTTATATATAGGACATCAGGTAACAAGTATTATTCCAAAGCAAATCTGTGTCTTTTTTTTTTATTCTGTTGCCTTTTTTCTTTTTGAAACAAAGTCTGTATATTGCCCAAGGTGGTCTTGAACTTATGCTTCCCTGCCTCAGCTTCCTGGGTGCTAAGATTACAGGTGTGTGCCAGCATACCTAACTCCCAACGGTTTCTTGTATTTCAGAGGGCATAGACCATGCCATGGTACGGAAGGGGGAAGGATGATTCATCCTGGATGTCCAGAAAGCCCCTGTGGGGAGCAGAGAGCATTTGAAGTAAACAAAGAGTACAGAGATGAGACACGACCTGATTCTCCTTCCAGGAACACAAGCTAGCCCTGGAAAGTTGCCAGAAAATGAAGAAGAGCAATGAGAAGAGAAATTCTGTTTTGAACAATGAAGAAACAAGGCTACTATATACCAAATATTTCTTCACTCCCCCTTTCTAACTCCTGAAATAAGAAGTCCCTGGATCTAAATACTTAATAATTTCTTTCTAATACAGGAGACTAGTAGTAATGCAGTGACATGATAAAGCTCTCAAAGAGATTCTTTCAAACATGGCTTCAAAACCAATAGTTATTACTAGTCAAACTCAAAGGGGGGAAAAACCTTTTAAGCATTCTAGTTTGGAACTGCTCTTATCTCAAGACCTGCTCATTCAAACAGAAGGGAATTACATGCTCTTATTGATATCCTTGTCCTACTTTCAAATTCAGCCAGAATCAAATAGAGGAAAAGATGACAGAATAGGAAGCAATGAAAAAAATAATTTATCTCCACAAAACAAAGGCCAAATGGGGCCCTTTAAGACCCAATTTACACAGATGCTTCACGATTCTTTATATAACTAGATCAGAGAACACAGTTTTGAAAGTGCTCAGTTTAATTGATTTGCAGCCACACTAACTCAAACCCCAGGGACTCCAATTACACATCACATCATAGCTAGGGCCTGTGGAAACCACATATCCCCTTGAGATTACTAGATGCTTTTCACAGTCAAGTGTTATGATTAACTCCAAGTACTTCCTTCAAGAGACATGGAGGATACCACATTTCTCTTTCCTCTGTGCAGACTTAAGAAAAATAACTCCATTAAATATGTGGTATAGCAGCCTACGATAAGGAGAATGACTGGAATTTTAGAGAAAGTGAATAAGCTGAAAACAATTCGGTTTTTCCTCGCTTACCTTATCCAAGTATGCTAATCAGCTAAAAATGGGAGATCACATTGTCTCTTCTACAAGATGGAAGTTAATTGTTTCGAAGCACCAGTGATAGGCCTCAGATAGACTAAGTACTTATATCAGGCATATATAAATATTTTAGGAGCTATGAAAACTTCAAGCACTTTCAAGTGGTTTCAAGCACATTAGTCCTGCTTTACACAAGGATAATAAGTCTGGTGGATGGTAAAAATAATAATGTTGTTAATCCCAACAGCTTGAATGAGAATCATCCACTACAGCAATCCAGATTGATTTAATGCCCTTCGGACAGTATGAGTCAGTTCTTTCCTGGAGGACTAATGGATAATCAGCGTCTCATTCAAGCCCAATTCACACTCCGTTTGATTCTGCATGAAGAAAGCAAGCTGATGGTTTCCTGGGATCTGGCCTGAAATAATGGCCTTAAGTGATTGTGCCCCCATGGAAAGACCTTAGCTATTACAGAAAACCCAGGGCTGCGAATCCCTTCTACCCGATATTAATCAGATCTCTTTGGTAACTGATAATATCTCATGACAATAGCAAAGGGGTCAGTGTGCACCAGAGAAAATCAAAATTTTGGCATAGCTTGAGGAAAACAGTGTTATTGCTGCTTTCAAATAAAAACAACTCGACATTTGAGCATTCATCCTATACTTAATAACTTGGATTGGAAATCTACCTTACATAATACACTCTTTATCCCTAATGCTGATTTATTTTTTTATAAATGTAATTCTATTTATATTAATTTTTATGAAAAGCAACAACTGGATTCAAAATGCTTTAAGAAAATATTATCTCAGAATCACACTGAGACAATTAGGAACTATTTGCAACTAAGAGATCATTTACAAATTGAAAGTGAGTATTCTATTTTAGAATAGTTTATTTGAAGACTGGGCAGTAAATAAATAATTCTATATCAAACTAATAATTAAACTTTGAATGGGTAAAAGTCTTCCTGCTAAGGACATATAATAATAAATGTTGAAACTGGGTGATTAGGTACTCAGAGGTTCATTATAATTTTCTTTATTCCTTTGAAAATTTGAACAGTTTCCATACTATTTGTTTTGTTTTGTTTCTCAAGACAGGGTTTCTCTGTGTAGCCCTGACCATCTTGGAACTCACTCTATGGACCAGGCTGATCTTTAACTCAGAGATCCACCTGCCTCTGCCTCCCCAGTGCTGGAACTAAAGGTGTGCACCACCACCACCCAGCTAATAAATTTATTTTTAAGACTTTGCATAACAAAGATAACTTTGGAGTAAGCCCTGTAAATTATTATTAATTTGAAATTACTAGCACTAATATTAGAGCTTTGACTCTACTTAAACTTTATTATTAAAACTTCTAGACCTGTGAACTTCCCAAACTCAGCCTGCCTATACTTAAGCTAGGGGCAAGGGTAAATGGGATCCTATGGGGCCAAAATTTGTTCTGGTTCTAGTAAAAATACCAAGAGAGGGGAAGGGAGAGACTACTGGGGCAGGAGATAAAGGGCTAGCTTTGAAAGCCAAAGCTGTTTTGATGGCAACATCGCTGTTAGTTTTCCCGTTTCCAGAGGGATTCATTATGGAAAGTGTCCTACATTCTCTTACTTTAGTTCTATCAACCACCATACAAACTAGGACACTTTCTCATGGTCAGAATAAGCTCAGCTAGATGGAGAACCCATGAGGAACTGTGGCTTTGGTCCAGTGCTTTACCATAATGAGAGAAAGACTTTCAAGTATCTCGTATTCTGGAGCAATTCTCAGTTAATCATGTTACTCATTTGCCTTTGCTGTTCACAGAACATCTTGGAGGAGCTTGAAGTGGCCAAGTAATGGAACTTAGATATCCTCCTGTACCTGATTTTTCTTTCCTTTTTCTTTCTTTCTTTCTTTCTTTCTTTCTTTCTTTCTTTCTTTCTTTCTTTCTTTCTTTCTTTTTTAACCAAGAGACCATTTTCAGGCAAGAAGCAAAGACTCCTAGAAGCAAACTGCATGCTTGCAATGGTAAAAGATACCAAATTCAAGAATGAAAATGCTCTACAAGTTAATTCCTTTCAAATCATGTAGGGGGGTTCTTTTATAGAGACTTCTGAAATATTTACAAAATTGATGACATGAAATTAAAAATGCTTCTATGAAGCAAAGGAAGCATTCACCAGACCAGAGAAGAAAGACCAACTGGAAAAGTATCTTTTCCAATGATATATCAGACAAGGGGTTAATATAGACAGAACTTTAAAACTTAAAGACAAAAAACTAACCATCTAGTCAGTAAATGAGGTAAATAGTTCTCAAAAGAAGAAACAGAAATGGTTCAAAAATCCATTTTAATTGTTCAATATCCTTAAGCATCAAGAAAAAATCTGAATAAAAATTGCTTTCAGATTTCACCACACCCCCAGTCAGAATGCAGAATAGGTAACATCAAGAAAACAAGTAATAACAAATGCTGTTATGAATAAGGGAAAATAGGTAACTATATCTACCACTACACTAGAAATATTAACTGATGTAGTCAATCCCCAAGTCAGTGTAGATGTTCCTTAAATTACTAAAAATAAATAGGTCTGCCATATGAATCAGTCCTACCATTCATGTACACACACACAAGCACACATACACACACACACACACACACAAACACACACACACACATATGCAAAAGATTTTAAGTCAACATATCACAAATATACCCATGCATTCACATTTATTCTACTACCCCAATATTTATTAAATAGAACCAGCCTAGATATTCAACAAAAGATGAATGAAAAAATAAAGTGCAAATACACAAAGGAATTTCATTGAGTCACAAAGAAAATTATAACATTTACAGGACAGTGAATGTAACTGGAGATCATAATGTTAAGAAAATAAGCTAGACCCAGAAAAATATTCCTTTCTACCATATATGGAATCAAGATTTAACTCTGTGTGTGTGTGTGTGTGTGTGTGTGTGTGTGTGTGTGTGTGTGTGTGTGTGTGTAGGTAAGTAGGTAGGTAGGCAGGTAGGTAGGTCTGTCGGTCATGAAACCAGAAAAGGCATCATGAGACAGGATGAAAAGATCTTAAGAGGGAAGGAAAATAGAACATGTGTGACATGAAAGCAGAAAGGGGACGATTCCGCAGGAGGAAAGGAACCAACAATAGGGAGACAAGGAGAATAGTGAGGGAAGGCAATGAACAGAAAAAAAGTCTTCATAAAAATCTCATCATGAGCCGGGCAGTGGCGGCGCATGCCTTTAATCCCAGCACTTGGGAGGCAGAGGCAGGTGGATTTCTGAGTTCGAGGCCAGCCTGGTCTACACAGTGAGTTCCAGGACAGCCAGGGCTACACAGAGAAACCCTGTCTCGAAAAAAAAAAAAAATCTCATCATGAAATCCATCACGTGGCATGCTAACTTTCAAAGTTGATTCAAAAACAAAAGGAAAGGAAAGAGTAGGTTTTTGATAGACTGTTGCAGTAACTAGAACATTCACAATTCTACTCTTGTCCCCATGGAGAAAGCTAGGCCTAATAACTACCTATACATTAAAATACAGGATATTTTATAGGATAACTGTCAGAGAGCACAGGGGGAAACTACAGGTACAAAGGAAAACATGTGCAATCATCTCAGATAATAGTTCTACCTTTTAATAACACAGAATAGCTATGTTCTTGCCTTGTGTCATTTTTATTCTTATTCCCATTGGATAAAAGATGTTTAGAATTGACCTTAATGTCCATCGGGGATAAAAAGGAAGCTTAAGTATGCATTAGACCAAATTACTTCCTAGTCCATTTCTCAAGCATTTTATAGATGATGGATACGCTGCTGATTCAAAAACCTTACTGTGTGGCAGATGCTGTAATAGACAGTACGGAAATATGTACAATTTTTATGAACACACTGTACATATGTTTACCTACACAAGACTTATACATACAAATACACACAACAGCAACAACAACAATAACAGCAACAACAGCAGGCATATTTAAGGGAGCCTTATTGGAAAGGAAGGGATTGTAGGAGTGGAAGGAGAATAATAGAAGGTAATTGGGGTGAATGTGTTCACAATACATTGCCTACATGTATAATACTGCCAAAAATTACATTTAAAGACTTTTAAAATTAAATTTAAACAAAGATTTCTTAAAATGTAACATGCCAACATAGTAGTAGATTCAGAAGTTAAAACCTGTCCTTCAAAAAATAGAACCAATTTTAAATTTAATTTTAATTATATATTACCCTAGAACTCCAGGGCCAGGTGTGCCACCACATGGCTATATTCTAGGGTGAATTGAGTCAAGTGATTCTCATGATCCCAAAGAGTTTGTGATTTATAAAACTTATGAAGCCATATTATTAATATATCAAGTCTTTTCTATCCATACACAGTATATGTCAATAATGTTTTATATTAACTCTTCTTTTATCAATACCTAGAAAATTGTTTTTTCAGATGGACTAAACCAGATATTGTACACATCATATAGTCTGTCTCTGTGCCCTGATATCAAAAATGTATGGTTAATAAACAGAATTTAAAATAGGTTCTTATGACTTCTTAATTTCATTTTTACCTGTCTTAATGTCTCATTTTTGTTTCTAATTTTATTAATTTGGCTCTTCTGTTTGCTTCTTTGATTAATTTGCTTAAAAGTTTATTAATCTTCCTAGGATATAAAATGATTCCTAATGATATTCTGCTATACTCATAGACTGGTGCCTAGTCCAATTGTCATCAGAGAGGCTTCACCCAGCAATTGATAGAAACAGTTGCAGAGACTCACAGCCAAACATTAGGCAGAGCTCAGGGAATCCTGCAGAAAAGGGGGGAAGAAAGATTGCAGGACCCATACAGGCCAAGGACACCACAAGAGCATGGGACACAGAAGCAACTAAGCAGGGCTCACAGGATCTCACTGAGACTGAACCAACAAGCATGGAGCCTGCATGGGACTGACCTAGCACCTTTGTACATATGTTACAGTTGCATAGCTTAGTCTTCTGGTGAGACTCCTAACGGCGGGAATAGGGGTTGTCTCTGACTCTTTTCCCTGCTTTTGGGAACCTTTTCCTACCACTGAGTCACCCAGTCCAGCCTCAATATGAGGAGAGGTCGCTAGACTTAACTGCAACTCGCTATGCCATGGTTGGTTGATATCCCCAGGAGGCATGCTATTTCCTGAAGAGAAATGGAAGGGAAGTGGATAGAGGGGAAGAGAGAGGAGAGGTGGGAGGAGAGGAAGAAGGGGAAACTGCAGTAAGGATGTAAAAATAGAATAACTTTGTCAATCTTGTTTATCATTTCAAAACACTAGGGAGGATCAGAGAAGAGCTGGAAGAGAAGACAGAATATGGTCAACCTTTACTATATGTCAAGTAACATACAGAGTAAGCAGATTACATTTAGAAATATATACTTATATACATGTACATGTGCGTGTGTGTGTGTGTGTGTGTGTGTGTGTGTGTGTGTGTGTGTGTACAATAACAATTAGTAGAAAAAAGAGATCATGAACCTAAAGAAGACCAGGGAGAAGTATATGGGAGGGTTTGAAAAGAGGAAAGAGAAGTAAAACTATAATTATATTATAATCTCAAAAATTAATATTAGTAAAAAATATATATTGTATAAAAAAGCTAAAGGGCCAAGGAAAATAAATGAATAAAATAAAGATCTAGGTTTTTGCATTATTGATTCTTTGTATTGTTTTTATCTATATTTTATTATTTTCATTCCTGATTTTAATTCTCTCTTCCCATCTACTGTTTTTAGGGTTTGGTTTGTTCTTGTTTTTCCATGGCCTTTCTTCTGGTGGATCATTAAATTATTAATGTGAGATCTATCAATTTTTTATGCAAGCACTTTGCACCATAAAATTACCTCTTAGTACTGCCTTCATTGCGCCCCACAGATTTTAGAATATAGTTTGTTTTCCTTTTCATTTAGTTTAAGGACTGCTAATATTTTCTTGATGTCTTCCTTAACCCAGTTACCATTCAGACATATGTTGTTTAGTTTTCTTAAATTTATATATTTTCTATATTTCCTATTGCTATTGATATCTACCTTTTTTCCACTGTGGTCAAATAATAATAGAGGATTATTTCTGTTTTCTGCTATTTGTTGATATTTTTTTCCTTGTGTCCTAAAATGTGGTCAATTTTGGCACAAGTTCTGTGGATTTCTGAGAAGAGTATGGATTCTTTAGTGTTTGGGTAGAATATTCTGTAGATGTCTGTTAGGTTGTTTTTTGATTTGTGATTTTACTTAACTCCAATGTTTCTCTGTTTAATTTTTGTCTGGGTTGTCTTTATTCAATGATAATATGGTATTAAAGTCATCTTCTATCACTGTGTTGGGTTTAATCAGTGGTATTAGTGTTAAAATATTTGTTTTATGAAATCAGGTGCACCTGTGTTTGCTTCATAAGTGTTTTAGAATTTTAACTTCCTCTTGGTTGACTGTTCCTGCAACAAGTATAAAGTGATCTTTCTTGTCTCCTTTGACTAGTTTTAATTTGAAGTCTTTTGTTGGATATTAAAATAGATATACCCAATTGCTTCTTGGTTCTATTTGTTTGGAATACATTATTTCTTTCTTTTACTCTAAGATGGTATCTATCATTGATGGTGGGGTATGTTTATTAGAGGTAGCAAAACCAAAAAGTCATGTTTTCTAATCCAATCTGCTATTCTGTGTCCTTTTATTGGTGGTAGGGGAAGTTGAAGGCATAAATATTCAAAGTTCGTATTGCTAGATGTATATTAATTGCTGTCATGTTGATAATTTTGTGGTATATATTCCACGTTCATGAACAATACACTACTGCTCACAAAAAGTCACAGGTTATCTAAATGAAAATCTCAGTGCCAGGCATTTTTCCCTATGAGTTATTAGACAGAGAGCCCCATAAGCCCCCAAATTAATACACGCTATTACCATTGATCTTGGTTTCCCACCTTAACTAAATGGTAAAAACCAATTACTGAAGACAACACACTTTTGGTTGCAGGATATTGAGAAACCAGTCTTAAACTGACAAAGTAACTCTCCCTTTCATAGTGCTAGAAGGTGAGATAGATAGATAGATAGATAGATAGATAGATAGATAGATAGATAGATAGATAGATAGATAGATAAGCTGCTTGGGAAGAAAAGACATCAATAGTCTTATTCATCACTGTACCCTGAATGGTACAGGTTGACCTTATAGGCAGTATGTGCAATAGTAGTAAAACTGTGTATGGGGGTAAGCAACCACTTTATGTTGAGGCCTGAGCCATAGGAGAGGATTCATGTGTGGTACTGGTACATGGTCAAAATCCATGACTAGAGAAGTAATAGGCCCCAGGGAAGAACCTATTGATATAATTTTTCTAAATGACCATGCTTTCAGACTGCTTTCTAAATATTTGTATTTATAGCCATAGATTTGTGTTGT
>CM052722.1:86731472-86753442 GCA_028551405.1 Uromys caudimaculatus | reverse complement strand
AAGGAAGGAAGGAAGGAAGGAAGGAAGGAAGGAAGGAAGGAAGGAAGGAAGGAAGGAAGGAAGAAAGAAAGGTGTGGGCTTGACAATAACCTTATGCAATAAAATTAAATCACTAAAAAAATATAAAAGAATGAGAATTGTACTTATTCTACCTGATTCCCAGTCTAGTACTCTTCCTACCTTATTAACTGAGTCACTACTTAATTAGATGCCTCCTTATCACATGTATATAACTTAAGTAACACACAAAGAAGCAACCTATTCCCGAATAAAATATAAAGATTTCATAATATATGTGGTTACTAATTCACTCCTCCAGGTTGAAGTTTAGATCCACAACCTTTTAAGAAGTTCTAAGCTAGACATGGTAGCATACACATACATTCTCAGCAGTTAGTGTCTGAAGCATGAAAATCATGGGTTTGAATATAACCTTAACTACATTATGAGACACACACCCCCAAATGGAAAAGAAAAGTGGAAAAATGGAAGCTAGGCCTGGTGATATGGGCCTGCAATTTCCAGCAGTGGTGAAGTAAGAGAATCAAAAGCTTATGGGGAGTCTCGGCTGCATAGTGAATTTGAGATCAAGTTGGGCTACATAACATCTGGTCTCCAAAAAAAGGAAAAAGGAAGAGAGAAAGAAAGGGAGAAAATAAAAAGAAAAGGAAGATAAAGTTACACAAAGACTCTGGGAAAGAAATTAGCCAATAAGAGGTCTAGAATGTTGATTTCCACAAATTACATCATCCATATGCCTCAGTTTCTCTGTGTGTGAATTGCTAACAATATACAATAGTAACACGGCTTTTTAGTGTCTCTAATTACTTGAAACCATAAGGATTCATTGATTCTGAATTCTCACTTTACACACATATAGGTGGTCACTAATTTCTCTGAACTGGATTAGTAATGTATTGAATACCTCTCACCACTTACTTGCCTAGACTACTTCATCAAGCTTCTAACTACTATCCCTATTTGTAATCCCTCCTAGCACAAAATATCCTCATTACTACCACCAGGGTAATATTTCAAAACCAACCTGGCTATGCCATGTTTCCATTAACAACTATTTCCAATGTGATAAAGTCTAACACTCTTCCTGATATTCAGAAATTTTTCTGCCTGGCTCTCATATGCTTCTTCATACAGAACTTAATCCCAGCCACTCCTCTATTCACACAGCCCTCCAATATCTTAAATTTCTTGCCATTCTAGTATATTGCCTAATATTTTATTTTGCACATTCCATTCTATCAACTTGACATATTCAATCCTCCTCTAAAATTTCTTTTTTTTCTTTTTTTTTTATCTTATTTTATTTTTTGATACTTTATTTACACTTCAAATGTTTTCCCCTTTCCAGGTCTCCCCTTTGGAAACCCCCTATCCCATCCCCCTCCCCCTGCCTCTATATTTTACGTTCTTCATTATGTTTTTTCTATGCTTTCCATGAAAAAACTCATTGACAATGCTGCAGCATCCTGGTCATATGATGATCATCGTGCCTATGCTACTTGTGATGAAATAAACAGTATTATCAGATTGCTTTTATCTTGACTTTCTTGAAAGTTAGGCTGTATCTTTTCCACTATTAGTATTCTAAACATATATAATAGTACCTGGTCCAATGTATTGCTATGTAAATGTGTACTGAAGGAATGGCAAGATGGAACACTAGGTAAAGGCATTTGCCTCCAACCCAACACACATATGGGCACATGCGCACCTGCATACACACACACTGAATAAATAAATAAATTTGATACAAATTGAAATGTTTGATGTATAAATAACTATGATCATTGTGTAACATTATATATATACATATATGTATATATAATGTGTGTGTGTGTGTGTGTGTGTGTGTGTGTGTGTGTGTGTGTGTGTGTGTGATAAACGAGTACAGCCTGTTTAGGTTTCTTTCATTGTCCTATTTATTTGAAGCTTTTATCTAAAGATTTGGGGGATTTGCCATCTTGAAAAAATAAATGCCTTAACTGTAGCTTTTTGAGAGATGTCAACCACTCTGTGGATATAAGGGAAGACTGATCATCAAAATCTACTTTTTACTCTTTTGGTATCAATGAATCATTGCGCCACTTCATTCTAATTTTTATTTAAATTCCATGAGAGAAAAACATGACCTAAAAGTTACAATTTATTTATCTTTCCTCTTATGCCCTGCACCAATTTTGCACCCACACAGAAGGGATGATTTCCACTGCCTACATTTAAATAAACTGCCAAACCATTATGCAATTTACACCAGAAGGCTGACAATAAAGTTCGACCTTCTCCAAGGTCATTCACATACTCACTAATATCTGGGAAAGTGCTGAGAGAAAAATAAGTAGATAACTCAATCTGTCATGTGAATCTAAGGAGATTGTACAAATACCTCATTTCCATAACAACATTGTACTTGATGTCCCAACATAATAAATGAATATGCTATGACTGAAGACTAAACAGAGGCTAATGGTAAATGCATTAATTAGCGACCTGTTTACACTTCTCCTGGGAAGGACAGCCATTTGTTACAGCTGCTGTCATGCAAGAATACAGACTGCAGTTGAGTTTTCACTCTGGGAATGCATATAAATTTGTAAGAGTCTCCCACATTATCATTTGCTGACAGGCATTAATGACACTAATGAAGGCAGAAGAGCTTGATTCAAACACACAAATGATTAGAGTTAATAATAGATATGTGAACAGAGCCTTCATTAATGAATTTATTAATGATGCAGAGATGAAAGTCAAGGGGGGATGTCTAGACATGTATTTATAGCACCTCCACCTCCTTCAATCAAAGATAATTCTTCTAGCTCTTTGATTTATACAGTCTTTAGTTACATATCTAAGGAAGCAGAATATTCATGTTCTAGGAAACGAAATCCAGAGAAAAGAATAGATCTAATTCTATTAGGTTAATGACAATTATGAACGAGAATAGTGTTGGAGACAAAAGAGCCTTTGTCTTAGGGAAGATGTGATGATGAATGCAAAATAGAGAGTTTATTCAAAGCAGAAAGAACTTTGACTAATCGTGTCCAAGCCCAGTTAAAATCTTCACTTTTAGAAAAAGATGAATGTATTATTATCAGTTTACTTCCTTGACTGTTGATATATTATATAACCACATTCTTGACAAGTAGTCAGATTTTACTACTTGTGGGAAATACTATGGTTTGACAATACACTTTCATCTCTTCTTTTGTTTTCATTAAATGTCTAAAGCATTCTACTTCTGATCAAGAGAGGACAACAGAATACCAATGTTATATAGGATCATGCCTTATTTACTCAATTGTTCAGACTCCCTTAAAAAACAAATTTGACTAACTTGTAGATGGGTTTTCTTGGGGACCTAAAATACAAAGTTCCAAAATGACTGGTTGCAGAAAACAATTTCAAGGAGCAAATTAGTATGTTCAGGATAAGAAGCAACTGTAGAAGTTAATCACATGACTAATTGAGTTTACTGACCACTGAGGGAAAAAAATCAGTTCAAACAAAGTGTTCAGTTAAGGGGTCTTGAATAGGTAAAAATCATATTCAACTGTAAACAGCATATTAGTTCTTATCAAGTTATGTGATTAAACTGTGATTTCTCATGATTAAATTATAAATGTAACTACATCCTGAAGGCTAAAGAAGATCTCTGCTATTTTCAGTATTGTCTTAAAACTTCTAAAACTGTTTAATGCCACTTATGAGCCCAAAGTAAAGGCATGGAGATGCTGTTTTAAGAGAGACCTAGATGAGCAATCACTCTCTTTCAATAAGATTCTTGTTTGAATCATAGAGATGGATAAATAACACTAAAGATCTTTTAAAAACATTACATGGGAATCTATGTAATAATTCAGAAGCTTCCTAAAATATGCATATAATATATATACACATACATATATACATACTTATACATACATATATAATATATACATATACATGTGTATACATATATACATACACACACATGCACACACATCACACAATCACACACACATACACACACACACACACACACACACACACACACACACACATATATGTATATATGAAAGCGAAAGAAAATGAAGTTACCCCATAATAGGGTAACAATGTCCCTACTAGATACCACAGGCTGACAAATAAAAACCCACGACCAGGAATGGTTTTCCTCTTTGGAAGATGTTGGCCAGGGAAATACTATAGACTCTCAAGCATTACAAGCTACTGCACATGATATTGGTACTCTCCAGAACATGATGATAACACGCTGTTGCTATAGGATCAGAGATGAGGAGGACACAACATCTGTCCCAACACCAGGAGTAACTGGAACCAGCGGGATCCAGGGACCCAGGAATCCCACCCAACCAGTGGCACGGGTTCCTTGCAGTCTGGGCCAGTGCCCTGAGCAGACCTTGTGTGCGAACTTCTCAGCCAGTCCCACAACATCCAGAGGAAGCTCAACTCCCAGGTGCTCTAACACACCCAGGACCCCAGGATCCCAGGAGCTTGGTCACACCAGGATCTCAGGGTCCCAAGGCAGCTTGATTTCAGGAGCTCTGACATAGCCAGGATCTCAGGATCACAGGATCCCAGAATCACAGAATCACAGAGACAGCTGGTCTCTGAGGAGTTCTGACACAACTAGGATCACAAGAAGGACAGGCTCCAGTCAAATGTAGGGAGGGCATGTAGCACTAGAGTTAACCAGATGGCAGGAGGCAAGTGTAAAAACAAAAGGAACAGAAACCAAGGTTACTAGGCATCATCAGAACCCAATTCTCCCATCATAGAAAGTCCTGGATACACCATCACACTGGAAAAGCAAGATTCGAATCTAAGATTGCTTCTCATGATGATGATAGAAGACTTTAAGAAGGACATAAATAATTCCCTTAAAGAAATACAGGAGAACACAGGTGAACAGGTTGAAGCCCTTAAAGAGGAAACACAAAAAACCCTTAAAGAATTACAGGAAAACACAATCAAACAGGTGAAGGAAATGAACAAAACCATCCAGGATATAAAAATGGAAATAGAAACAATAAAGAAATTACAAAGGAAGACAACCCGGGAGATCGAAAACCTAGGAAAGAGATCAGGAGTCATAGATGCAAGCTTCACCAACAGAATGTAAGAGATAGAAGAGAGAATCTCAGGTGCAGAAGATAGCATAGAAAACATTGACACAACAGTCAAAGAAAATGCAAAATGCAAAAATCTCCTGACCCAAAACATCCAGGAAATCCAGGGCACAATGAGAAGATAGAACCTAAGGAAAATAGGTATGGAAGAGAGTGAAGATTCTCACATTAAAGGACCGGTAAATATCTTCAACAAAATTATAGAAGAAAACTTCCCTAACCTAAAGAAAGAGATGCCCATGAACGTACAAGAAGTCTACAGAACTCCAAATAGACTGGACCAGAAAAGAAATTCCTCCTATCACATAATAGTCAAAACACAAAATGCACTAAACAAAGAAAGAATATTAAAAGGAGTAAGGGGAAAAGGTCAAGTAACATATAGAGGCAGACCTATCAGAATTACACCAGACTTCTCACCAGAGACTATGAAAGCTAGAAGATCCTGGAGAGATGTCATACAGACTCTAAGAGAACACAAATGCCAGTCCAGGCTACTATACCCAGCAAAACTCTCAATTACCATAGATAAAGAAAACAAGATATTTCATGACAAAACCAAATTTACACAATATCTTTACACAAATCCAGCCCTACAAAGGATAATAGATGGAAAACATCAAC
The DNA here is from genome assembly GCA_028551405.1 of Uromys caudimaculatus. Classification (NCBI taxonomy): domain Eukaryota; kingdom Metazoa; phylum Chordata; class Mammalia; order Rodentia; family Muridae; genus Uromys; species Uromys caudimaculatus. The sequence continues at coordinate 86,747,671 of CM052722.1, read as the reverse complement.
ACAAGGAGGGAAAATACACCCTAGAAAAAGCAATAAAGTAATCTGTCAACAAACCCAAAAGAAGATAGCCACACAAACATAATTCTACCTCTAACAACAAAAATAACAGGAAGTAACACTTTTCCTTAATATCTCTTAACATCAATGGACTCAATTCCCTAATAAAAAGACATAGACTAACTGACTGGATACATAAACAGGACCCAGTATTTTGCTGCATACAGCAAACCCACCTCAGTGACAAAGACAGACACTACCTCAGAGTAAAAGGTTAAAAAACAATTTTCCAAGCAAATGGTCCCAAGAAACAAGCTAGAGTAGCCATTCTAATATTGAATAAAATCAACTTTCAACCAAAAGTTATCAAAAAAGATAAGGAAGGATACTTCATACTGGTCAAAGGAAAATTTTACCAAGATGAACTCTCAATTCTGAACATCTATGCTCTAAAACTCACAGGCAGTATAATAATAGTATATGTTTAAAATACACAAATATGGCACAGTTCAGGTAAGTGACACATTCAGAAGGAGAGATAGGACTCAAGGGATTGTTTTCTAAAGAATTCTTAAACAGTGATTATAACTGAAATGATTATAATTTTATAGAATTTTACCAAAGTTCACTGGTACAATTTTATTTGCTGATAATACTTTGAATTCTTTTATTTTCTACATCTGTGGTTTAACTATTATAAAACTTAAATGTCCTGAGGAAAAAAACCCACACTTCATTCTTTACAGAAATACTCACTACAGAACTAGAAATATTTAAGGGGTAACCTCAGCAAGTGTTATAGGTGTCTGATGAATCTCAGTGTAATGGCCTTGGGAAATGCAAAGGAATTTTGCTCTTTGCTCAGAGTGAAACTAACATATCTTCAAGGGAGAACATTGGAGGTATTTGAAGTTTATGTTCACACTAGGGAGGGGAGTCCTGTATATTTTAGAAGACTAGTATTTATTTTCTCTGAATTTAGTCAGAAGTTGTCAACTTTATTTCTCGTTGAGTGTAACAGTAGTAAGGTTTTCAAAGTCTACTGAAAACAAGTAACATAAATGTGTGATTTATGAGATTAGGTAATGTGTGCTACTTTGACTGAAGTCAACTTTCCTTTGTCATTTCAAAGGAGAAAAAAATGAATGGCCTATAAAACTGTAAGAGTTGATCTGTCAGAAATAATTTCCCATTGCATAATGTTTTTACAAACCACTTTCTTAAGACTGATTTTTATACCCATAGATTAATACATTTCTTGGTCTTCATCAGAGAAGCTTCTATTTGCAGTAGATGATAGGGAACACAAAGACCAATTGTCAAAATACAGAGAATAGGAGACTTTGGAATACCCAATAGAACATGTATATCACACTCCCTCCTCCTAAAGCTCAGGGGAGAAAAGGTAGAAAGAGTGTAAGAACGAGAAGTGCTGGATAATTATAAAAACAGAAGGCAATGCATATGAACTCAACAGTGGTTGCAGCAGCATAATCAAGACCTGTGCAAGATCAAGTCAGACCAAATTCTAGCATGGAGAAGGGAAGTTGGCATGAGGTCCTATCCCTATTAATGGGGGGATGTTGGCAATGGACAGCTACTGGTAGATAGTCAGTTTTCTTTAAGAGTTTGGCCCTTGGTATGGCAACCACACTCCAGAAAATATAGGAATCCCAAATCAGACTCAATGGGTATTAATGAAAGAAGTCACAAAGTTAGGTGGGTAGGAAGTGGGAATTGATCTGGCAGGAGTTGGGGGAGGAATGAATATGATCAAAACACATTGTGTGAAACTCAAAGAACTAATTAACATAAATCTTTAAAGGAGTAAAACAAACGTATAACACATAAAAGGCCTAAGCAAGATCTTAGTTTAATCTCATGCCTAAGAGACAGATGGCTTCTGCTATAGTTTAAATTTGAAATGTTCACCACATGTTCATGTCTTTGAATACTTAAGTTCTCTAGCTATTGGCATTGTTTAGGAAGGTTAGAGAATTTTCAGGAGGTGAAGCCTTGGTGGAAGAGATACATGACTAAGTATCTTCAGGTTTTCTAACCTGGTCCCACTCACTATTCTCTTTCTCTGCTTCCTGACTCCAGATGCAATGTGGTCAATTTGCTCCTGGCTCCTACAGCAATGCATTCCCTTCCTGGGCCCATGTCTTCCCCACTACTGTGGTTTGAATGAAAGAAAAATGTCCACACAGGCTCATGTATTTGAACACTTGGCCCCCAGTTGGTGAATATGTTTGGAGATGCTATGGAAATTTTAGGAAGTAGAGGAAGTATGTCACTGGTAAGTGAGCTGAGCTTTGAGGATTTATAGCCTTGCCTTAATTCCTGTTCTCTCTATCTCTCTCTGTCTCTCTCTCTCTCTGTCTCTCTGTCTCTCTCTCTTTCTTTCTCTCTCTCTCTCTCTCTCTCTCTCTCTCTCTCTCTCTCTCTCTCTCTCTCTCTCTCTCCTATATATAGATAGAATGTGATCTTTCTGCTTCCTGACTGCCAGGCCTGCCTCATGATCCAGCTGCCATTCCTTTCCTGCCATTATGGACTCTATCCCTGAAGAATTATAAGCTACAATATACATTTTTTCTTCAAGTTGCTTTTTGTCATGTTACTCTATCATAGCAACAGAAATGTAACTAATGCACTTTCCATAGTTGACTGTGTATCTTTGGAACTATAAGCTAAAATAAACCCTATCTCCCTTAATTTGGTGGTTAGAGTATTTATCCCAACAATAGAAAATAACCTAATACACTTTCCCACTACTTCTCAGAAGATCTTATAAGCATATTGATAATTTCATTCTGCCATGATGCTGAATGCTTTATGGTTGAATCATAAGACATTTGCTTTGGTATCCTCTTACACACAAAGGCAAGGTATGAATGGTTCTTAGGTAGTTCTTACTGTCTATGGATTATACAAATACAACCTTAAATTATAGACTTCATAGAATCTGAATTGGGTTTTTTTTTTATTCATAGTCTTGTTATAGCTGGCCCTATACAGTTACAAGTCACCAGATAATACCTAGAGTACAGCTACAGTGGATCTTGGGCACAGAACCAGATCACCAAGGCTACAGACTAAAGCTGATAATGTACACAAAGGATAGTCAGGCACAACTCTGATTGCCCAGACTGCTGGCATCACGCAGAAACAATCTGGTACTATTTCTAAAATAATTCCCTGTAACTATGTAGCTAGCTATTAATAAGATACTTCAGGCCACACAGGCACACTTGAAATGGAACACAGGTCAAGCTTATTAATATGTTCACATCTTTATTAATATAAGAAGTATTTATGACCTCTCCTCCACCTTCATCAGACTCCTGAACCAAACAGGGGGACCTCCACTTTCCTGCCACCTCTCCTTTACCTCCATAAGACTCCTGAACCATACAGGCAAGCTTCCCTTCCCCTCCCATCCATCTTCCCTGTTTTCTGAGCCTTCTGGGACAAGCCAAGCTACCCTGAGCAGCCCGCTAGCCCAGGGATACTTCTATTCTCCTGCCAGCTCTCCACCCACCTTCATCAGACCTGAGGCTCCTGAACTGCTGGTCTGGAACCATACAAACCATACAACCATCAGTAGTCTGCCACACCAGAATCATCAAGGTTCACCCACTCCCAATACCTACTACAACAAAAACATCCATGGACCAAAACTACCCAGATGGCTAACGGCCCATGAAAAAACACAGTCAGAAAAGGACAGGGCAATGCGACACTACCAAAACACAGTTACCCCACTACAGCAAGCCTTGGATATCCTAACACAACCAAAGCATAAGAAAATGACATTAAATCCAATCTTATAAGATGATACAGGCCTTTAAGGAGAAAGTTAATAAATCCTTAAAGAAATACAGGAAAATAAAATTAAATAGGTGAAGGATATAAATACAATTGTGTAAGACACGAAAGTGGAAATAAAAGCAATAAAGAAAACATATGCTGAAGAAATTCTGGAAATGGAAAACCTAGGGAAGAGAACAGGAACAACAGATGCAAACATTAGCAACAGAATACAGGAGATAGAAGAAATAATCTCATGCATAGAAGATATAATAGAAGAAATTGATGCATCAGTAAAAGGAAATGTTAAATCTAAGACATTCCTGACATAAAACATCCAGGAAATCTGGGATCATGAAAATACCTAATCTAAGAATATATAATAGGAAGAGAAGAAGTTGAAGAGTCACAGCACCAAGGCCCAGAAATATTTTCAACTATAGAAAACTTTCCCAACCTAAAGAAAGAGATGACTATAAATATACAAGAAGCTCATAGAACACTAATTAGACTGGACCACAAAAGAAAATCCTCTGGCCACATAATCCAAACACAAAATACACAAAACAAAGAAAGAATATTAAAAGAAGCAAGAGGAAAAAGGGCAGGTAACATAGAAAGGCAGACCTATCAGAATTATACCCCACTTCTCAACAAAGACTCTAAAAGCTGGAAGGGTCTGGACAGATACCTTGCAACCTCTTAAAAACCACAGGTGCCAATGTACTTAGCAAAACTCTCAATCACCATGGATGGAAAAAACAAGCTACTTCAAGTCAAATCCAAATTCAAATAATATATAGCCACAAATCTATCCCTATAGAAAATACTAGAAGGAAAACTGCAACCCAAGGAGGACAACTACATCCAAGAAAACACAAGAAATAAGTAGTTCTATACCAGCGAAACAAGGAAAGCACACACACACACACACACACACACACACATATACCACCACCTTCACCACCACCACCACCACCACCACCACCACCGACACCAAAATAACAGGAAATAACAATCACTGGTCATTAATACCTCTCAGCATCAATGGACTCAATTTCCCAATAGAAAGAAACAGGCTAACAGAATGGATGCAAAAACAAGATCCATCATTCTGCTAAATACAAGAAACCCACCTCAGCAATGAAGATAATTGCTACCTCAGAGTAAAGGGCTGGAAAAAAGTTTTCCAAGAAAATGGACCCAAGAGGCAAGCTGGAGTCACCATTCTAATATCTAATAAAGTTGCCTTTCAACTAAAATTAATCAAAAGAGACATGGAAGGAGACTTCATACTCATCAAAGGAAAAATCTACCAAGATGATATCTCAATTCTGAACATCTATGTCCTAAACACAAGGACACACACATTTGTAAAAGAAACATTAAGAAATATTAAATCACATGTCAAACCCCACACATTAATATTGGGAGACTTCAACACCCCACTCTCACCAATTATCAGGGCATCCAAACAAAAACTAAACAGAGAAGTAATGAAACTAACAGACATTATGAATCAAAAGGACCTAATAGACACCTATAGAATATTTCACACAAACACAACAGAATATACCTTTTTCTTAGCACCTGATGGAATAGTCTCCAAAATTGACCATTTAGTTGGTCACAAAGCAAGCCTCAACAGATACAAAAAAATTGAAATAACACCTTGAATCTTATTAGACCACCAGGGATTAAAGTTGGACTTCAACAACTCTGAAAACCATACACACTCATGGAAATTAAACAACTCCCTACTCAATGATCTCTGGGTCAGGGAAGGAATAAGGAAAGAAATTAAAGGCTCTCTAGAATTCAAGGAAAATGAAGACACAACATACCCAAATTTATGGGTCACAATGAAATCAGTGCTAAGAGGAAAGTTAATAGTACTAAGTGCCTCTATAAAGAAATTAGAAAGTTCACATATCAGCAATTTAAAAGTACACCTGAAAGCTCTAGGAAAAAAAAAAAAAAGAAGCAAGCACACCAAAAGGAGTAGAAGGCAGGAAATAATCAAAATCAGGGTTGAAATCAAGCCATTAGAAACAAAGAAAACAATACAAAGAATCAATGAAACCAAGAGCTGGTTCTTTGACGAACCTGAGGAAAAGAAGGTCCAGCAACAGGTCCAAAGTGGGATCCAGCTGAAGGGGAGGCCCCAAGACCTGACACTATTACAGAGGCTATGGAGTGCTCACAAAAAGGGACCTATCGTGATTGCCCTCCTAAAGACCCGACAAGCAGCTGAAAGAGTCAGATGCAGATATTTGCACCCAACCAATGGACAGAAGCTGCTGACCCCTGTGGTTGAATTAGGGAAAAGCTGGAAGAGGCTGGGGAGGAGGGCAACCCTGTAGGAGGACCAGCAGTCTCAATTAACCTGGACCCTGAAGATCTCTCAGATACTGGAACACTGACCAGGCAGCATACTCCAGCTGATATGGGGTCCCTGGCACATATGTATGCATCAGAGAACTGCCAGGTTTAGTCAGAGAGAATGCAACTAACCCTCAAGAGACTGGAGGTCCCAGGGAGTTTAGAGATCTGGTGGGGTGAGGGTGGGGAGTGGGGACATCCTCGTGGAGACAGGGGCCAGGGAGGAAGTATGGGATGTGGAACAATCGGAGGGTGGACCGTGAGGGAAATAAAATTTGGAGTTTAAAATAAATAATTAATTAATTAATAAAAAAAAGAAATGTTCAAAGTCCTTAGTCATCGAGTAAATGCAAATCAAAATAGCTCTGAGGTTACATCTTATACCCGTCAGTATGTCTAAGATCAAACATTCCAGAGATAGCACATGCTGGTGAAGATGTGGAGCAAGGAGAACATTTCTTCATTGCTGGTGGGAGTGCAAACTTGTACAACCACTTTAGAAATCAATTTGGTGATTTCTCAGAAAACTGGGACTAGTTCTACCTCAAGAACCAGCTGTACCACTCCTGGGCATATACCCAAAAGATACTCCACCACCCCACAAAGACACTTGCTCAACTATGTTCGTAGCAGTTTTATTCATAATAGCCACAAACAGGAAACAACCTAGATCTCCCTCAACTGAAGAATGGATAAAGAAAATGTGGTATAGCTACACAATGGAATACTATTCAGTTATTTAAAAAAGACATGAATTTTGCAGGCAAATGGAGGGAACTTGAGAATTTCATCCTGAGTGAGGTAAAAGGATATGCATGTTATGTACTCATTTATAAGCAGATATTATCCATAAAATTCAGGTAGCATGCTACACTCCACAGATCCAAAGAAGCTAAACATGAAGGAAGCTCCAAGTGAGGAACCTTGAATCTCACTTAGAAGGGGAATAAAGTAGTTGTGATAGGCAGACAGAGGGAAGGAACTGGGAGGGAGGGAGGATGGGGAGGGGAATTCGGGATTCGGGATCAGGTATGGGGTAGGACAAGAGAGATGGCTAGATGGCCATGAAAATAATGGAAGTCTGCAAATGAAAGAGATGAAGAGATGGGGGAGGGGCATCTCCAGGATGAAACAAAGACCTGGGATACAGGAGGCACTAAGAATCAATGGGGGTGACCTTAGCTGTAACTCACTACATTGGAGATATGAAACCTGAAGTGTCCACCTTCTGTAGCCAGGCAGGAACCCTAGTGGAGCCATAGAGACACAAACTCACCCACCAAACTTTCAACCCAAAATGTATCCTGTCTACAAGAAATACAGGCATGGAGATAGAGCAGAAACTGAGGGAACTGCCAACCAATGGCCCAACTTGAGACCCATCCCATGGGCAAGCACCAATCCCTAACACTATTAGTTATATTCTTATTATGCTTTCAGACAAGAGTAAGTTGTCTTCTGAGAGGCTCCACCCAGCAGCTGACTCAGACAGATACAGACACCCACAGCCAAACAGTGAATGGAGCTTGGGAACTCTTATGGAAGAATAGGAGAAAGGATTGTGAACACCAAAGGGGCTAGGAGCTCCACAGGAAGACCAACAGAGTCAACTAACCTGGACCCTTGGGGCTCTCAGAGTCTGAACCACCAACCAAAGAACATACACAGCTGCACCTAGACCTTCCCACACATATGTAGCAGATGTGCAGCTTTGTCTTCATGTGGGTCCTGAACAACTGGAAAGGGAGTTATCCTAAAAGCTTTTGCCTGTATGTGGGATTCTAGATGGGCTGCCTCAATGGAAGAGGAAGTGCCTAGCCAGGGAGGTGGGATACTCAGGCAGGCCCACCCACTCAGAGAAGAAGGGGAGGGGTATGGAGGAAGGACTGTGGGAGGGGGTGACTGGGATGGGGACAGTGGGCAAGATGTAAAGTGAATAAGTAACAAATTTTAAATTTAATCTTAAAAGAAGTATTTATTAGATGTCCTTTGTGTATCAAGCATTATAATAGGTGTGAGATATCCTAGCATGAAAGACAGACATGATTCTTTACTTTGTAGGGTTAATTTTATATCAGGTAGAGATATTACAGTAAGTATTGAATAATTTTCTCCCAGGTTCTCAAGCTTTTATTTATGTTGAAACATAAATATCAAGATTTAGAGCATAAAGAATAATAGCAAGACAAAGATCTCCAAAGTAATTCTCAGGTCCAAGGCTATTATTTATTTTGAGAAAGAGCATGAAATTATAAGTAAATTAGAGTTGCTTTCCATTAGGATAACTCATCTCTCAAATTAGAAAGTATTTGCTAAAACATTTAGAAATTAATTTCTACCAATGTTAACATGCTATAAAGGAGAGCCAATGTACTGGCTGGTTTTGTGTCAACTTAACACAAGCTGGATTTATCACAGAGAAAGGAGTTTCAGTTGAGAAAATGCCTCCATGATATCCAGCAGTAAGGCATTTTCTCAATTAGTGATCAAGGGGGGAGGGCCCCTTGTGGGTGGTACCATCTGTGGGCTGGTAGTCTTGGGTTCTATAAGAAAGCAGACTGAGCAAGCCAGGAGAAGCAAGCAAGCCAGTAAGTAACATCCCTCCATGGCCTCTGCATCAGCTCCTGATCCCTGACCTGCTTGGGTCCCAGTCCTGACTTCTTTTCATGATGAACAGCAATTGGAAGTGTAAGCTCAATAAACCCTTTCCTCCCCAACTTGCATCTTGGTCATGATGTTTGTGCAGGAATAGAAACCCTGACTAAGACAGCCAACAATGATTTTTTTACAGTTAACTATTTGCTTTCAAAATATTTTCTGACTGTCAATTTTAATCAAAAGACTTCATTTTAGTCTACACCAATTTGTTGTCTTCCCAATGTGCCTCATTCTCTGCACGATTATGAGACCACATTAGAAATCAAGTATATAGCCCTCTAGTATTTTTAGTCTCCTTCAAAAAATACAGGCTAATAGTGGTGTGAAATAGGGAAGGACAAAGAGGGAAATACTTCCACCTAGCATCCAGTATGTGTTAAGCGTATTCATATTTAATCATTACTACATTCCTGCAAGAAGTGTTATTTAGCTTTTCATCCATTCACTTAAATGAAATAGGTATATCCAAGGTCATGTCACTAGCAAAAGAACAATTTCAGAGTCATGTCTAAATTCTAGAGCCATTTTTGCTCAATAGCATATTGCCAAATATTTAATTAAATCATACAGATGAAGAGTAAATAAAGCACACTGACAAGAAAGGCAATACAGCATATGGCTGAATTCATGGAATTTATACTCATACTGACCTGAGTTCAAACACCATCTGGGTACTTTGAACAAGCTACTTAACTTTTTTGAGCCTCTTTCCTCATTTGTACAATAGACACAATAGTTAAACAAAATAGTGTGCCTAAAGGACTTTAAATAATGCTTTCTGAGAGAATCCACAAGCCTGAATAGACTACAATTTTGAGAGGGAGTATAACATGATCTGGTTATTTATAACACTTTATCATACTAGAATGCAGAGTAGGGAATTTTCAAGCTATCTCTCAAATCTTAAACAAGAACAAATGACTATTTTCACCCCCTTTATTCAATATAGTATAAGAATTCCTTGTCAGAGCCCTTAGAGTAACTAGAAATGAGGAATTTAAAGCAAACAGTGCCTGGAGATAACTGGGAGAGAGGTCATTATAGAATGAGATGGGAGACCAAATAACATTTAGATTATTTGATAAATTCTTAAGGAATCACATTATTATATATTTACCTAAGTTATATATGTTATATACAAGTGTTTATAATATCTTGATAATATAAATTATATGTATGGAAATAGATACAATTACCCAAGTATCTGTACTTGCATAATTTTCCTGTAATTATATTTGGAGTTATATATACATATCTGTCCTATAGCTACATATGTAGATCTGTATTTGAATCTATCTGTATCTGTATCTATTTCTATCATCTGGACATTAAATCTCTCGAGCTGATCAAAAATAAATAATGCTTTCTGTAGTAAACAATAAATAGCAGATATGCCTTAGTCAGGGTTTCTATTCCTGCACAAAACATCATGACCAAGAAGCAAGTTGGGGAGGAAAAGGTTTATTCAGCTTACTCTTTCACATTGCTGTTCATCACTAAAGGAAGTCAGGACTGGAACTCACGCAGGTTAGGAAACAGGAGCTGATGCAGAGGCCATGGAGGGATGTTACTTACTTGCTTGCTTCTTCTGGCTTGCTCAGCTTGCTTTCTTATAGAACTCAGGACTACCACCTCAGGGATGGCACCACCCACAAGGGGCCCTCCCACCTTGATCACTAATTGAGAAGATGCCTTACAGCTGGATCTCATGGAGGCATTTCCTCAAGGGAGGCTCCTTTCTCTGTGATAACTCCAGCTTGTGTCAAGTTGACACATAAAATCAGCCAGTTCAAAGTATTATTATAACACTGATTGTCAAAGTTATTCTTGAAACCTAAAGCTATTTTTTAAATTTTGGCATTATGAGGGAGGATATGTTGTCCTCTCCTCATAAAGACTGGTGGCAACATAGAAGAAGAATTTATTTCATGGCCTCTGCCAATTATTTTATACTACAAAAGTAAGAGACTTTGGAAAAGATAGACTAATAGACATAAAAGATATTCTGGATGTATAAAAGGAGGCCCTGGGCACTAAGAGGTAGAAAACCATATTATTTTCAGGGATGTGATAAAACAGGTCTTCATCAACCCCAAGCTGGCATCTGGATAACATAAAGAAGGTCTTTGGAAGTTCAAAGGTGGAAATGTAAGATGGGAGGTCATCTGTGTTACACCACTCTATCGCTACTGATTTTCCTTCAGCCGATTTGTCGGAACAAGAGGTTCTTCCTTCTGTCTTCTTTGTTTTATGGGCTTTGCTTTCAAACATTGCCACATTATTTAGGCACCTAGTTTCTACCGTCAAAGAGCAGGAAAAAAATCTGAGGTTTCCTGCTAGAACTTCAGAACAAGCTATTTAGAGGAGACAAGATCATAAAAGATGGTTGTGTGAAGGAAATGGGTTTGGGGTTGGACCTGTCAGGGTGTACTGGGTTCTATGTGCCCTAAAAACTAAAAAGGAAAAGAGTCTGGGAAAAAAAAGACTTCCTTGGATAAAATGGGGGGTGGGAGGACTGCCTCTTGAATACAAGAATCAAGGTACCTAGTTTGATTTCCACACAAAGAACATGGCTAATGACCAAACAGCTCTTCTTGAGTTTCAAGGGTGTGAGAGCAGAACTGAGATTTAAAAGGGGGTGTCATTACAAATGGAAACCAGATACAGTCCCCTCATACAAGATTACAAACTAGCCTACACAAGTGATATCTAGCAACTGTTTTCTCCCCCAAATCCAGCATTCTGAGTCTTAAAGGCTAAGAATACTTAATCTCCAAACTGTAACATGTCCAACTTAATAAATTAGTCAGAAACAAGTTTGACTTCACACTGAAACAGCATTGTCTTAAGCAAGATGGAAATTCTGCACTACAATCTCAAGGTATAGTACCTTCCCAATGGACCCACCATTCCTGCTCTTCAATTCCACTGATCAAATGAGACCTACCTATCCACATTATACTGGTCTGCTTTATATAAATTCAACTAATTACAGTGCTTAATCACATTTACAAAATACCCTCACAGCAATAAATACCAAACTGGCATTTGATTAAAACATCCCACACCATAGCTTACACAATTTTAAATTAGCACATTAAACTGACCATCATAGGTATTACTGACACTTGTAAGACAAATGATGTGTCAAGTGAGCTATTCTCTACAAGCCTACCCTTAAGCTTCTGGGTGACTACTCCATATGATCAGGCTTCTGGGTCACTTTTCCAAGTGTAAAATGATCATTGAATATCAGGTAATGCTTGGAAGAAGGTGAGCTTTCTCTAGAACCACATAAGGCAAAGACCACAAACCTGACCGTAGCTGTAGCTTCTGAACCTTCCTCTGATCCCCTCCTCTTTACAAGACTGACTTAATTATGCATCCCCAAGTAGCAAGAAACCATATAGCCCTCAATAACTCCTTTTATTCTCTATTGCGTCTCTTGAGGAACCAGAAAGGGCTTTAAAACTTGCTTACATTTATATCCATAATCCATGAGTCTGTGTAAAACTATATTCATTTAGAGAACATACCTGCTTTTCTCTGCTCAGAAACTAGAAAATCAATCTTTCCTTAAGTTTATGAAAAAATTTAACAATGCTTTCCTTTAAAGAAATCATGTCCTCAAGCCTATACGGTTTAATGTATAAATGCAAAGCTTCTCTGATTTTAAAAGGTTTTCCTTCTGCAACTTATCTTGTTTCCTTATTCATCACATCTCCTTGGGGACTCTTAGGAGAGGCTCTTAGTCTCCTTAGGATTGTTCCAGACTCAAGTTCAAAAAATCAAAAAGCAATGGAAAAAATTCTGCCTATCTATCCAGACAGGCATGGACACACAGAAGAGAAGCACTATTGCATTTAGGTACAGGCTTAATTCTGAAAACTCTTAATCCTTTTATCTATGATCTCAAATGATAATACCTTTCTCAAATAATTATTGATGGGATTATACATCATTCCAAGTATTTAATATTCTATGGAAGCTAGATATCATTTACCACAAAAATACTTTAGAAATCAAGGTTTATCTGAGTGCAATATGATGTCCTTTGAGCTGTCCCCAATGACTAAGAAACATTTTGTAACTATAGCATTTAAATTTCTAAACTGCTTTAAAAGGGAAGCTGCCCAGCTCAGCCACTTCCTCCTGATTTGTATGTCTGAAACAAAACTACATTAAGCTATATAAGCTTGTCTGGGTTAGTTGATTTTCTGGCACATTTTTTCCATCTGAAGAAACTTATCAGCTGAAGGAGGCTAAATAAATTGTGGAAAAACGGATTACACAAATTTAAAGAGATGACTCCATGGTAAGACTTATTAGAACTATTACATAAATAATGAATTTCCAAAAGGGCATGGTAGCATACAGCATCACAAACTTACTTAACAACGAAACGCTCTTTACTAGAGCCACACTTTTGTGGAACAGATGGGGAGCACAATTTGGCAAGTGCTGCTTCACAGAAATGCATAACACAGAGGAATTTTATTATTACCATTTATTAAAATGTTCTATAATTTCTGCCTCACTTATCCTTAATCCTAAAAGAGCCAGAAAGCTCTACAGAATGCTTCACAGGGTGCCATTAGAGAATTTCACAAAGTATCACATGACCTTTCTTTGAATTTTAACTAGCTATAATCGTACTAGACAAATTTAAAGCTGAAATGCTTCAATTAAAAATAGAGCACACAAGTAGACATGGTGGCACATATCACTGTATTCAATGGGCTTGAGGCAAGAGGATTGTAAGTTTGAGTCTAGCCTGAACTACATAGCTTGAAATTGTCCCAAAGAAGAGCATATAATTATAAACATATGAATCAATAAGCAGGGGCAAGGGAGATGATACAGTGAGTGAAGTGCTTGCCATACAAGGATGAAGACCTAAGTCAGATCCCCAGTACTCATACAAAGGCAGGCACAGTAGTGTGTGCTTATAACTCTGATGCTAGAGAGGCAGAGAAAAGAGGATCTCTGGGGCTTGCTACCCAGCCAGTGTAGCTATACTGATGAGTTCCGGGAAGCAATGAGAAATCTCTTTTCAAAAAATAAGGTAGAAAGTGATTTGCAAAGATATCTGCATTATCCTCTTTTGTCCATACACGGGCTGGAGGGACAGCTAAGAGCTTCTTGGCAAAAAGTACCTTCTACAATAATGTCCTCATGCTTCTTATGAACTATAATGTGCAAGCATGGAAAGGATATAGCTATGGAGCTTCTTTGGAAACAATGTCTGTATCGATATAAATCACCTAGATGTTTAAATAAAGTTGTGTGTTAGCCAAAAACTAATTATTTTCAGCCTGATCACATTAGAGGTATATAGAACTATATACCTGGTCTACTTTTTTATTTTTTTGAGAAAGAATCTCACTGTCACCCAATCTAAGAAAGTTATTGGGCATTTGGAGCAACCAAGTGAGACTCACAACTATTCTTTCAATGATTAATTTAGCAAATATTTACTGAGAACCAACAATGTGTCTTACATGTTACTAAACATTAGATATAGAATTGTGGTTGAAAGAAACAAAGCTATTCCCTTCATGTAACTTAGCATTTTAATGTGGAGAGCACACAAGCAACAAAAAAATAACAACATTTAGCAAGAATTTCAAAAGCTACAACAGGAGGATCATGGATTTGAGACGAGCCTTGACTACCTAGAAAGCTCAAGGCCAGCATGAACTATATAGAGTGACCTAGCTCAGCAACATACATAGAAAGAAATCGAGTACAGTAAGATGATATAAAAGGGGCACCTAACCCAGATTTGAAAGCGAGAGTAGATATTTGAGGCATCCTGAAAATGAAATAAAGCTGAGAGAGCAGAAAGAACAGGATTTTAAGGCATTAAAATAATTTGGGTATGACTCAAAAACAGCCTCTCATGATGGGGTGGGGGGGAAGGGAGAATAAACAATGGGAAAAGGTAGAAAGTGGTAATACTACAAAAATGGTTCTTGTTGTCTCACCCCTTTCTGTACCCATGTGAGCTTTATGGAAAACACACATTGGGGTAATAACTTGGTCTGCTACTGACTCCTGTCTTTTCTTTTGGTAAACCATTCTTCTTCCTTTCCAGTATCTAAATGAGGTCCAAATAAATCTTGGTTGCCGTCCTTTTCACATGATTCTACATCCCCAAACAGAGTACTTGGTGAAGTGAGCATAGGAAAGGGTCTATACTACTAACGATGATGATTAGTCCTGTACTTGTCACATGACTCAAGACAAAGCAATCTAACCTCTCCTCCAAGTCTTCTTAAACTGGAGCTGCCCAAAAGGAACCTCCTCCTTCTTGGGTATGAGTATGTAAGCGCAGCCCTGGCAACAGCCATTCTCACCACTATAGAGAGGATCTGCCTCCTCCAGTATGAGGAGGAAACAGAGACAAAAGGACAGAAGGAAGCAGGGAACAGAAAGATCTAACAGTTTTTGAACCACCAGCTTACAGCCATGATATAAATATAAATATTTCAAGGAACAAATATCAACAACAACAACAAAAAAAAAAAATACAACCGTTTCCTGGATTCTTGTCCTTCCAAAGATCTGGTTGTTCGATTCTTTCTCCAAGCCTGTGAGCTACCAGGAAGCCTTTCTATAAAATCTCTTTTAACCTGTGATAATTTTAAGTGGGAACCCATTAAACGCTTGCATGCTTTTTACATAGCATGCTCCTCAGAAGTGCTTTTCTCAAACTGAGCATGAAACAACCATAAATGTGCAGCATACTACAAACTTGCTCAAGATGGTTTCTTCAATTCTTTGTGTCATTTCTTTACACCTTTACTCCTTGTCTCTTTTCTAAAGACTTCAAAATCAGTATCCATAACAGAATCAGGTTCCTACAGGATGGACCAAGCCTCCAAACATTTTCATTCCTCATTTATTCTCCTGGCAATAACTGTTGAAGTATGGAAGCAAATAGCAATGTGAGGATGAAATAAAACATAAAGTGGCCCTTCTAAGAATTTATTTGCATGAGATTCCATCTCTGTCTTAAATTTCCCTAGACACTAAATTAGTGTACAAGTTTGTAGA
The DNA here is from genome assembly GCA_028551405.1 of Uromys caudimaculatus. Taxonomy (NCBI): domain Eukaryota; kingdom Metazoa; phylum Chordata; class Mammalia; order Rodentia; family Muridae; genus Uromys; species Uromys caudimaculatus. The sequence continues at coordinate 86,731,765 of CM052722.1, read as the reverse complement.
CAAGAAGATCGAAGTGCAAATGGCAGGAAAAATCCAGTAGGACCCAAATGTTGCTTCACTAAACTTGCTAAAAAGAGAACTCACTTTCCCTCCTAAACTAACTCCCAGTCATGAATCCTTCCCATTTTCCTTGTCATTCTGACATTCATCTACCCTTTAAATTGTGGGAATTAACATTAATTCTCTATTAACTCCTAGCCAGTAAAATCTGATTCCTGCCTAGTTGTTTCTTCTTCTTCTTTTTTTTTTTTTTTTTTTTTTTTTTTTTTTTTTTTTTTTTTTTTTTTTTTTTT
>CM052722.1:86712517-86730972 GCA_028551405.1 Uromys caudimaculatus | reverse complement strand
CAAACTGATTTCCAGAGTGGTTGTACCAGCTTGCAATCCCACCAGCAATGGAGGAGTGTTCCTCTTTCTCCACATCCTCGCCAGCATCTGCTGTCACCTGAGTTTTTGATCTTGGCCATTCTGACTGGTGTGATGTGGAATCTCATATAAACTCGTGTCATCCGTAACATATCTCTTTTTCTTTTAAAATGTTTAATTAAAATATATATTAATACTATTCAATGTGATTATTTGATAGACATGTGAATTATATAATGATTATCACAATCAGCACTGCCTAGACTACCAGGGACTATATTAAAAAGTCCCAGCACTTACTCATACACCTAAATTTGTCCCCTTCAGTTTCACATCTATCCATCCTACCTACATCCCAGCCCCTATCACTACTGTTCTCTGGATTTTATGATTACCTACTTTTTCAGATTCTACCTGTAATGAAAATTATAAAGTATTTGTCATTCTGTACTTGGCGTGTGTCATTTAGCATAACATTCCCCAGTGCTCTCATGTCACAAATGGTATGGTTTCCTTGTTTGGGGAGTCTGAATATCAGTGTATTATATATAGATCCGCATTTCTTTATCCATCCATCTATCCATCTGTGGAGACTCTGTAAGATAATAACTAATGAGAAGACTGCACTAATGAGACCCATGCTGAGAGATAGCCCTTGAGATAATATCACAAGGCAAGATCTTGGCTCAATGGGAGGCTGCTACTGTCAGCAACATTTCCGTACCATGGCTCTTGTTCTTGCAAATAGTAGTATAATCAATTCGTGGGTGAAGATGTCCTCTTTGACAAGCTTTTTCTTTTGCCCTACACAATTGTTAATGAGATGCAAATCACATGATACTTCTATTTTCAATATTTGAGGTGTCTTTATACTGTTTTTCATGATAGCTGTACTAATTAAAATTCCCTACCAACTATGTAATAGAGTTGTCTTATCTCCACATCTTAACTAACATTTACTATATTATTTTTTACTTATACTTGCATATAAGACATCTTGTGTGGTTTTGATTTGCATTTCCCTGATTATTAGTGATACTAATCAACTTTTTATGTAACTATTGACAATTTTTATGCATGAATCATATGTGATCTCTCTGCTATTATCTCCTGCCACTACTCCAGCCACACTTCAAAGGACCAACTTTAGGATCCTGATCTAAGGGTCATCTATGAACAGTGCAAACAGTGATCTAAAATAGCATCAGCTCCAAAACTATGAGCCAGGATGATCAAGCGCTCTCTCTCTCTCTCTCTCTCTCTCTCTCTGGAATTTTCCCTAAAAGGAGAGAGAGAGTGTGTGTAAGAAAGGAAGATATGGATAAAAGAAGAAAGAGAAAAAATTTTTAAAAGAAGAGAGAGGGGTGGAGGAGAAGAGGAAGAGGAGAAAGAGAATTAAGGACAAAGAAGAGGCATTAATGCTAAATGGACAGTTAACCAGAAGGCATGAGAACAAGTCAAAACTGTAAGGAAGGCGATAGGAAAGACTCTGACAAAGAGTCATATGAAGCAAAATTATATGGAAGCAGACACAATAAGGAAAGCAGAAGATAGGAATCATAGGAAAGATAAACTGAGCAGACAGAAAAATTAAGCCTGTCAGCACTGAGGAAAAACAGCTGAATCATGTTGGTGGGGTGTGTACTGGCTGGTTTTGTGTGTCAACTTGACACAAGTTGGAGTTATCACGGAGAAAGGAGTTTCAGCTGAGAAAATGCCTCCATGAGATCCAGATGTAAGGCATTTTCTCAATTAGTGATCAAGGGGGGAGGGCCCCTTGTGGGTGGTGCCATCTGTGGGCTGGTAGTCTTGGGTTCTATAAGAAATCAGGCTGAGCAAGCAAGGAGAAGCAAGCAAGCCAGTAAGCAGCATTCTTCCATGGCCTCTGCATCAGTTCCTGCCTCCTGCCCTGTTTGAGTTCCAGTCCTGACTTCCTTTCGTGATGAACAACAATATGGAAGTGTAAGCTCAATAAACCCTTTCCTCCCCAACTTGCATCTTGGTCATGATGTTTGTGCAGAAATAGAAACCCTGACTGAGACAGGGGGATAATCTCACAATCTTGCTGCTAAGATCCCTAAAGGCATTATGGATCCAACTTCCTTTCTATGATGTCACATTACACTCTGCTTTCTGATCTTGATTCCCCTGAAACCTCTTCTTACCTTATCACCTTCCGGGGGGGGGGGGGTATAAAATAAACCTTCATTATTTTCTTCGAATTATAAAAAAAACAGATTTTGTGTAAAGTTCTCTAAAAGTACAAAAATAAGAATTTTAGAAAGTATAACATTCACCATAATCCATTCCTTGGAGGAAAATCGAATAAGCAAAGGTTTAGTGTGTGTCCTTCCATAAACCTTTATATGCGTACATATTACATTACCTAAATGCCTTCAAATCTTACAGAATTAGATTGCAACTTATTTATTTCTCTTTCATTCTCTTCTGCCACCCCTTTACTTAAGATAATCTAAAAACATTTTTATTATTTGTGAAGTGGAGTCTAAGAAAATCAGTTCAAATCTTGTCTGGATTCTGAGATGCTCATTCTGTGGCTCTACTATGCTCTTCCAGCTTTTTGGACCTATAATCCCTCAAAAAATGCCCCACTTCAGGGATACTGACATTGCTGAGTGATAATTGTCTCCCCCTACCTCAATCAGTAACATCTCCATAGATTGTCTTCTTCTTCTTCTTCTTCCTCATTGCAATTGCCTCTCTTTACCTTAGTAAAGAGAGTCATCCTTTAAGAACCTGTAGCCTCTAGAATAGTGGTTCTCAATCTGTGGGTCTCATATCAGATATTTATGCCACAATTAATAACAATAGCAAAATTACAGATATAAAGTAACAATGAAAATAATTTTATGGTTGGGGGTCAGTAAAGCCTGAGGAACTGTATTAAAGAATGGTACCTACAATGAACATTTACACTCCTTGGAACAGCTCTAATGCAAAGCAGTCACTAATGAGAGGACTAACGGGACCCATACTTACAGTTTAGTTGTCAAGATAACATCACAAGAGAGGGGCTCCTGTCAAGGAGAAGTTGATGCCCTAAATCCATGAGTCTTATGAAAGAACTATATTTTTTCACTTCCCATAGCAAAAGAAATAGGAAAGGCCTAAGCCCTGGAATGTCACCTTACTGCTGAATGTCATGTGACATCTTTCAAGCCTCTCTAGAAAACACATACAACTCTAATCCTATACTCATTTCAGAACAAGCAACGTAAGTTAAAAAGCTGGGGAAATGCCAATAATTTTCTCCATCCATCCTGGTGGAATACATTCATACATGGCCTCCTTGCTCATAGACCTTGCCCAGTAGGCTAAGCTTAAGTCACTTTTAAGAAAGACTACCATTCAATATGGGGCTTTGAATATCAAGAGATTCTTGACAGTCCAGAAAACAAGAACTTTCCTTTAGTTACATTTTGATGCAAGAAGAAATCTGGCTCTTCCTGGTGTCATTTCCAAAACTGATAAGGGACCCATACATCAGCAGTGCTATTTTGACACTCTGCTATGAGTCATAAAAAATTCTATTCAACACCTACTCCCTGAGCCCAGGTTATTATTTATTCCAAGGATTTGGTAAGAGGTCTCAACCAAGTGCCGGATAATCTGCTTCTGAAATCCATAGTTAAGAAAAGGGCAAGTTTCTTGTCATCCTCAGAAACTGATATGCAAAAAATAAATCTGACTAAGAACACGTGGGTGGGAAGGTACATGGTAAAGAGGTTTTAAGAAAAGCTTCTCCCATGTTCTGCACTCAGAAGCAACTGCTATGCTATGCCTTTTTTTTTTTTCCTGTTTTTGCTTACAGCTGATAAAAACTTGGTGGCAATGATTTTAATCTTCTTTGTCAGCCTTCCAAGATCATGGTGGGGAGGGAAGGTTAAGAATCATTCCTGTCTGCAGGCAGGAAACCAAAGTTCAAGAAAATCGACTCCAGCAGCAGATGAAAACCGCAGATGCCCTCCCACAGGCTGCAATGCAGACATCTGGAGCCCTTCCAGATCTGGGACAGGGATGATGGCATGTTAGTCAGAAATCCATTAAGTGTCAGACATGCTCTCTGACACTGTGGATCTGGAAGATGGAGAGTTAAGATGTGAACAGAGCTTCGGGGTGGGGCTATTTACCTAACTAGCCCAGGGTTTGAAATGTCAAAGGTTTGATTATTCTTTCCCTAAATTTGTTGCTTTATCCTTACACAATCTTCTCCAAAAGACAAATAGCCATGGGAAGCATGAAATACAGTCAGTGACATTTTAGTAAGACCTTAATGTGGATTAATTTGTCAAAATTTTCCCATTGAGAGAAAATCATATGTAAAAAGCTTCCCTAACTCCTTAAATGGCTTCACAATCATCTCTGTCAAGTTATGAATATCAAAATACATGTCAGAGCCTGGCAACCTCACTTCCAGTCTTCTTTTTTCAATTTTTTGGAATAAGAAAGATTTATTATTTTTACTATAAAGAGATTTTTTAAAAACAAATACTCATGTACTTTCTAATTTAATTTTTTTCTTCTCAGGGGACCTAAAAGATATTGGGTCATTATATATTTAGAAGGCTATAGATGGAAGTGAAATTGAGAGTCTACAACGTGCAGCCTTCCTTTTCTCTCTGAAATTCATTACCATATTCCTTTATAAAGGTTCTCTGAGCCATTTGTCTGTATTTCTGCTTTCTCAGCCTAGAACGCCAAGTCCCTGTTCACTGCCTAAGTACTAGCTATTCCTCAAAACAAAAATGGTGTCCCTCCTCGTGTTTGTGAAGCTCACATATCTCTTTCTCCAAAAGGACTTCCTTATTTAGTGCATGTCTGCCATAGCACATTGCCAATTTGCTTTCTTCATAACATTTGTGAACACCTGCTTTCATCTGATTATTCCTGTGTGTTTACTTTTTCAATGGTTTCCTTCATCTCTCAACCTTCAAGAATTGTATCAGGACACGAACCATATGTGTTTTGTTCACAGATGGGTCTAGAACAGTCTCTGGCTCTTAAAAATCACTCAGTACATATTTTATGAATAAAATGAATGAATAGATGAATGAATCTGTCCTTCCTTGCTGCCTGCTCTAACCGAAACTGGGCACCCTATGAGCATCTTAAAAATACTTCTCTGGGGCTGAGGATACATCTCAGTGGTAGAGAACTTGTCTAACATGAGCCATGCATAGGTTTAATCTCCACCACTACCAGCTTCAGTTTCCTTTCTGTTGGTGAGATTAAAAAAAAAAAAATTCTGACCAAAAACAGGTGGGGAGGGGGTATTTCCACTTACAATTACATATCAGAGTCAATCATGAAAAGAAGTCAAGGCAAGAAGTCAAGTCAAGACCTTAAAAACAGGACTGCTTGCTATTCTATACACCATTACCTCTGACTAAGGAACTCACTTCACAGCCAAATATGTGCAGCAGGAACCATGGAGAATGCTACTCTGTGGCTCACTTGCAGACGCATGCTTACCTAGCTTTTTCCCCTTTTCATACAGTCCAGTGCCACCTATCATGAGATGGCACTGCCCACAGTAGGTTGTGTCTTTGTATATCAATAAAAATTAAGGTACTACCTTACAGCCATATCCACGGACCAATCTGACCTAGACAATTCTTCAATTGAATTTCTCCTCTCACATGTCTCTAGACTGTGTCAAATTGACAGTTAAAGCTAACCAGGACACTACTTAAATAAATACTTGAAAATGTTCAAACTATATTACTTTTAAAAAGACATCAATATCAAGACTCATCATAAATCAATTCATTTACAGTAGGAGGAACACTTACCCTGATGACCCTTTGTGCAAAGTAGTGTTAATCTCAGTACAACCTCCAAACATAGCTGCAGTAAGTTGAACTGACTTTCTATAGCATCAAGTGAAATGTTCAACAGAAAGAATAAGCACATGTCATGACCCCAGAGGCAGACACCAGAATGGGCCCTGTAGGGAGACCACCTAGTAAACCCAGTGACCTTATCCACATATAATTAGAGCACACAGACAAAGGCTTGAATAGCAGCACAATTCTTAGTACACTGACTGCCAAACACTGTCCTGGATCATGCAATGACTAGAAGCCTTTAAGGACGTTCTAGAAGGTGATCGCACAGTTGCCTCCCAATCTCTCCTTGGAGATAACATGAAACAGTTCTTTATCAGCTCTTGAGTTCCAATAAGCTATGGGTTTTCTGCTATATCCTTTCAGGAAAATAAAACTGTTTATGTATAATATATAACATACAGATAGGAATTTAAATTTACAAAGTATAAATAAAATTTATAAATATAAACTTACTTAAATACATACTCTGCACAAGGCTGCTAAGCAGCAGCTTAGAATGAGCTACTTAGCAACATGGCATCCAACCATTCATATCACAACAATCCAGTTCCTTTTGTTTCCCTGTCATCACTTTTAGTGTGTGGACAAGGACCACAGGGAGCTGGCACTTTAGGCTCATTTTTCTTTTTGCTGCCTGTGTAAGTGATACACTGTCGAAATCTAGAAATGACTCACTGGATCTTTAGCAGTTGAATCAGTCTGACCTTGGCCTTGTGTTGTATACGTAAGATTGATGAGCTTTAGACAGAAAGAAAGCATCCTTCTCATTTATACCGCAATGTGTTGTAAAGAATTTCCTGCTGGAGAGTTTAAGTTAAAATACTGAGACATAAGAGATGAAATGTAGCTCAGTAGGACATTTGCCTAGAATATATAAAGCCCTGAGTTCCACCCATAGCACCACAAAAATATAATTATATATGTATTTAATTTTTCTTTCAAAAACAATACTCTCCCACAGTCACAATGGTCTGCCGCAACCTAACCTAGCCTTTCTGGCACATTGGAAATTGAAGCCATTGATCATTTGTTGCAGAACATCCTAGAAGTACTGTCTCCTGTGGTCTCAGCCACTGGCTACACAAAATCACCAATTCATTTTGACCATGGTCTTATTTTAGGAAAGTTTCCACTTGCCTCAGTCTAATGAGGACCGACCTATTCGAGAAAATTTCTAAAAATGACCTATCACATCTTCCATCAGCTCCTATCTTCTATTTACCAGAGTATTCTTACATCGTCTGACTTTTCTATTGATCAACAAAGTCTCTCTGTGGGATTTAGTAAATAATACACTAAAGCTGAGAACCCAGCACTGGGCACCTGCAGTGTGATTAGGGGATAGTCACATAGGCCCTGATCTCCAAGAAATTATATTACAAGAAGAAAGTCAAAGTGAAAACAAAAAATAACATTCAAGTGTAAAATATATGGAGCTATATAATAAAAGGTGTGCCAAACCAAAGGTTATATAAATGAAAAAATTACTATTGGGATTAGCATGTCATTATGGCAAATGTGACATTTGAAGTAGAAAAACAGTGTCACGGTTTCAGTAATGCAAGAAGCAAGTATAATTGAACAATGAGAATAAACAAAAATAAAAAGAAATCTCAGACTATAAATAGTTCTAGAAAGAAGGAGATTTTTTTTAGTCCTTTATCTTTCTCTAGAACTGTTTAAGATGATCTTTTCGTTTATAACACATGGTCAGGATACTGCAAGCCAAAAAAAGAAAAGAGAGAACAAAAAAAAAAAAAAAACAAAACCACTAGTACTCATGCTGTAGTTGACAAAACGGAAGAAAATGAATACTCAGTACGTATACAAATGAGAAAATGTAAGGATAGCTCCATTATTAGAAATACTGATGAATTAAAGGTAAGAGAATGAAAGGTAGACATACAGCCACTTAGGATCACAGTAACAGCAATATTAACAGTGGCAGCTACAGACTGCTTGCATTCTTTTAAGGTTCTACTGCAGTGGTTCTCAACCTGTGGTCAAGACCCTCTTGGTAACTCTCTATCTCCAAAAATATTTACATTGCAATTCATAACAGTAGCAAAATTACAGTTATGAAGTAGCAATGAACTAATGTTATGGTTGGGAATGACCACAACATAAGGAACTGTATTAAAGGGTCGCAGCATTAGGAAGGGCGAGAACCAGGGGGCTAGTTGCTTTACGTACTTTACCTCATTGAATTCTTTTAGCCCGCACAAGACACAGCAAGGTGGGAACTGCACGGGATGTACTGTACTGGTGGTGACTATAACAAACAGTGATGCATATGTCTTCCAAATTTTCTGAGAGTTGATTTTAAATGTTATTAACACAAAGAAAGAGAAGTATGTGGGGTCATGGATTTAGTAATTAGTATGACGGATCTATCCACAATGCAGCCATACACAGAAGCATCACATTGTACCCTACAATTATGACACAAAGTTATTGTCTGTGAATCAAAAATAAAATACCACTGCCCTTAATTATGCCTTGCAGGAAAACAGAAAGGAAGCCACGAGGAGAGAAAATTGAAGGCGCTAGACTAAAAGCTGGGGTGTATGACAACAGGGACTTTCAGAGGTTAAGAAGGGATAAGTGCTCAAGAAGAAGTTGCAATCAAAGTAAGAAATTATTCGCCTTTAGGAGAATGAGGAGCCTTGCTTCCCCCAAGACTGTGAACACTGCAGAGAAGAGGCCTAGGAGGTTGAGACACAGTGAAAAGATAGCAGACACACACGAGATCCAAGAGGACCTTGAAACGGATGCCAAGTCTGCCTCCAAGAGCAAGCTGCTTATGTTTGATGACTCATTCCCCAGGATAAAGGCAGTTCTTGGCCAGCAACCAGAAAGGCTGCTGTATAGCAGGGCACTACTCCACACTGGTAAGTGCTGTCACATCCGGACTACCTCCCCCAGTCTCCAGGAAGCATGACCAAATTCTAAAGCTACTGTGACTGTTCGTCATTAAACCATTTATTCCAGTTGGGCAAGGGCAAAAGGAATGAGAGCAAAATGCCCTTTAAATGCCTCAGAGTGGTTTCTTTATGAAGGGAAATAAGGGTGCCCTGAACGTTAATACTGACTGTCGACATGACATGTGCTGAAATCACCTAGGAGACGAGCCTCTTGGCCTGCCTGTGAAGATAGTCTTGATTAAGTTAATTGACGTAAGAAGACATGCTCAAAAAGAGGATGGCACATTCTGTGGTTGGGTTCCTGCACTGCTGAAAAATTAAGAGGCTAGCTGGCACGAGTGTCCAGCACTCTCTGCTTCCTTACTGAAGACACAATGTGATGGACCGCCTTAAGCTCCTGGTACCACGACTTACCAGCCATGTTAAACTCTACCGCAGAACTGGAACCCAAAATTAACTCTTTAAGTTACCTTTGTCAGTTGTTCTGTCATATGAACAATGTCAATGACTAATGTGAGTGTGCACACGCGCGCGCGCACACACACACACACACACACACAAACTTGACTACCTAACCTTTAAAAACTCCCCAAGAGTGGCACCCCTGCAAGTCTGATCTCAAAAGCCTGAAGGAGGTAGGAAGCCTTGTCAAAGAAGCAAGCTGATTTTGTCCACAGCTGCAGTCTGAATGTGCCACAGTCTTCGTGGCACATTTCAGGATAATGCTAAGAAATGAACATAACAGAAATGCATCTTCCCCCAGGAAAAAGGTGAGCTGCTCTGAGTTCAGCACGCACAGCTGGAAACAAGTTGCATGGCTTCTGGGAGCCTCCCAGTGAATGTGTAAAATGAAATGGGTTGCTTGACATAGCTACAATATGCGCTATTTCTTTTTCTTTTTTAAATGACACACCAAGTACCTAACATGTTTAGAAAATGGCGATTTCATTAAACAATCTGAGTGTCGCTCTACAGCAAAAGAGAGAGAGAGAGAGAGAGAGAGAGAGAGAGAGAGAGAGAGAAAGAAAGAAAGAAAGAAAGAAAGAAAGAAAGAAAGAAAGAAAGAAAGAACTGAAAGACCTTTTTCCCAGAGCTCATGAAACCTAAACCCAAAATGGCAGTATTCCCTGTTAGACTTGATTAATGTTACACAAAGGGCAGGACAGGAAGGCTGGTATGGAAAAAGAGAAGCATCTTTGTAAAGAATAAGAATGTGGCCTTCAGGGAGCTAAGCACATGTTTAATTTTGTGTTTTAAACTCCTCAGCAGACTGCAGATCTATAAAGGGAATCACTGAAAGTGAAGATAACGGCGACTTACCCAGAGCATCAGGCTGTTTTTTACAAGATGGGGTAAGAAGTGAGAAAGCAAAATCTTAGCTTCCCTCACACAAACTCTCCCTCCTTTGTAGAGAAACTTGCAAGCTGAAATGGAGCCGGATGCTAATGCAGAGCCTCTGTGAGAAGCTCTGGGCTTGTCAAATACTGACATCTACTGGTCCATTTGGATAGTGGTCTATTTGCAGTACCAGACAGATATATTTTTGCTATGCTTTTTCTTATGGGGAACATTTCTTCTTTGGCCTTTTGGAAAATACCAACCCATTGCCACATTTTCTTTTTGTAAAATTTATAGTTGCTTCATTTATACTTTTTTAAGTTGTAAATTATTAAGTAAGATGGGGGGTGAGCACAGTATCTCTAATCAAAATTCACTGGGTAAAATACTCATCCCGTATAGCCTTAAAGCAATAGTCAATCTCCAAATCATGACTCGTTATATGATCTCATTGTATATTCAACAGACCCTGAATAAAAAGATCAGAACTAGTCTATCTTATATGAAAAAACACAAAGGTCCAGAAAATCTAGTTCATAAATCCATGGTCGTAGAGCAATTGAGAGGTGATGCTGATAACAGAACCACAGTTTTCCAGTTTACTGGCCAGGACTTTTATCATTAAGGTACACTTTCCTTTGTGGAAAGAAATAAATTACTCTCCGCTGGTGAATGTCGAGGGAAAGGCAAATGGGGACACATAAACACATATCCCCTTTCTTTTGCTCTGTACCGTTAAAGCTCTGACATTAACTAATGAGCAGAGGGAGAACGCCGCTGTGGGTGATAGCGGCACTCCATTTTAGTACATCAAGAAAGACTCAGCTAAAGCTAATGAACCCACTGGGCATCATTAACCTTTCCCTCCAGCATACCAGAATCAGCCACCACAATGAGGTATAGAGGTTGATCTTTTAAGACACACTGGACTGTCATTCAGAGAGACTGAGAACCAGTTACCTGATGTCCAGATTTATCTGCCTTCTTTCCTCTAACAAGAGCAGAGTTGCATGCTGGGAATGCTAACAAGCCTCCTAATTGTCATCAAATTTAGGGGTACATAAGGAGACTTGGGTAAAGGGAGGCACCCTTGAGGATATAATCAATGGATTAAGAACTCACTCAATTTCTCTATTTTGTGTGTAATTTACCAAAGGTGTCAGGATTTTAAATTAGAACCTTTACTTCCCCAGACTTGGCTGTGAATTCTTTTTAAATGTATGAGAGTACGGAAGCTGTAGGATACATGGGCACTTCATAGATGAGCAATGGAGTAAAAATGTTGGATGAGATTCCCACATGGGGCATGAGGCATCTGTCTTAGAAAATTATGCCCAAATATGAACTACCACCTCTGCTAGGAGAGGAGGAAGAATTCGAGCACTTTGCAGGTCGAGGTGGTGATAAGTCAGGAGAGACCTGTCATAGTATGGGAGTGCAGATCACCTCTCAGGATTTGGGTATCAGAAGCAGTTCTACCTCCAGAAAGCTAAGGTACTTTCCTTTGGTATGTACTCAAAAGACTCAAAGCCAGCTTACTATAAAGCACATGCTTCTGTGGCAGGAGACCTCTCCTGGGCCACCAGGGTTCCATAGCCAAGTACTGCCAGGAGAAAACTACCCTCCCAGAAGTGTGGAAAAGCCATGAGTGTGGTTAAGACAAGCACCACTGCTCACTGGGACCCGCCCAAAACCCGAGGGACACAAGGATTGAGGTAAAGTCGGGCATAGGAACCTTCCAGTTTCCATCTGTGGCGGGAGACCTGTGCTTGGGGCACCAGGGTTCCATAGCCAAGTAGCACCTGGAGAAAGCTAACCTCCAAGGAGCTTGGAAAAGCTGGGAGGGGGGACAAGACAAGCTCCTCTGCTGACTGGGACCTGGAGCCCTCAGCCTGGTGCACAGGGCTCCAGGAGAGAGCTGGTATCCCAGAAGTGCTGACACACCTTCAAGCATAGGCAAATCCGCCACTTCTGTTCAAACTCACTGGATCAAGAGGGACCCTTGCAGAACCATCAGGACATAAGAACCAAGGGACAGCTGGGGACAAGATCCTTCTGGTTTCTGTCTGCACCCTACAGCTGACCCTGTGCCACAGCTCTCCAAACCCAAATTCCTCTCAGAGAGAGCTGGTCTTGAAGGAGTATTGATACAGAGGCCTGCAGAAGCAACAAGCCACAGCCAGACAGAGTAAGATCAGCTAACATCAGAGTTAACAAGATGGCAAAAGGCAAGGGCAAGAACCTAAGGAACAGAAACCAAGGCTACTTGGCATCATCAGAACCCAGCTCTCCCACCACAGCAAGCCCTGTATACCCCAACACACCAGAAAAGCAAGACTCAGATTTAAAATCAGTTCTCATGATGATGATAGAAGACGTTAAGAAAGAAAGAAATAATGCCCTTAAAGAAATACAAGAGAACACAGGTAAACAGCTAGAAGCCCTTAAAGAGGAAACACAAAAATCCATTAAAGAATTACAGGAAAACACAATCAAACAGGCAGAATTACAGGAAAACACAATCGAACAGATGAAGGAAATGAACAAAACTATCCAGGAGCTAAAAATAGAAATAGAAACAATAAAGAAATCACAAAGGGAGACAACCATGGACTTAGAAAACCTAGGAAAGAGAACAGGAGTCATAGATGCAAGCTAGAGGCTGAAAACCTAAGTCTGTCTGTAGCCCCCAAAAGAATACCAACGTGATGGGGACTAAATGTGCCATCAAGTATGAGTTCTTCAGCTAAGCTGCCATATCCTTTCTTCAAAGGCTCCCTCATACCAACACACACCACACCCACACCTTGCACACACCAGCAGGCACACATGCAAGAAGGGGAAAAGAGTCAGCCCAATGCAGGGACTGGGTGGTACAAAACCCTTACGGGCTCAGTTTGTCTGTTTCCTCTTCCATTCCAAGGCAGAAGTCCATCCCTTGTCTCAGGGGACTAAGAGAGAGAGTTAGGACATGGATGCCAGAGAGTCCCTAAGGGTCTGAGGTAGAGGGGACAGGCCACAATCATGCTGCGTCTGGCCCGCCAGCCTCTGATACCAGCCCAGACACATGGTCCAAAGGTGGTTGCTGGAGATGTGCAAGAGGAAGTTGTTGAGTCAGAGGGCATTGTCCTTGAGAACAGACTGACCTACAAAAAGATGTGTGTGTGCGCTTGTGTGTGGCCTGGATGGGAAAGGGGAAGGTGGGAGGGAGGGGACAAGGATTGGAAAGGGACATGGATCAGCTGCCACCGTTCCCTCCCCAGTCTGTTGGGAAGAGGAAGGGCTGAGCTGGGCCACACTGAACCCACTTCAGCTGCTCACTAGGCACTGTGTGGACCAGCTACAACTGAGATGGCTAAAGTGAGTTGCAAATGTCGCTTAAGGGGCACAGCAACTGGTGAGGTTGATTTTTGCCAAGCCGAGTGTCCCGATTTCAGGCTTAAAAGAGAATGTCATCAAACTGAGAGGTCAATGGCTCTGACCTGTCTTTCTCCACTCACTTCTGAAGTGTTTCAGGTTTTCAGGTGTAGGTAGGAAGACAAGGAAATGGGGTAGAGATGGTGGATAGCACCCATCAGAACTTCAGTCCAGACAGGGTCAAATGTTCTGGGTGCTAAGTGGAATGACAGACAAACATGTCACAGGAGGACCAAAACTAGGAAGTGGTTGGTATTCTACCTCTGAAGGAAGACAAGGAAGCTTAATGTTTGGCCCAGGGTCTTGGCCACATCTCTGTTCCTAGTGACTCCAGTGCCTGGCAGGCAGCAAGTGCTCAGTACATGTTCCCATGAATGAATGAATGAATGAATGAATGAATGAATGAATGAATGAATGAATGAGGTGTTGGCAGATAGCAAGGGGAAGGCATTTAACACAAAGACTAGTAAGGCAAAAGTATATAAGTAAGTAGAACAGAGATCATGGTGGACACATACATGTGTCCTTCAGCTCAGGAGAGAGAAAGCTCAGCAAGCAATAGATATGGGAAAAGCAAAAATAGAAGAAAAAACACAAGCAGGCAAACATGGAAATGTAAAACACGATGACAGTTTCAACTCTATCAGTTATGAAGCCATAGTAAGTGGCTTGTGTTTGTGACATCCTGGCCTTGTTTTCAGAAATGTATAATGACCTCAGAATTGCCTGTGGCCGACACAAGGTAGGGAAAAGTAAATGATCTGTAAATACATATGCATTATCTCATTTGTAATAGAAGCTGCATCCTGAATGTTTAGTGTGGTACTCCTAAAGGTGGGGAATTTAAGTGTGATTTTTCACCTTACTTTTCTGTGTTTTTCAAGTTTTACACAATAAATGTCTTTACTTTTACAGAAGAAGAAGAAGAAGAAGAAGAAGAAGAAGAAGAAGAAGAAGAAGAAGAAGAAGAAGAAGAAGAAGAAGAAGAAGAAGAAGAGGATCTAAATTTTGCTTCAATAGATCATTGAAAACCAAGCAGTGTCTCAAATCCAATCAGTATTCTCAATAGCCCAGCATCTGCTCATGAGTGTGGGTAACTTATTTAAAAAGATAGAGAGTCCCCAAGTCTCAGTGTTCTACACGAGCAGAATGAAAATGAGTTCAAAAGATTGCAACACACTAGATGAATCCCCCAACAGGACATGTTAGGATGGGTTAGTAGGATCACTTGGAGTGGGTGGGAAGATGATTCAGTACGCGGGTACATTGCCTATTGCACAAACATGAGGGCCTTAGCTCCCATCCTCAGCACTTACATAAAAGCCTGACATAGTTGTGCATGTCTGCAGCCCTAGAACTGCTCAGGGAGAAGTGGGGGGAGTTGGACCACAGAGTTTTCTGGCCAGCCAACCTAGCCAATACAGGTTCAGTGACAGGCTCTACCTCTAAAGAAAGTGTAGCAAGTGATAGAAGACATCTGACATTAGCTTTTGGCCTCCGCACCTGGCGCACACACACACACACACACACACACACACACACACACACACACACCCCACATATACTCCATAATGCAGTCTCTAGTTCAGAATGTCTGGGTCCCTGTGACTACTATGAGCAAAACCATGTCCTTACGTGGGAAGCAGACTTGTTCAGAAGCCCTTTGGAGGAAGCGCACCACCTAATAATTATGTTTTACATATTTTAAGCAGAGTCTGTTTTCCAAACTGTGAGGTGATCACAGTTAGAGTACACTTCAAGTTTTCATTCAGTGATGAGGCTAACCGTATTTGTATGGTTTAGGAGCATGACTTGAAATACAAAAGACCACTACCTGTTCCACTCTTGAAGAAGTCAATCTCTCAGACTCAGTTTCATAATCTGTAAAATTGAGATCAATCAACCCTGTGTAGTTGTCATTAGGATGAAGTAAGTTTAACACTACAACACACATAAAATATTCAGCAAATGGTACAAAGCCCTGTTTTTCTTGTGAGATTTTTATGCAGCAGGTCTTGCAGGAATCATTCTTTTGACTTACTAAGAAGGGCACTATACAATTCATTCTAGGCATTTTGGTTATCTATTGCATAACAACTTACTGCAATATGTTACCAGCTTAAAGCAACACATATCTATTATTTTACAACTTTTGCAAGTCAAGAGTTGGGGCATAACTAAGTGGGCCCACTGCTTTAGGGTCTCTCACAGACTATCAATAACTAGCTGAGATATTGTCTTATCTGAAGCGATGACTGAGGGAAAAACCACTTCCTAGCTTACTCATGTAGTGGTTACGAGGATCCATTCCATATATGGACACCAAACCCAGACACTATAGCAGATGCCAAGAAGTGCTTGCTGACAGGAGCCTGATATAGCTGTCTCCTGAGAGGCTCTGCCAGAACCTGACAAATACAGAGGCGGATGCTCATGGCCAACCATTGGACTGAGCACAGGGACCCCAATGGAGGAGTTAGAGAAAGAACTGAAGAAGCTAAAGGGGTTTGCAACCCCATAGGAAGAACAACAATATCAACAAACCAGACCCCCGAGAGCTCCCAGGGACTAAACCACCAACCAAAGAGTACACATGGAGGGACCCATGGCTCCAGCCACATATGTAGCAGAAGATGGTCTTGTTGGACCTCAGTGGGAGGAGAGGTCCTTGGTCCTGTGAAGCCTTGATTCCCCAGTGTAGGGGAATGCCAGAGAGGTGAGGTGGGAGTGGGTGGGTGGGAGGGGGAGCACCCTCATAGAAGCAGGGGAAGGGATGGGATAGGAGGGTTCTTGAGGGGCATCTGAGAAAGGGGATAACATTTGAAAAGGAAATACATAAAATATCCAATAAAAAAATAGAAAAGAAATTTTATAGGCTATTGAACCAAGGGTCTTTGCAGGCTATTCATTAGGGGACAATCTCTGGTTCCTTGTCAAAAGTGGAACGTCTTTAACATAGTACCTGTACTCCACCAAAGCCAGTGATAGAGTCAAACGGACAAATAGAAGTGACAGGCATATACTCTAGTATCAAAATTATAGCCCAGGACTCTTGCTGCATTCTATTTCAAAAGCAGTTGTTAGGTCAAGCTTACATTTATAGAGGATTACACAAGGAATGGATATTGTATGGGATTCACCCAAGACAGCCTTAAAGAGTCAGTCAACCACACTCAAGAAGGTGACAAATTTAACAGTCAAATTTTCTTGAGGAAATATATTTGTTCTGATTTCAATAGTATACACTATGTATATCAAAATATCACAAAGTAGCCCATAAATGAGTACCTTTTGTGTATTGAGTTAAATATATTAAGAAATATCTAGTGGGCCTTAGAACATAAAAGTAAAACATAAAGCTATAGATTCATAAAGTCTTATGCACAAATGACATGAAAGTGAAGAAGAAATTGTCTAGGGACACAAAATGAAAAGGGGTGGCTGAAAAAAGGGAGGAGCCGTCTGTGATAGAGTATGCTCAACTTATAGTATATACTTGCATGAAAATGGCCTCATATAACCCAGTATAATACAGCTTTTACCAAAAGTAAATCATTTTATTCCTGTGTGTTTGGGAGGCTTTGTTTGTCTCAATAATAAAATGATTGTGTCCTTTGATGAAAGTTTAGTTTTCTTACATTTATTTTATATAATGATATTTTAATCAGTGGTCATGTTTTTATAGATGAGAAACTGTAGCTTAGAGAGGTTAAATACCTTGCTCCAGGTATCTACAAGCAAAGTAGCATCTGAATCCAAATCTGTCTGGCTGTTAAATTTCTGCTTTTTCTACAGTAGCAGATCTGACATGCATGCACCTATATACAGACAACATTTAGCAAATTAGTGAGGTTTTCAGATAGTGTTTGTGTTTTAGTATTTTTCTCTTCTGTCTTTTCCTTTATTTTTTATTTTATGTGTATGAATGTTTTAAAGCCTGAATGTATGTCTGTGCACTTTATGTATGCTATCCCTACAGAAGCTGAAAGAGAGCAACTAATCTCCCCCATACTCAAGTTACCGACTAATGTGAGCCACCATGTGGGTGCTGGGAATTGAACCTGGGACCTCTAGAAGAGCAGCAAGTGCTCTTAATCACTCAGCCTTCTCTCCAGCTTTGTTTTAAATACCTTATCTTTTACTAAGCACAAATATTCATGTCTTTCCCACCCACACCTCTAATCCTTGCCATAAATTCTATCTCTTCTAAAACTGCTAATAGTGGTCATTTAGAAATGTTTAAGGAGTTAATTCATTATTTATTTAATACATGTAAGTACTTGCCTATGTGTGTCTATGTAGCCCCTGCATGCTTAGCGCCTGTAAAGGCCAGAAAAGGGCATCAAATGCCCTAGACCTAACGTTACAGATGACTACAAGGTACCATAGAGGTAATAAAAACAGAACTTGAGTTCTCTACAAGAACGTCAAGTGATCTTAGCTGCTGCGCTCTCTCTTTAGGCCCACTTGCCTAGAAATCTAACACAAATTATTTATAACTGGTAGAAAAATCATCTCCTTTGTTCTTCAGTAAGTATGTAATACATTGTTTTCTGGTAGTCTTTAGGGGCTAAATATAATTTTAGATAAATACTAGTCACGGTTTCTTTCGTATGCCATGTTTGTCTATACTAGTAATCTTTGTCAGTGTTCAAAAAGCTAGGTTTTCAGCATGACTTAAAGTTTTTATATATTAGGAGAATATGAAAAAGGAGAGAATACGTTTATATTAAGAGAATGTAGGATAATAGGTATAAAAGAGAATGAAGATTCCCAACTTAAAGGTCCAGCAAATATCTTCAACAAAATTATAGAGGAAAACTTCCCTAACCTAAAGAAAGAGATGAACATAAATATACAAGAAGCTTACAGAACTCCAAACAGATTG
>CM052722.1:86695178-86705475 GCA_028551405.1 Uromys caudimaculatus | reverse complement strand
GTTCCTCTTTCTCCACATCCTCCCCAGCATCTGCTGTCACCTGAGTTTTTGATCTTAGCCATTCTGACTGGTGTGAGGTGGAATCTCAGACTTGTTTTGATTTGCATTTCCCTGATGACTAGGGATGTTGAACATTTCTTTAAGTGGCAAGCCATCTTTATAGGATGTTAAATTCTTCCTTAGTGCAAACACTTATACAAATGGATTATAATATATCTGATATTACATTAGAACAAACCTATTTACATAAGACTGATATTGTACTTCATTTCTGTTATATCCACATTAGTAGGCTATAAATTCTTAAAGCAACATGGCGTGTGGCATTGCAAGTCAGGGCACTGAGTGACAAGATGCTTTAGTTCCTCATCTGCACAAAATGGCTGCTTTTCATTGTCCCAATTGCCTCTCATATATTAATAACATCTTGTCTAGTTAATATGGCTATTGAAAAAGATAAAAATGAAATCAAATATGTAAAGACCAAGTTCTACAAAGCAAAAGGCAGTGCAATACGCAGAATTATATGATGATCTCCAGCCCAATTGGTAATTTTAATTGCACCTGAAGTCAGCTTACAAGTCAGCTGAAGGGAGGTGTCTGGACACTAGTGCTTTGAATCTTGGTTGGCAATCATCATCATCATCATCATCATCATCATCATCATCATCACCACTATCATCATCACCCTTGGCAGATATATGCCATTTGTATTAGCTTTGTATTGCTGAATAACCAAATTACCACAGATTTAGCAACATAAAACACTACATACTTCTAAGAACCCTGAACTCATATATGTTTTATGATGTGAGGTTTGTTGTATTTGGTTATTCAGTAGTTCTCACTCATTTGCCAACCACACATATAAATATGCTGGATTAAGAGTTGGAAGATCTGGGACTAAAGCCTGCACTTTATGGGCTCTGCCCCTGGGTATATCATTTCATTTCTTTATTCTTGATTCTGCTCATTTGTAGGACATAGATAATAATCTGTATTTCACAGGATTGCTGTGGGGATGGGGGTGACATGAAAACATGTCCCTGAAAAAAAAATGCTCAGTGCATGTCAGGGAGTCAGAATACTATAACAGGGATAGAGGACTATATCAGCAATTTCTATACAGAATTCACAGATGGTATTCTGGAAACAAAGAAAGATCAAACTGGGATTGAAGGACTAGTCCTCAGTTCAGTTCAATAGTGATTCTTCACTTGCAATTTAAATTGCTGGTTCTCAAATTCAGAGAGCTTTTAAAAAAATACTAATTGCTGGGCAAGCAGGAGAAATGGCTCAGAGGTACAAGCAAGTACCACTCTTGCAGAGGACCCAAGTTGGTTCTCAGTATCCACACTGGGTAGCTCACAACCACCTGTATTGCACCTCTAAGGGATACCAACACTTTCTCCTGGAGTCTGTGGGCATTTGTACTCATATGTGCACTCACAGAGAGATACACATATACACATAATTTAAAAATAAATCTTAAAATAAATAGGTAAATAAATAAAACGTCAATTGCTCTACACTCTGCCAAGAGATTAGGATTTAATTCACCTGCATTGTGACTTGGTCACAGAACAGCCTCTGAAAAACACAGCATGTGAAAAAAAAAAATCCCAAAGAGCCTACAAAGAACTTTGGGTGACCTAGAAATTTAACTAATATAAA
Source organism: Uromys caudimaculatus (assembly GCA_028551405.1). Classification (NCBI taxonomy): domain Eukaryota; kingdom Metazoa; phylum Chordata; class Mammalia; order Rodentia; family Muridae; genus Uromys; species Uromys caudimaculatus. The sequence continues at coordinate 86,703,801 of CM052722.1, read as the reverse complement.
ATCTGACTAATAAGAGAAAAGCTTTAAAATGTTAGTAATTATACATGTAATGTAGGGATTATCCTGAGAGGTAAATCCCAGCATGATGTGTTTATACTTCTTAGGCAAAGAACAATAGATCTGTGAAGTAACATGACAGTTTGATACACAGATGAAGGTAGTAAGTTCTGAAGATGCCACTCAAGAAATATGGTGAGATAACAGACATTAGTGGAAGATAAAACATACCTCAAGGAATTTCTTTATTCAAATTCACTGCAGCTTTAATAACCAGTGTCTGGTGAAGAAGACCATCTCGCTCAAAAGAATCATTATGTCTTGGTTCATATAGGAAAACACAATCTAAATGACCCTTTTTTGAAGCTATTCTTCCTGAGGTTATTTCTTCTTCAAGTAACCCATATGCTAATTTGGCATTTCTTAACTGCAGCCATCAGAAAACTACAAGGTTCCTACCTCACAAGAGCTAAGAAGGTGTGTATCAGGAAAAAGTGGTACACAATTTTAAAGAAGAGTCAGATCATCTTGGATCGGGCAAGATTAAGAGTTTGGAATGAGAAAGAAGAGATAGGAAGGGAGAGAGAGAAGGAGGGAGGGAGGAAGGGAGGGAAGAAAGGAAGGAGACTAGAGAGGTCCACGAGTGGGGCAGATTGATTCTAAAATATATTAAAATAGTAAAACTCAAAAGATTTGGTAACTAACAATGTCAAAGATGGAGGAGAGGACTCATAAATCTAACTATGGCAGTGGAGTACCCAGACTATGACTGTGACCCTAGACTATGCTAGGATACAGATAGATCTAGGTATAACTAATAAATTAATGCAGCCAAGCATCAGTCTCCTGGGAACCTATGTTAAGAAATGTGATTTACAAAATTTGATATGAACTCAGAATTCATATCTGGCCAATGAGGAAACTATTGTCCTTGAAAGGTCAGGTGTTCATCCTCAATTCACTAAGGAGAAACAGATCTGATACCTACTTATAAAGGGAAAATAGCTGCTTTAAAAGAAATCTTAGTGACTTAGTAATTAATGGCTTACCAGTTTCTTTCTCATGTATATCACAATCTAGCATTAACTTTGGAGTGGGGAAGAACACAGTGGTGTGTGACTATAATTCCAGTATCCAGTAACAGGAGCTAGGAGGACTGAAGCTTCAAGGCCAGCCTGGGCACTATCCTGTCTTAAAAATAAATGAACATTGTCAAAAAACTGAACATTTCAGACAAAAGTAAAGAAAGTGTGAGAAAAAGCACTTCACAGGCTATAATAACTGCTCCTCACAGCTACAGTGATCCATGAACTCCGGAATTTCACAGTACGCCAGATCTGACCTGAAGGGATGGAGCATTCTTCTATCCATTTTTTTATTTTTTATCCAATGAAGAAATAACAAAAACAACCACCAGCAAACCAAATGAAAAAATGTCTGGTCTGGTCAACAAAATTTCTTCTTTTGGGAATACAGATAGAAACACACACACACACACACACGCACTCACTTAAATCCCTTACTTGCAACTTTCCAAAGTGAAAGAAATCTACAAAGCCTGCATCGTAGAAAACTTTCTTGTTTTTAATTAAATCCCACTTTTTTTTTGTTTGTTTTTGTTTTTGTTTTTTCGAGACAGGGTTTCTCTGTATAGCCCTGGCTGTCTTGGAACTCACTCTGTAGACCAGGCTGGCCTCGAACTCAGAAATTCACCTGCCTCTGCCTCCCGAGTGCTGAGATTAAAGGCATGCGCCACCACTGCCCAGCTAAATCCCACTTTTAAAAAGGTAAAATATACCATTTTCAGTAAATATGAAAATACCAAAGACATACATGTATTGCAAATAGAAGGTTTCGTGCAATTATTACTTTTTTCCCACTTGTCATTAATCTTTTTACTGAAGTCTTCTGAAAGAGAGGAGAATGTAATCAATATAATTTTGTAACAAGATACTAATAAGGAGCTGAAGAGATGACTCAACCATTAAGAATATTTGCTGGTCTTGTAGAGGACCTGAGTTCAGCTCCCAGAACCCACATGGCTGCTTACAACCCTCTGTAAATGCAATTCCACGTATTCTGGCTCCCTCTTCTGGCCATCATGGGTACTGCATGTACATACAGGCAAAACAGTAAAATAAAAATAAATAAGTCTCTTTGAAAAGGGGTTAATAATAAATAATATACTCTTTCTTTGGGACTCCAAGATTCTAATTTGAAAATTAGTTTTAAGAGTTGCATTTTCATAAGCACAAGCATATACAGTTAGTGCATAGTTAGCTAGGAAACTTCATTCTGTAGTCTTTTCAGTGTAAAAGAAGCTTTGCCATACACGTTTTAAATGAATAAATGATGAACTTACATCAAACTTGATTATACATAATCATGAATTGCCTGATGTTTAACTACGGGGTGATCATTATTGTCAGCCATTCACTCACACTCTTGAAGACTTCATTTCCTATAAGAAGTTCTGAACCCCAAAATGCTAAAGAAAAACAGAGAATTTGCATTCTCAGGCTTTTAGGCACTATCTAAAAAGATACAATGAAGGTTATTTTTATGTTAAATGGTGCTTTATACAAACATCATAAGCTAAGTCCTTCTAGAACAAGAAGCTAGTCTTCTACAAATGAGAGTAAAATCCATTGTCCCATCAACATAAAAATGACAAATTTAAAGTCATGGTCAATCTTTCTATTTACTTGAATATTTTTGTAACAACTGAGCTAGGGTTTGGAGCTGTTTTTTATTTGTTTTTTGTTTGGGGACTTTTGTTTTTTTGTTTGTTTGTTTGTTTGTTTTCTGGGTTTTGTTTTGTTTGCTTTGAGACACTGTCTCTCTGTGTAGCCCTGGCTATCCTAGAGCTCACTCTGTAGACCAGGCTGGCCTCATCTCCAGAGACCCACCTGTTTATGCCTTGTGAGTGCTGAGAATAAAGGCATGTACATTTCATATGCCTGGCATGAAATGTTATTTTTATTAGGTAAAAATAAGAACTTTGTTCCATCCTACAATAAAAAACAATCCCTAATAAGTTTTCTAAAAATTATTTACCTTCATCTATCTGAACCTTGGGCTGTTAGCTTTTGTTTGTTCAGAATCTTCGTGTTAGTTTTTATTCATTCAGAATCCGTATTTGTTTGACCTAAATAGCAATGGAGTTCACATCACTGCTTTCTTGGAGGAAGATTTATTAAGCAAATAAACAATAAGTAATGCATATAGCACTTTCCAATTTAGAAGCCATTCTTCACACACATCTAATTTCATCTTTCCAACCACTGTATGAAATAGACATTATTGTCCTTATTTTACAGACAAGGAAACAGGAGCTCAAAACGCTCAGGTGACTTTCTCAAGGTTATACAGATTGAGATGCAAATGAAGGTAGCTCATTCTATTTTATTGTTCTGAACAACAGAAGGATTTAGTATCTATTGGAGAATGGTATGTAACTCGCGCTATCTTAACTCTTTTACACGTCTTATCATATTTTATTTACATAATCAACTTGCACATTTATCATTCTCACTTCATAGATGAAAACATTTTGCCTCCTATAGCTGAAGACCACACAGCTAATAAATAATGCTGGAGTAAATTTAAGCTAAGAAACCAAACTATATTTTAGAATTGTAGAAAATTAACTTATGCAAACAAATATTTATCAAGAGGCTTCTATATGTTGCTAAGAAGATGCTGCTCTTTTCACAACAGCAAGAAAATGGGATTAGATGTTGATCAACAGATAAATGGATAATGAATATGTGATAGATACATAGATAGAATGAAATTTTATTCAGCTGTAAAGAAAAACAAGTTATGAAATTTACAAAAAAATAAATAGAACTAAAAAATATTATGCTGAGGCACCCCAGTTTCAGAAAGACAAGAACCACGTATTCTCTCTCATATGTGAATCCTAGATTATAATTTTTTCCTTTTATTGAAAACAGATTTTTTTCACATATGTACCCTGATGACCCTTCTCTCTACTCCTCTCCGTTCCTCCCCACCTCCTCTCCTACCCACATCGCCCCTTTTCTGACTCTCATTGGAAAACAAACAGGCTTCTAAGGGGTGGGAATAAAGATATAAAAGAAAACAAAAATTAACTCACACAAGTCAAACCAAACAACTAGAAGGGAAAGAGCCCAAGAGAAGGCCTAAGAAACAGCCTGGCTCGTTCACACACTTGGGAATCCCATTAAAAACACTGCACTGGAAGCACTAATTCACAGGGGACCTGATGCAGGCCTTAGTCATGCTGCCTCAGTCTCTGTGAGCCCATATGAGCTTTGATCATGTTGATTTAGGGGGCCTTGTTCTCCTGGTGTCCTGCATAAATTTTAATCACTTTTTCAGACTTCTCTATTGTAGATTTTGAGATTTTAAGAAGATGGAAAATGTATCTAAACGTGTTGTTGTTGTTGTTGCTGCTGCTGCTGCTGCTGCTGCTCCTGTTGTTATTTGTTGCTGCTGCTACTGCTGCTGCTGCTGCTGCTGCTGCTGCTGCTGCTGCTGCTGCTGCTGCTGCTGCTTTTTGAAACACAGTCCCTCTACACATCCCCGGCTTTCCTGAAATTCACTGTGTAGATCAGAGATTTGGCTGTCTCTGCCTCACAAACTCTGTGCCTGCCACGGCCAGCCTCCAAATGTATATCTTGAGAACAGTATTGTTGCAGTTGATTTGGTTTGCCTTTCCTTATAACTTTTATATCAAAATTTCAAATTGCATAGGCAAGAAGCTGTGAGCTTTTGTATGTAATCAAGAGGTAGCAAAAGTTATCAGTGCTATAGCTGATTCTCTTCTCCAATATTTATACACATGGAGGGAGAGAGACAGAAAGACAAAGAGACAGCTAGAGATACAGAGACAGAGGAAGAAAGAGAGAGAGCTACAGATCTGAGCTTTAAAATTCTCAACTAGAAACCAGTGAGATGGCTCACTAAGTAAAAGGAAGTGTAAGGACCTGAGCTGGAATCCCCAAAACCTATATTTAAAAGTATCTGTAAAGGCTCCCACCAGCAGCGAATGGTGGTGCAGAGACCCACAGCCAAACATTAGGTGCAGAGAGAGCCCAAATTGGAGATCTCCATTAGGTCCTTCTCCTTGGAGCTCGGGGAAGCCCCTGGGAGAGCAGGAGGAAGAATTGTAGGAGTGAGAGTGGATGGAGCACCACACTAGGAGAACACGGCCCATGGACATCAACTAAGCAGGGCTCATGGGGGCTCCCAAAGACTGAAGTGGCACTCCCAGAGCCTGCAGGGTCCGCACCAGATCCTCTGCATCTATGTTGGGGTTGCTAGCTTGGTGCGCTTGTGGGACTCCTAACAGTGAGCTTCTCTCTGACTCTTGCTGCTTTTGGAATCTGTGATGGTTTGTATATGTTTGGCCCAGGGAGTGACACTATTAGAAGGTGTGACCTGTTGGAGTGAGTGTGGCCTTGTTGAAGTAGGTGTGTCACTGTGGGTGTGGGCTCTAAGACCCTCACCCTAGCTGCCTGGAAGCCAGTATTCTGGTAGCAGCCTCCAGATGAAGATGTAGAACTCTCAGCTCCTCCTGCAGCATGTCTGCCTGGATGCTGCCATGTTCCCACCCTGATAATAATGGACTGAATCTCTGAACCTGTAAGCCAGCCCCAACTAAATGTTGTCCTTTAAAAGACTTGCCTTGGTCATGGTGTTTGTTCATAGCAGCAAAATCCTAACGAAGACAGGATCCTTATCCTCTAACTGGGTTGCCTCTTCACCTCTCCTTGACATGACGGCATGTGCCTAGTCTTCGTGTACCTTGTTATCCAGCCTTCAGTTGATAACCCTGAGAGGCCTGTTCTTTTCTCAAGGGAAAAGAGGAGGAGTGGATCTGGGGAAGAAGGAGGGTGTGGCATGGCTTGAAGGAGTGGAAGGAGGGCAAAGATGAAGGCTTCTGGTGGCTGGGGACTACTTTTAGGAACTGGCCACTGGGAGTTTGATCATGCTCTAATGAGCATATAGGTAGGATAAATTAGATTTGATGCATTTTTTCTTCTTTTTTGTGGAGGAGGGCACAAAATGGGGGGATGGACCTTGGAGAACTGGGAAGTGAGTGTGATCAAGGTACATTGTGTGAAATTCCCAAATAATCAATAAAAGTATTATGTTGTTAAAAATAAAGAAAAACAATAATAATAAACAGGACCCTCTTATTTGATATTTTAAGAGAATTAAATAAAATACTTGAGCATTTTTTTAAAAGTGTCTGTAGTCCTAGGCCTCACAGTAGGAGACAGTAGTTGGAGACAAGAACTAACACATGCTGGGAAAAACAACTAAAAGACTGTCTCAAACAAGATGGAGGCTGACCTCTGATCTCCCAACAGGTTCAATGAAACACACATGCTCCCACATTCACACACCAAAATGTACATCTTACCCAAGCAAACGGAATTCACATCTATGCTGATAGGATGATACACACACAGCTATACAACTAGGCAATGATGTTAACTCCTATTAAGCACCCACCCCACTCACAGCACTGGAAAAACCACAGGCACCGTCTTATCTGGGAAGTGGGACCCAGCTTGATTCCCTCAAGCAACTACTAGTAACACTTGGGCTAGAACCTAAAACTATGATTTTCTTGAGTCTGGTTTTCAAAAAAAGGCCTAAGGAAACATGAAGGAGAGTGATGAGGTGAAGAAGTGATCAAGCAGAATCCCTTGAGTGTCACTATGTACCAGGGCACTTATAGAAGGCAGTAAGAAATGACTCTCTCTTTCCCTCCTCCCCTTCACCACAGGTGAAGAGTAGACAGTGCTAAGCCTCGGCCTCAGCCTAGTATATGTCCCAGCATGAAAGGGTGTAAGAGACCAGATACAGGAGTCACAAAGATGTGCCGCTCAGATCCCACTTCGAATAACAATGTCCACTCAGCTGTGGGACAACATGGAGTTTTCAGTTCATTTAGGGTCTGCCCCAGTTGCAACAAACTGCGTCAACTGAGCTCATGCCCCACCTAGGGTAGCCAGAATCCAACGACTGAACAAAGACTTACCCAAGACGGTTCTGATGAGCAGTCCTTGCTCCACAGTCTGTTTGCTAAGCAGCCCAAGCTTCTTTCTCGACTTGATCCTGCTTCCTCTTTTTGGTTCTCTGGTATTGAGTTCCTAGATATCAACTGCTGTCTCAGCACCTGCTTTCTGACCAGCCCACTAGTGGGCAGAGATAAGGCCTGTTCAGCGACAGAGCCAAGTATGCTGGGAACAGAAAAAGGCACGTGATTTCAGCTTGGATGGTCCCCAAGTGGCAGAAGTTTGACTTACTCTGGCCATAGTACACTGACACTGAGAACAACATAGCATTGTTCAGTATCCTGAGAGCGAGAGAAAACCTGATAGCAAAAGAGCAAAGCAGCAAAGGAGATCATGTCCTTGGGAAGAAGTAGCCATCAATGTAATGGACTACTTAAATGAATTACAATGCACCACTGTACTACAATAGCTTTTTAAAAAGAGAAGATAAAAGTGCATTTACGGCGTGAGAGCATGTCCAAAATATGTTGTCCGAATTTTATAAAGAAATTTCAGGGTTGGATTTTATTTGACATCACCCCCTTTTGAAAAGTTAACACTATATGATGTTGTTTTAAATAATTTTGAATTCTAATAATATGAAATATTATGATATTTTCAACCTGGCTTATGTACTGTTGAATACTGTAAGTCTCCCTAAATTCAAATACCACCATGTAGCTTGAAAGCTGGACAGCCAAGCGAGTCATAAGCTATGTTAATGCTCTTGCCACATGGTGGCACCACTTTAGTTCATAGACAGGAATTCTGTCCTTCCTTTGTCAAGACTGGTCTGGAATTGGGCAAATTTCTACTTATGTGGAGCCCCCGGGGATACACTTCTCGAATGAAACACAGTTGTCATAAATACTGACAAGCAGACTCTCTAGGGGAAAAAGTACCAAAGTTAACTGTGATTATTTCTAGAGAGTTCAGAGAAAGATGCCTATAAACTGTTTCATACTTATGATTTATAATTTTAATTTTCTGCTTTTATATTCAGTAAGAAAAATGTATAAAACAAAATTACTTCTGATTTTACACACACACACACACACACACACACACACACAAATGCCTTCTTTGAATTCTTGGTAAAACCCCAAGGTCCTTCAAATGCCAGAGAGATGACAGAGAGCACACACTAGGTGGGGTAAGGGCATGACATCCTCTGGTCATGCATCTTGGAGTGTTCCAAACATAAAGGAGCCAAAGCCAGAAGAATGTGAATGTCACAGCACTCTGACCCTAACAAAGTCTCTACTGCATCCAAGGTGTTTGTTTTCTCTAGGCTTCCTGCGCTTAGCACTCTCAAACTCATCAGGTAACCAGAAAACAGACACCCTCATCCTTGCTCCTCTTGTAAAGTTGGACCTTCCATCAGTCTCCGGGTAGGCAAAAACTTGGGGAGAAACAGGACGGTTAGAATTGATGAGAAGCCCCAGTGGAGCTCAGAAGCTCAATGCCACATTGGCCTCATATGGATGAGGCTGCTCAAAGGGCTAACAGCAGCTGCTATTGGTTGTTTTACAACAACACATTAACAAAGCTAAGCATAAAAGTATACT
>CM052722.1:86680439-86695078 GCA_028551405.1 Uromys caudimaculatus | reverse complement strand
GAGGAGGAGGAGGAGGAGGAGGAGGAGGAGGAGGAGGAGGAGGAGGAGGAGGAGGAGGAGGAGGAGGAGGAGGAGGAGGAGGAGGAAAAAGAGAAATTACACATAACAAATCACATTTCATAGCCGGGCAGTGGTGGCGCACGCCTTTGATCCCAGCACTTGGGAGGCAGAGGCAGGCAGATTTCTGAGTTCGAGGCCAGCCTGGTCTACAGAGCAAGTTCCAGGACAGCCAGGGCTACACAGAGAAACCCTGTCTTAGAAAAAAGGAAAAGAAAAAAAAAAGAAAAAGAAATCACATTCCATTCCATTCCATAGTTTATTTCCTATTTCCTACATATGAAGAAAATGGGCGACATCTTCTGCTTGTAACTAACTGCTAATCAACTACCATAACAACCCCTAGAATATATTCATCTCATAAGGACTGATTGAATGTGCAATGACAGATTTCAAATACATATGCAGTAGCTTCCAGTTTGCCACTGCTCTAGTTCTACATATATTTAAACTATCAAGATAAAATGCTTTCGGATGTCTTAAAGACATAATTTTGGTGAAGAGAGGGTGGTATATCTTCTTTGCTCAGTTGCATTCTTCTTTGCTCAATAGCATTGCAAATTATGTTCATATTTAGATTTTTAAATGTCAGCTTAAATGATCCATCCAGTGGAGAGGTTATTCATATGTTGCAGATAGCCCTGGGGCTGCTTGTATTTTTATGCTAATTCCGCTCTCCAGGGAGGGGCTGCAAACCAGGAAGTAGTCAGTACTCAGGTGACTTCTTGTGAACCTTCTCCCTACCTTAATTTGTAAAATAAAGGCTAGAGCCGGTGATTGGGCAAGAGAGGGGAAGGTGGAGCTAAAAGTTTGGGGGAGGAGGAGAAAGGAGAGGACACTGGTCAGCCCACCAGCTCCCCTACACTTGGGGCTGACTCACCAGAAACAGGGCCAGTTTTACTCTGCTGCCCAGGTGAAGTGCAGGGCCTGCTGTCCTGCCTGTTGCAGCTGGTGAGGGACATGGACAGTTCTCCCACTCTCATGACACTGGGGCCAGTTCTCTCACCTGCCATAGATGGCGAGGAGAAGGGAGGAAAGGAAGGTGCCTCTCCTTGTCCTTGCCACCTCCCAGCAGACAAGAGGCAGGGCCAGCTTTCTGCACTCACACACTGCTAGACCAACTTACCTGCAACCACTACATCCAGAGCCAACTCTACTGTGCTTCCTAGGCAAGATGCAGGACCTGCTCTCCCAAGTGCTATAGCAGGTGAGGGGCAGGGCTTGTTCTCCTGCTCTTATGACCCCTCCGGGGCCAGCTTCTCTGCCTGCCACTGGTGGCAAAGGCAAAAGGAAGGGGAGGGGATCTCTCCCTTGCCCACGTCACTACATAATAGACAAGAGGCAGTACGAGCTCTCCCACACTCATGACCTCAAGGGCCGGCTCACCCACAACTCCTGCGTTAAGCAGCCTGCTCTTCCAATATTACAGCTAGCTAGGGGTGGAGTCAGTACTCCTGCTCTCATGCCCCCAGGGGCCAGCTTTCCCACAATACTCAGGTGAGGGGTGGGGCCAGTTCTGCACAGCCTTCAGCTATCCACGTGCCTCCCGGCAGTAATCCAAACAAGGGTTAGCCTGGCCTTTGGTAGCAACAGAACCCTGCTGCTGCAAAGCCATGGATATAGCCCCTAGTGACAGCACAGGCTAGGACACTACCATGGTCCCAAGTGGCATCATCAACCACTCACATGAGGCTCTTCCTCACTACCCTCCAGTCTCTAGTTCGGCCTCTGTTCATTGTGCCCACATCCTTCTGTTTCTCTTTCTCTTCCATTTCTCCACCACTTACTTGTTCCTCTTAGTGGCACCTAGGGTCTCTGAGTGTCAGAGTGGTCTCAGGAGTGCTATGCCCCACTTGTGCATTATGGTGTCAGATAGAGGTCATCTCAGACATGGTCTCCCCCTCCCCCAGACCTGCATGGTGACAGAGTGATGGTCATCTCGGAGCAGCTCCCTGTCAGGTTCCCATGGTGCCAGTCTGGTGGTCATCTCAGGCTGCCTCCTCACCCAGACCAACTGGGTGGCCCCTTGCAATGGTCATCTCTCTTGGGCTTACTACTGCTTGTGGTCCCAGGCAGGGTTCTTCTACTAATCTCCAGCTTGTTCCCTATCCTGGGAGCCTGTCTGGGCCTGTTTGGTGCCAGACTAGTAGTTGTCTCAGGTTTGCTTTTTTCAGGGAATGTTAGGCTACCAATCATTCATATGTTCACTGGTCAGAACACTGAGTGAAGACATAGTCTCTCTCCTCTTTGCCACCTACTGATGCACCTGTGACATGGCAACCATGCCTGCAATGCCTCAAGGGACAGGCTGCCTCCTACTTAGAACTAGGATACTTATATGCCTAGTGTCAATGAGCCTCTGTTTTCTCTAACAAATGGGGCCTGTTTTGGTCACCTCACAAGATTTTGTGAACATTTAATGAAATCATGAATTTAAGCACAACTATAGCCAGGAGATGGCATGCCTTTAATCCCAGCACTCAGGAGGCAGAGGCAGGCAGATCTTTGAGTTTGAGTTTGAGGCCAGCCTGGTCTACAAAGCAAGTTCCAGGACAGCCAGGGCTACACAGAGAAACCCTGTCTCAAAAACAAAAAGAAAAAGAAAAAACAAGAAGAATCAACTACATTTCATAAATTAGACATAAATAATAATTATTTTGTTATTAGCAAATACATATTCCACAACCCAATTGGATTTCTTCATTTCATTGTTCATATTTTTTATCTTAAAATATCCTAACTTTATCTTAGATATATGTGGGGGATAAGAGAGGTTAGTAGTCTCATTCAAGATTGATGAATCTCTGTCAAATTTAATAGAGAAAAGGAAGGCGTGGGGAATGCCTGTGAACCTTTCACCTGAACCACTCTCTCAAAGATGAACATTTATAACATGATAACACTAGCAGCTATTACTTCCTGACTGCTAACGTGTCAGACTCTGTTCTGTCTGCTTTACTTAACGCTTTAACCCTCCTCTTTATAAAATAGGTATTATTACTAGCTGCATTTTACAGATAAAGAAACACAGAAACAAACTGGTTAAGTGACTATCTCAGGGTTACAGAGCTAAGTGGCAGAGCTGCAATTTGACAAGAACAGTCTGACTCTAGAGTCCAAAGGTTTAATGTTCACCCTAAACCATATTGAAATCTACTCATCTATCTACTCTCATCTCATGTCCCACCTAATGTACGTCCCTCAGGAGCTGGGAGATGGCTCTGAGAGTAAAGTCATTGCTGAACAAGCATGAGAACCTTAGTTCATAACCCAGAACCTACATAAAAACCAAGTACAGCAGCATATATCTATATACCTCTGATCTATACCACACACACACACACACACACACACACACACACACACACACTGTCTCACAATTGAAGTGGATAGATAATGGAGTAGGTACTTGGCATGACAGAGAAGACACTTAGATTTCTGCCATGATACTGTATCTGCCCATTACAAGTATTGCATTCTCACTCTGGAAAACAGAAATGGCTGCTGGGATCACAACCTGCCTAGTTCTGAATCCCCGTAGTCATTCCCTCACCCAAGCAGAGTCTTGTCCTGATCTGAATTCTGCACCCCAGTTAGGATCTAGGTCTCATACTAGTCAGTGACACAGTGTCTACAGACTCATATAGTACTAAGACTTCATCACCACATCCTTTCAGTTAACCTAAAATCTTGCATCTGAATACTTCTTTAGTCCTCTGTCTTAATCCAAATCTCCATTTGTTCTCTAAACCTGGAAATGAATTTCTATATGTGAAGCTTACCTCTCTCAAGTTTGAGGCCCTACAATAATAAGCAGTTAAAAACCAAAATAAAGACATGACATACTGCTCCCTGTCAACCTATAGTACTTTCCCAATTCTGTCGGAATAGAGATAAACTCAGTTACAAGGCCATCAGGGTCTACCATATTCCATCTCTCTGACCTCAGCTTTTCCTGTCCTCACCCACATTCACATTGTTTCAGCTTCATTGATTCTCATAGTGTCTTTCCAATGTTCCAGCTATATTCCTGATACAGAGCCATTCAGAGAGAGAGAGAGAGAGAGAGAGAGAGAGAGAGAGAGAGAAGCCTTTTTTAAAAAAGAAAAAGCCTTTTGTCAAGAGAAGTAAGCCTTTATTTCCATGTGTCTCAAATTAAGCTTGCTGAGTTGGTTGCTTTAAGGAAATTAGTCAAAGAGACCCAGTCCCAGATCCTCATCTCCCATTCCTCTGACTATTTCTTGGCTTCAGCTTTGGCTAGGGCAGCAGTGGTGGCAGCACCCACAGGGGCAGCAGCCACAAATGCAGATGGATCATCCAGGAACGCATTGACCTTTTTAGCAAGTGGGCAGGTATACTTAGTCTCCACAGACCAAGCCTTTATCCACTGATGACAGAGTGTGGCACTTAGGCAGCAGTCGAGCAACCAGTCTGCAGACAGACACTGACCACATTGCAGACTTCTCCAGGAAGCCAGACTCCAGAGTCTGCTCCATACAGAGCCTGTTTATCATTACTGTGCTTTTACCCAGAAAACTTTGCCCAAAAATTAATTTATCACTTTCAGTGGAGAAATTGTAAACAGACAGTAGAACATCTGGAAAACACATCAACAAGGTGATCGAAATTAGCATTGTCACTAAAGACAAAAAGGGATAGTATTGTACTTCTATGACATCCTGAGCTGTACACAACGTTACTTTCACTAATTTTTTAGCACAGGTGAACTCTAACCAGGAGGAAACAGACAAACCAAAATGAGAATGGTTCAATTTAAGAAAAAAAAGAAACTCTTATTCTTTGAATATGTTTCCAATTAAAAGAGGTTAAACCCATATTGCTACCAAATACAATGCCTGACCCTGGACTGAGTTCTGTATTAAAGGAATAAATAATATATTGAAGAATATTATTTCCTCGATTTGTTAAATGACATAATTGGTGGATTTGATTAAGTCCTATGTCTGGGTTAAATTTCCTGAAATTGCTAACTATACTCTCCTTAAATTAGAAATAAACTTATTCTTAAAAACTACATGTTGAATTATTAAGAGGCCATGGTAATATATAACATGTATTACTTTGATATGGCCCAAGTATATAGAGGTGGGGGCCTGGAAGTTGGAAGGCAAGGGAGTGGCCAGGGAAAGAGCCTATGGTTATTACCTGATCTTACAACTTTTCTGTATTTTTTTAATTGTTTCCAAGTAAAATGTTAAAATGAATGAAAGTAAAATAAATTCTTTCATGCTCCATCTTTTGTCATAGTGCTCACTTTTTATGTTACATATTTCTAATTATTCTTCTACCAGCATTAGTATTAAGTTCCACCAAGGTGGGAATTGTACTGGGAATTATTCCTGGTACATACTAGGGACTCAACACAGATTTTTTTAAGCAGATGAACGGGCAAATGACAAAAATAATATCTAATCTTTATAAAGTAGTTACCATGTGTCACATCTTGTTTTAGACACTTTAGATATATTATTTCATCTAATCTTCAGAACAACCATATGAAGTAGATGTTTGTCTTACGGTTTTACTGCTGTGAAGAGACACACCATGACTATGGCAACTCTTATAAAGGAAAACATTTCACTGGAGGTGGCTTACAGTTACAATGTTTAATCCATTATTGTCATGGTGGGAAACATGGCGGTATACAGGCAGACATGGTACTGGAGAGGTAGCTGAGAGTACTATATCTTGATCTCGGGCAGCAGGAAACTATGTGGCACACTAGGTGTAGCTTGAGCATATGAGACCCCAAAGCCCACCTCTACAGTGACACACTTCAACAAGACCACACCTACTCCATCAAGGCCACACCTAATAGAATGGGCCAAGCATTCAAACTCATGAGTCTACAGGGGCCATTACTATTCAAACCTTCACAATGTTAGCGTTACTTCTGTTCACAGGTGAGAAAACTGAGTTGGCATGAGTCAAGTCAGTTCACTAAGGTCACGTGGCTAGTAAGCAGAGATAACAGGTTTAGAACTTAACAAGAACCTTAAGAAAGGGGTTTCAAGCCCATGCTGGGCTGGCAAAGAAACTAATTTTTTTTCTTTGCTTTCTGCCACATGCTACTTCTAACTCTTGTTGAAATACTGGCATATGATTGGCCTTCCATGTGCTCTTGATATTTCTCACCTTGCTTCAAATGAATTACAGAACTCTAACATGTCAGGAAACAGTGTTCTCAGTGACATCATCTAGCCTAGTAGCTACAAAAAAGGGCGTCACTGACATGTCGGCAGAAGCTGGGGATTTTAGGAAATTCAAATTCCAACATGCCACCTTTTAAATAAGAAACTGTGGAAGACAGGCTGATCTACTGTGATTCCCAGGCATATGAAAGTTTGAAAATCACTGCTACAGTCCAACTTTCCCATTTTAGACATGAAAGACATTGAGATCCCAAATTCACAATATTGCTCCTTAAGAGAACCTGTGTTTTACCCTTCAATCCAATACTCTTTGCAATATACCACACTGTTCCAGAAAAAAAAAAATAATGCTCACCAACTACATTTTGAAATGATATAAAATCCTTTCTTCTACTAGGAAAGAGTTTAAAATGTTAACATTCCAGTGAGCTTGGGGCAACTAGAAAACAGGAAGAATATATCAAATACACCTGTATTCCAAAAGGCAACAAGAGGCTGCTTTTAGCAAGAATTTTGCTTCTCTGGACATCAGAGGTCCTAGACTACAATCACCTCAAAAAAATAACTGTGGCATTCATCCCTTACAGGCTTCTAAAAGCAGTTGGCCCGATGCATCCCATAAAGCACAGAATAGACATTCCCATTCCTTTGAGAAACAGCATATCGATAGCCACTGGAAACACGGGAATTCTGCAAGAAGCAAGTAGCAGGGCCAGAGAGATAGCTCAGTGAGTAAAGGTGCTTTCCACCAGGCCTGACAACCTTGAGTTTGATTCCCAGAATCCAAGTGGTGGAAGGACAGAACCAACTCCTCCAAGTTGCCCTCTGACCTCCATGTGCACACTGTGACACATGCATCCACATGAAAAAATAAATAAATGAAAATTTAAAGGTTTTTAATTTTTAAGTCAGAAGTTAGCACATCTACCAGGATGAGGCCTTGGACAGCAAGGTAATAGGGCAGCCAAATGTTTCAAAAATACTCTAATTAGTGAAGCAATTTGGACCTACATACACAAGCAAGGCTAGGCTAACCTGACAGGAAGGTACTTTCTTATATAAGATTGAAACTGGAAAATGGATTATGAAAGTATGAGCATCTAGAAACTATTTACTTGATATCATTGGCACCCCAGAACTACCATCATCACCCCCAGAAAGCAGAAAAATCTTTTTTTTGAAATTTCAATTTTAGTTAAAATATAATTATTAGATTATTTTCCCCTTCCCTTTCTTTCTTTAAACCCCCACATCTTTCTCCATACCCCAATCCCTCTAAAATTCATAGCCTCTTTTTCTATGATTATTGTGCTACATATATATATATATATATATATATATATATATATATATATAATCACATAAATATACAAATATGCCTGTTGAGTCCAGTTAGTATTGTTTATATATGTCTCCTAGAAATGACAGTGAAGCAATACCTATAATTCAACAATATGGCCGCCTAATTAAGACCCAAATAATGACAACAATAGCCATACTAATATGAAAGGGGAAACCTCACAGGGCCCCATCCTTAGACTGAGAAATACAGGCAACTTACAACTGCTGAGATGAGTACTAATCTTCCTCAGAAATGAGCCCCCTAAAAACAAATTAAATCTTGTATAGAGAACACAGCATTGTGTCTGAGTAACCATATAGTTCAGGGACTAGTTGCAGTTGGAGTGTTCAGTATGCCACCACCATCATGACAAAAAAAAAAAAAAATTAGCTGAAGATCTGTAGAAACATTCTGTCCATAAATCACAATTGAAGAATAAGACAGATTTTCAAAAGTCAATGCTAAACTTAAGTTTCAGAAGATGAGGAATGGGAGCTCTGTTCTTCCCTGGTTATGTTTCCAAAAGTTAACTCTCTCTCTCTCTCTCTCTCTCTCTCTCTCTCTCTCTCTCTCTCTCTCTCTCTCTCTTATCTGACATGACCTCATTTTATGCATCTCAGGATGACCTTGAACCCAAGATTGTCCTACAGCCACCTGGGCTCTGGAATTATAGGTAGGAGTCATCAATCCCTGCCCTTGCTTCCCTCCCTCTGGCCTTTCTTCTCCACCTTTCATCCTCTGTTTCTTCTATTAGTGCTACATGCAACCATCCCTTCCATACTTAGGCAAGCAGCCAAATAACGAGTAACTCTTCCCCTCCCCCTCCCCCTCCCCCTCCCCTTCCCCTTCCCCTCCCCCTCCCCTTCTCTACTTCTTTTCTCTCTCCCTAAAGACTACTGGTAAATAGGAACTAGAACTGTCTAAGTATGACTCCTTAGCTCACACGGTATGAGAAATCAATGCCATAGTGTGCCCTCCTTGGCAACTCTCCTGCTATGCACGCAATATTAGTGCATGGATCTTCAACACAGAACACTGGTCTCTACATGGGACCTAGCAGTTTCTACCTCCCTTAGTCCCCTACATTTTATGTTCCTCTAAAGGCTGCATTGTGTTCTCACGGAATTCCTGAGCAGGCCTCTGTCAAAACAAGCAGTCATAAGTTCTGTCTTTTATCCCCCTAAACCATGTTCCTGTCCTATTTTCCATAGGCAATGACCTCATAAATTGAAGGAAGTTAACGTGCTCCCTTCACATTTAGATTGTAAGCCCTTTCCCCAAGAAGCTGGATTATACCAGTTCTTCCTGCTAATCTCCCCCATCTCCCCAGCACTTGCCTCCTTCATTCCCCTAATGCTCTGGGCATCAGTCTGTTGGCTAGAAAAGAAGGATGCTCACTTTGGACCACCATAATCCATGATCATTGGTTTGCTCGTTAAACCTTGATCATGCAGTCATTTCTAGAAGAGACTGCTCCTGATAGTATGGCTCTTAGAACCTCACTGGGTCTCTTCAAAAATATTCCCTGAACCAAGGATGTACGAGCTATGATGTAGATGTACCTGAAGGAGCTGGGATTCCCATGATCTATTGGCCTCTGTCTTGTGTCCAGTTGTGGTTTTCTATGAAGCTATCACCCCTCATCCAAGAGCCTCTCTTTATGGTAAAACCAGGTTATTTTAGTCCCTTCAGGCTGCTATGAAACAAATATCATAAATTGGAATTTTTATAAGCAGAAATGTTTTTCTCAAATCTCTGGAGCCTGGTAGCTCTAAAATCATAAGGTGCTGACAGATCCAATAGATATCTACTGTAAACTCTCTATGTCACTACTGATACTTTCTGGCTGTGCCCTTAAAATGTAAGTAGTCCACCATAGCTAGTTCTCTAGGGTCTTTTGATAATAGTACCAGACAAACTTATGGGGACTGCACCCTCAAGACCTAATAATTTCCCTGCTAAGACCTACCTCTTAGGAATTAAATCACATTGGCAATGTATAAATTTGGAGAAAACAAAAACATTCAGACCATAATAGGAACAATATGAGCATTTCACTATTTCAGTAGAAAAAAATATTCACTGCTCTTTCAAACAGGAACTTAAGCTGCACAAAAGTTTCATCAAATAAGATTCCCAGTGTGCTGTACTCTGTTTAAACTAGTGATGAGAAGTGTGATCACTGATTCACAAAGGATTACACAAAAATTTTAGACAGTGTACAGCTATAGACTTTCTAGTCAAGGGAGGCAAACTACCACTCTCGTTCCCAAACATCAGCCTTTATATCTGTGTTGTGATTATCCCGTGTTGGAATTGCCCTTTAACTTCATGACACATGAAAAATAAACATTCTTTCATATTCCTATTCATTCATTCAAATATTAAGAGAACTGCCTACTATTTGCTAATCCATTGGCGACGTGATAAGCAAAGAAATGCATTAAACAACATTGGTACAATATCTTCCCTCTGTTGTACAACTTCTCATGAAGAGACATTTAAAATGTCCATTCCCCCCCAAAGAGTATATCAACAGACCAAAGAATGTGCTCCTTCCTAGTCCAGTTTAATGGAACAGTAAGTTTTCAAGATTACTTAGAGGTGCATGGGCAAGTCAAAGGTATCTGCACTAACAGGAAGTTACAAAACTTATGGGTTAAAGAGTCTCCCCAGGAGCATGAACAGCTCACAAAAAGCACACCACTGAAAAGTCCTATGGGCAGTGTGGCTGGAGACATTAGTTACTACACAAATACTCTCACCAAATGCAGATGTAGCATGATATGCCTATAATGTGGCACTAAAAAGGACCAAGTTCAGAGAACGGCAAGGTCAAGGTCAACCTGGGCTACATTTATAGACTGTCTTAACACAAACAAAATCAAGATACTGTTCTCTGGGTCAAACAGTTTTCTTCTTGACTAAGGCTTCTTTCTTAAATTCATTTTCTAAACCAGATGTTTCTACCTTACTCCTTAGACCAACATGGGGCGTTGAATCTGGCCCATGAGGGCTCTCCCCTTAACCCCATGGCCAAAATCTAATATCCAGTAAGAAAATCTTGCTAAGCTTGTAAAAAAGGTCAACATTACCTTCTTAATTTGTCCTGTCTTTAACCCAGTTGTGAGCTAGTTTTATCCAGCATGTAACAGGAATCTGGAGGTGTCAGTGTTTGTTCTTTTTTTCAGGACCTAGAATATTACTGGACTTGGATGAATATAGTTTTTTACAGTTAGATTACTACTATGGGTATAAACCACCCAACCTACCTCACAGTTCATTCTTTTATAGTAATTCAGAACAGAACTGAGAGTAAGATATTTGCAACTGTTTTATGAAAATCAGCATTCCAAAGAAAATTCTTAAAATAAACAAAATGAGAAGGAAGCTGGACACCATGGCTCATGCTCATAATCCCAGCACTTGGGAAATAGAGGCAGGAGATTCAGGAATGTAGGACCATCCTCAGCTACATAACAAGTTTAAGTCTAGCCTAGCCTAAATGAGTCACTGTCTCAAAAGAAAAAGGAGAGAAGAGGAGGAAGAGGCAGAAGAAAAGAAGAGTTACTTTTCCTTAAATGTAAATGTTTTTTGAATATGCTAGAACCTCTTTGAATAACACAGTGAATAGTTATTTTTATTAATGAATTTCTTAAAATAAGCCTCAATTTGACACTTTGTATCATTTCACATTGCTAAAGGTGAAGGAAATGACAGGGTACTTAAAATATTCTGCATTTCAGATTTATAGCTAATTAGATTGGTTTCCTCGAACCCTATCAACCACAAAAAAAGTAAAAAGCTGGGTGCACCGAATTAAGGAGCTTTAATGTTCACAGTAATGTAATCAATTAAGTCAGCATTACTTTTCTGCATTCAACTAGACATACTGAAGGAAAAGGAATCAAGCCAATGTTAGGGTTATTTTTTAAAATAATTTTTTAATATTATTTTATTTTTTAGGATGCCATCATAGGGCCTGCACGCCTGACTCCTTCCTCTCTTTGTTTCTAAGCTTAAGCCTGAATAGTGGCCCCAGATCACTGACATGATGATGGCAATGTCTTGTCTAAAGCCGAGGAGACAAACAGTACGGCTCATGATGGGCAAAACACTGGTCACTGAGGCTGAGATCTCAGCAACGAATAGTCTATCTAGGCTGGCCGTCTACTGGCTGTGCTTTTGTAAATGAGTGACTTGATTTCTCAGAGCCTTAGTTTCATCAATGTTGGGTGGTGCTGAAGGTACCATCTATATCACTAGGTAATATAGAGATGGAACAAATCATACCTGCAGCACATGGAGCACATAACATAAACATGTAGTGAAAACTCTTTCATACTCAGAAAGGAAAACGAATACAAAGAAAAGAGAGAAGAAAAAAAGAATGAAGAATAGGTTGGTTATCTTCCAATTAAGTAGACTGTTGCACTGCCTAGACTCTCGTCCCTCAGTTGGTCCCATTAAGTCCACATACATGGTATTGATTTTTTTTTTTTACACATTAAGCATATTTAGCTCTAACTGTGTTTTACAGGTGGCCAGTAAAATAAGATCTGTGCTCACACCAGTGTAGGTGTCTTTATGTCTTTCTCTGTCAGAAGAAGGAAGTGGGATTAAAAAAAAAAAAAAACCCTAGGTCACTACAGAAAAATAATATGTCTAGAATCCACAAGAATTAGGTCAGGAATATGAACTGACATGGAATAACAGGCATAAGTGGTCTTCTTGTGGGACTCCTAACAGTGGGAGCAGGGGCTGCCTCTGACTCTACTGCCTGACTTTAGGAACCTTTCCTTCTGCTGGATTGCCTTATCTAGCCTCAATAGGAGAGGAGGTGCCTAGTCTTACTGAAACTTGGTATGCCAAGGCTGGTTGATATCCATGGGAGACCTGATCTTTTCTGAAGAGAAAAACAGGAGGATTAGACAGAGGGGGAAAGGCCGAGAAGACAAAAGAAAAAGGAAACTGCAGTCAGGATGCAAAATAATTGAATGAATGAATGAATGAATGAATGAATGAATGAATGAGCAAGCAAACTTGCCCACTAGGTTCCCTTAAAGCACACCCAACAGTCATAAACTGCACCCCATACCCTGGACTCCATTTCCTACCTCACAACTCTGCCTGCTTTCCTGGAGACCACTCTGGCCCCAGGGAACCCAGGCCATGCTGGTACTAAGGACCCCATAGTTAAGGTTAGCACCCAAAACCTCAGAGGCCATGCAGGCCACAAAAACCTCAGGGGAGACCCCCCTACTGAAGACTTGCTAATCACCAGAACCCCAGGCCACTCAGGCCAGAAGATAGAAAAGAAACCAAAACCAAAGGGAAAAGCATCCAAAAAGCACCCATCCAACAAAGATAAACTCAGAAATCAGCATCTAAACCTATAATAACTGTCAAGGACCAACCACAGTCGTTTCTAGGGTTTCGAAAATGGGAGGATTGGATCAGTGTGAAATCAGAGTCTCAGGCAAGGATGCAGGTGCAGGCTGACACTGAAGCTGAACTCGGGAGACAGCTTTCAGTCTCTGTCTCTGTCTCTCTCTGTCTCTCTCTGTCTCTCTCTGTCTCTCTCTCTCTCTCTCATTCACTTCAGTCTTTTATTGGTTACACACTTCAGTATTATACAATATTACACAATCAAAAAAAAGCCTTTTCATTATTTTCCTCAAACTCATTATTTTTCCTGAAAAATCCCATGTAACTATGTCACCAGAAAGCACAATGCACACATAAAGTCACAATTCAGTGTCTGCAAAAGCAAGTTATATATTAACTTTTAATTCTCAGAAAAACCTTCAAATCACAGGGCATCTGAGCATAAACTTGAAGTTACAGCATTAAGCATGAAAACAGAAAAGTGCTAAACAGGTCAGGGTAATGTTAATGTTTTTACTGCAGAATCTCTTCCCCCAGTTTACTGAGCTCATCCAAATATCTACTACTGTGCTTTTCAAACTCCTTTCCATATGCAATATTAATTCCTCTTGCAGCTTCTCCCAGGGCTCCTTCCCAGCCCGAATTCTATCTCTTAGAACTTGGACCCTACTTTCCATAGGCAGACAATGCCAGGAGATCAAATCAGTATGTTCCAATCTTTCCAGGAAGGTCAGTTCACTAATCCAATGGCCCCCTCGAAGGGTCCAAGTTCTTCTATCCATCATTTTATCTTTTTTATTATACATATATTTTACAGTTTTCCCCAATAACCTCTAAATCCAATATTATTAGAGATCTGCCCTTGTGGAGGCTCTCACCATTGCTCACTAACCCAGTAGACCCAGCTATTTCTTTCTCTATCTTGTCCCTTGTATTTTCTATGGACATCCCTGTCCTTAGTAACCAAGGACCAGTGTACCTTTTTCCTTGGTTTCTTCAATTTTCTTAATTATTAAAGTTTCAGTTTTCTAAAAAACATTTCCTTCTTCAAATATTTCCTGGTACAACTTAATCATCATGAGTTGGCTGAAATTTCCCAGACAACAATTAAGGCCATCAGTCTCCACATCCAGAACCCCTTGTCCTAATATGCCTGGGTTGACTGCTTGAATGGCCCAGGCTAGAGCAGTTTGTTCGTAATAGACACCAGAGCCATTTGCTTTTCTAGTAATGCCTTTAATCCCTTTTCCAGAAATGTTTACCAGAGTTGTATTTGAAGACAAATATGGTATAGAAAAAGGCAAAACAGACAAGCATATAAGAGAAAGCAATACCATCTGTATACTAGAAAGCCAGTGATGCATTATTCAGGTTGATGGTGCTGCTACAGCTAAAACTGTGTCATGCAGCCACCTTCACAACCACGTTGCACTTGACAAATAAAAAATCCAGATGGCTAAAGACCAGCTTAAGAACACGATCAATAGACTGGTGAGATGGCTGGTGGTTAAGAGCACTGACTGTGGGCAGAACTCTTACAGACCCTAAGAGAACACAACTGCCAGCCCGGGCTGCTATACCCAGCAAAACTCTCAATTAACATAGATGGTGAAACTAAAATATTCTATGACAAAATCAAATTTATACAATACGTTTCCACAAACCCTGCCCTACAAAGG
>CM052722.1:86644081-86679939 GCA_028551405.1 Uromys caudimaculatus | reverse complement strand
TTGGGCCTGAGGGTGCTAGGGGCACCAGTAAAAGGGAATGTCAAGGTGGGAATATGGGAATGGGTGGGCGGGTAGGTGGGAGGAGGAATTCCCTCACAGAGGCGGGGAGGGGGAGGGGACACGGGGTTTCTAAAGAAAAGGGGAATCATCGGAAATGTAAATAAAATATCAAAATAAATAAATAAATAAATAAATAAAAGTTGTCCTTATCTCTCAAAAAATAAATAAATAAATAAATAAATAAATAAATAAATAAATAAATAAATAAATAAATATGGCTGCTATGAACATAGTGGAGCATGTATCTTTGTTACATGTTGGGGCATCTTCTGGGTATATACCCAGGAGAGGTATAGCTGGGTCCTCCCACCCTTCTCCAAAATTTTAACCCAGAGCTGCTCCTGTCTAAAGGAAATTCAGGGACAAAAAGTGGAGCAGAGACTGAAGAAAAAGCCATCCAGAGACTGCCCCACCTCGGGATCCATCCCACATGCAGACACCAAACACAGACACTATTGCAGATGCCAAGAAGTGCTTGCTGAAAGGAGCCTGATACAACTGTCTCCTGAGAGGTTCTGCCAGATCCTGACCAATACAGATGTGTAGGCTTACAGCCAACCATCGGACTGAGCACAGGGATCCTAATGGAGGAGTTAGAGAAAGGACTGAAGGAGCTGAAGGAGCCTTATCTGACATCAATGGGGGGGAGGCCCTTGATCCTGTGAAGTATAGAGGAATGTTAGGGCAGTGAGGCAGGAATGGGTATGTGGTTGAGGGAGCACCCTCATAGCAGCAGGGGAAGGAAGATGGGACAGGGGTTTGCAGAGGGGAAACCAGGAAAGGGGATAACATTTGAAATGTAAATAAATAAAATAAAATAAACAGAAAAAAAGAAATATTCAACATCCTTAGTCATCAGAAAAATGCAAATCAAGACATCTCTGAGGTTCCATATTACACCCATCAGAATGTATAAGATCAAAAACTCAAAAGATAGGGCATGCTGGGGAGGATGCGGAGCATGGAACACTCCTCCATTGCTGGTGAAAGTGCAAACTCGTACAATCACTTTGGAAATTAATTTAACAGTTTCTCAGAAAACGGAATAAATTTGGCTCAAGACCCAGCTATATCACTCCTGTGCATATATCCAAAAGATGCTCCAAGATCCCACAAGGACACTTGTTCAACTACATCCATTGTGGCTTTATTCATAATAGTTAGAAACTGAAAACAACCTAGAAGTCCTTCAACTGAAGAATGGATAAATGAAATGTGGGACATTTACAAAATGGAATATTACTTGGCCATTAAAAGCAATGACATCATAAAATTTGCAGGCAAATGGATGGAACTAGAAAAGATCATCCTGAGTGAGGTAACTCAGACCCAAAAAAGACAAACATGGTATATGTTCACAAGTGGATATAAGTCATAAAATCACAAAGTACAGAATAATCCACAGACCCAAAGCAGCTAATGGGCAAGGTTAGCCCAAGAAGGGACATGCTTGAATCTCACTGAGAAGAGGAATAGATATCAGGTGTGGATGGAGGGGGGAATGGGAATAGCAGGGATGAGGTCTGGGGAGGACAAAAGGAAACAGTACTGGGAAAGACAACTGGACTTGGGAAAGATACATCTCTAGGATGTGCTAGCAACCTTGGACAATAATACCATGACTCTATGACTAGTTAGACTTCTAGCAATGGAAGATATGGAGCCTGATCCAGCCATCTTCTGTAACCAAGCAAGATTTCCAGTGGAGGGACTGGAAGATCAACACATTCACAAAACCTTAGTTCCACGATTTGTGCTGCCTACAAGATGTGCCGGGGGAAAAGATAGAATAGAAATTGAGGGAAGAGCCAACCAATGACTGACCCAGCTTGAGACCCATGTCACAAAAGGGAACACTATTAATGTTATTCTGCTATTCTTGCAGACAGTAGCCTAGCATAACTGTTATCAGAGAGGCTTCACACAGCAGCTCGTGGAAAGTGATGCAAAGACCCATAGCCAAACATTAAGTTGAGTTTGGTAAATCCTATGGAAGACAGGGAGGGAGGATTGAAGGAACCAGAGGTGTCAAGGACACCATAAAACAAACAAACAAACAAAAAGAACTACAGAATCAACTAACCTGGGCTCATAGGGGCTCAGAGAGACTGAACTTCTAACCAGAAAGCATGCATTGTATGGACCTAGGCCCTTTGCACATATATAGCAGTTGTGCAGCTGCGTCTTCATGTGGACTCCTAAAACTGAAACTGAAACAAGGGCTGTCCCTGACTCCATTGCCTGCCTTTGGATCCCTTTCTCCTAACTGAGCTGCCTTGTCAAGCCTCAATCGAAGTTCTGCCTAGTCTTGCTGCAACTGGATGTGCCAAGACTGGTTGGTATTCATGGGAGGCCTCCTCAGAAAAGAGAAAGGGAGAAGGAGTGTGATGGGGGGAGTGAGAGGAATGGACCGGGAGGAGAGGAGGGAGAAGAAGCTGGGATTGGATGTAAAGTAAATAAATAACTTAATAACTTAATGAGTAAATAAATAAATAAGAGGTAGGTGTCGGGGGGGGGGGGTGTGTTTGGCTCTTAATCCCAAGAAGCCACAGCTTCAAAGGTTGGGCACACTTTCAAATCCAGTTTGTTTCTCCTTTTATCTGTATGGTACAGTCTGAGTTCACAAATCACTATTCCTTGTCTCATAAAGGGAGAGGAGAAGAGAGGACAAGAACACCCAGCTGGGTCAGTATACTCCCCTAAACTTTGAACACAGTCTCTCTCCCTCCATCTTTAGATATCTAAAACCATCCTCCCCACAGCAATCAAAGAGATCCTTTGTAAACCAAAATCCAACATCACTCTGCTCAAGTTCATCCAAGGTCTATTCCTCTCACTCAAAGTAAAAGTCCTACTTTTTCACACCCTACACAGCCCTAAGCAACCCATCCACCCTGACTGCTGCCACCAAGGGCTCTCCAAACTCATCTACCTTTCTGTATGTCACTCACTTCCCTCCAGCTACATCCATCTATGGTTTTCTAGAACACATCCAATACATGCCTGACTTACATTCTTTCCCTTGAATATATCCTTTGTCAACAATCTTCCCCTCCAGATGTCTATTCACAGCAGCAAGTGTTTTCAAGTCTTCTGTATTGACTAAAGACATTTGGGAAGAGGAGACATCAGTTGAGAAAACTCACCCCTAGCAAATTAGCCTGTGGCAAGCCTCTGGACAAGCCTTGGTGCATGTTCGTAATTAGTCATTGCCGAGGGAGGTCCCAGCCCATTGTGGCTGATGCCACCCCTGCACTGGTGGTCCTGGATACTAAAAGAAAACAGGCTAAGGAAGTCATGAAAAGCAACCCAGTAAACAGCAGTCCTTTGTGGCCTGTGCATCAGTTCCTGCCCTGACCTCTCCGAATGAAAACTGTAAGAGAAAACTAAACCTTTCTTCTTCCCCAAGTTGTTTTGACCATGGTGCTTCATGACAGCAATAGAACCCCTAACAAAAACATCTTCTTTAACTGCCTATTTCTCTGTGAAGCATTCCTTGACCACACCAATTCAAATTGCATCACATACCATCCCTGCAACGCCACACTCTCCTTCCTTACTGCATTTTCCCCAACTATACTCATCAATATTTAGCTTAATGTCTATGTAAGTGTCTTATTTATTGTCTGTCTACTACATCAGATTTCATTATGGTGGGGGGTTTGTGTCTTTTGTCCATTATGGTAGGCTATTTGTGTCTTTTGTTTGTTGCCTACAACAGTATCTGATCCATGATAAACTTGCAATATTTACGGAACGAGTAGATTTACCTAAAACAGTCATCCCTAACCATGAGTGCATGTTAGGATTCCCCAAAGTGGTGGCTTTTAAAGCCTATTTATACCAATTAATTTAGACTCTCTGGGGTTTCGAATATGTTGGACCCAGAAATATAATTCAAAAGCTATCCAGCTGATTCTAATGTGCAACCAGACTAATTTCTGTTGCAGAAACTCAAATTGTCCTTCCTGTGTTATAAATAACAACCATCTTCTGAAATACTCCATCTGCAAAGGAAACTACTTGTACCCCTCTTAGCTAAATAAATGTCTGTTAAATTTGGAGAGTTTGTGTTAACTTAGATTTGAATGATCAGCAGAAGGAAAAAATCAGCATTGTCAGCCAATGAAATACACTGAAGGAAGAGTTATAAGGGATTATTGAAGGAAGAGTCGTAAGGAATTATTAAGTATGCTACAATTAAAGAATAAGACAGGGAGGCCATGCCTATAGTGCCTGTGTCTCCCTGGGGTTACCTTGGGTCCAGGGGCTAGCTTTCCTGTTTAGAAGCTAAATAACTGTATTTTGTCAACCTGCATTGAGGAGGGTGGATTTTTCTGAGAAATTAACTACTACCCAGCGATCTTACAGGCAATAACTCTACATAACTGTGCAGCTACAGAACTAACTCCCTGGTGTGACTAACTTGCTGGTGCTGTCAGAGTGACTGACAGAAGAGAGGGCCAGCCGGAGATGGAACACTGAATGCACAGATTTTATCTTGGAAAAGGGGTTTCTCAGGCAACCTGAACAGCGGCATTGCTCACATAGGCCCTTCTCTGGCAGCTGTGCATGTTGTAAACATCTGTAACCACTGTAGGAACCACTCTGCTTTGCCCAGGTTTTGAGCACTGTTTTTAACGAGTGTTTAACTATAGCAAAATGCCTGCTGGTTAGGGGGAAAGAAAGATGTATTGACTAGAGAACTTTAAGTTGATAATAAGAAGTAGAGTGGGAGTTGCTTTGAGTGAGATGAAAAGACTTTCTATGGATTTAAGCAAGGGAGTGGTGAGATCTGACTTACAAAGGATCCCTCTACTATGGGAAGGATAGACTTTAGACAGGCAGTGATGGAAGCAGAGATATGACAGTACACATATCCTCTCACTCAAACCTCCTAATGGTCTGTGTGGAAGATAGTATTTACTCCAGTTTGTAAGGAAAAAGCATGAGCTCAGAGCTATGAAATAGGTTGCCTGTGATCACTGAGTCAATAAACAGTTGTCAGGGTTGGAATTGGATATTTGAGGCCCATGCGTCCCATGGTGTCCTCAGACTTTCTTGTACATTAGAGTCACATGATGAATGTGTTTGGACTTCTAGAATCTTAGCCAACCCTTGATCTAAGATCTTGATTTAAAGCATGTGATGCTGAGCCCAATAATCTGCAAACTACAAGCCCCACTGTCAGACTGCATGGCACTGAGGGTGCAAATGATGGTTTGCAGGGATTCAGAGTTCTTTTGTGTGACATCCTTGGGCAAAGAAACTGCTTCCCTCCTCCTCACAGTACACTCAGACTAGACTTAAAAGAAGCGCCAGCCTTGAGTCTCTCATGCTCTTTGATCCTCTTCTGCTTGCTAAAGTTGCTTGGTGAGTTCAAAAGCCCTTCACAGTGAAGTCAGATCAGGAGAAACTACACAGATGTCTTTCAGTGAGGCACCTATAGCAGCTGGCTTGCATCTCAAAGGAAGAACGTAAGCTCTCTGCCAACATGACACTCCCACATTTGGCAGAAGTGACTAGCAGCTCTTCGCCCTGAGTACCTTCACAAAGAAAGCATTATCTCTGAAGCAAGCTATCGTGGGAGTGAGGGAAAGGTAGCCCTCTGAAGTAGAGGGGACATACCTAATTGCTTATTATAAGGTATTGGCTTCTCCAATTTTGGTCTTGTCATCCCGACTGTGATGCATATACTAGTTCCATATAAAACATGAATCTGGCCTTCTGCCATCCCAGGAAGACTCAAGGACAAAGGAAATTGATGCAGACATGCTGACATTCAGATCTGGTATGCTGTGAGTAATACAGCGTGATGCAGGAGCCTTCCGTTTTCTTCCACAGTGACAGGCTAGGATATTAGCTTGCAAGTAGGGTAAAATCCAATCCCAAACCAGACAGAAGCAGCAGTCTTTTCAGACTCTGATGCTCTGCGTATGGTTTTCGATCCTGAACAGATACAGCAGGGAACACAGAAGAAAAAAATCTCTTTCTCGTGAGGTACATAGTAAATGGAGTCAGGCAAGGGCCCAAATAAACAAGATGACCAGAGGTAGTGATCAGCATTGTGAAGGAAACCAGCAGGGGTAAATGTCCTCATCTGTAAAATGGGGTTATTATAAATGTCTATCTCATTGGAAGTCTCCAAGAAATATGGTCTTTTGTTATTATTCTTCTTTCTTTTCTACCATGGAAACAAAGCAGGGAAAGTGGTTTCCTGGTGTTATTTGTGAGGGCTGATGTAGGAGAGAGCAGCAAAAGAGGACAGAATGGGGCTCCCCACAGCTCCTGTGAGGATGGGGCTCAGCAACAGCACCCCTCCCTAAACTGATCTCAGGCAGCACATTGATTTCTGAGAAAAACCTTGGAATGGGGAGTTGGAAATATAACAAGTGAAATAAAAAAATATAACAAATAAAAAAGCAACTTGAAATTGCAGCCAGTGTATGAATCTTTAGTGTAGCCCTTCTGACGGGAGGGGGGGGTAGCTTCCACAGAAAACACATCTCTCCTGAATGGTTCTGGCCGCACTGGCCCTAGGGACTCCTTTTTCCCTCTCCCCAGTTGCTGCCCGGGACCTGCTTTGCTGAGACCAGTCAGGCAGAGCAGACCTAATGTGTTCCATCAATGCAGAACAACAGGATCCTCACAAACCTCTGTCCTTTCCTCCCCACTCCAGAACTGCTCCTTCCTGCTGCAGTGCTGGCCCACCAGCAGCAACAAAACCCACCTCTCCAAGCTCTCACCATCATCTGTGTCCACATGAAGTGCGCCAACAAGCTCCAATCCAGTCTGAGTGCAGCAGACAATAACAAGTGGAGGTTATCACTATGCAAAGGGTGCAAAGTCCTATTTTCCTTTCAGAACCATCATAGGAAAAACTATTTCAAGGACCCATTTTGTCTATGAGTGCATCTCTCCCCTTCAATAACTCTCCCAGCTATCTCCCTAATAGCTCTATCTCCCTAACAAACAAGTAGCTGGCCTCCAATTATTGTGACCCATTTGCTGGCACAGCGTGAATATGTTCAAGTGAAGGCTAGCAATCAAGTGGCTAATTTACAGTAATGATGGGATGGGATACCTCCTGCCTTTCGGACAGACTTAGCTTCCATGTGCCATATTTTAAAGGTCTTTCTGAGAGTCTTGAAAGAGATCTTTATTATAGGCCACATGCCCTTTGTCTGTCATATCTGGAACTTGAGTTCTCTGCCTTGGCATAAGGAGTTTTTCAGAACTGTGTATATACATCCTCCTCATCCTCCACTTCTTTGGGCCTTGCCAAACTGCAGATAGATAAAAGGCCACACTGCCAATCATCTCCCAAATTGTACGTTCCATTGCCTTTATCTCTTGCACAGAACACAGCCTTTTACAAAAGGCCCATTTAATACATAAGGGTCCCCAGAGGATGCCCACCTCCTGCCATGAGGAGCAACTGATGCTTTAGTATTTTTTCCTTCTGTCCTTGTGCTCCGTAACTGTGTCTACTGGGTACTGCTATCTGCTGTTACAGCAGAGGCATCAAGGCCCTTGAGATATCAAACCAAACCATGTATTGTTGTAGATAGGGAAATGCTTCTTTTCCCTTTGTGATGCCCTGTTTTAGAGACACAGCCAAGCAGGTATGCTCATGTCCTTACTAAGCTGTTTTGGTTTGGCTTTGTTTTGATTTGTTTTATTTTGTTTTCGGGGGAGCCCTTCTCTTCCACCCTTGTTTTCTCAAAAGACTCAGAAATTATACCAAAATATGCTCTGCCACCTAGCTGGAGCAGGAAGAACACATCTGCATCCAGAGTTTTCCAAGCACTCTCAGCACTAAGAGTTACTTCCTTGGTTCAGTTCACTCTGCCTAGCTTATGTAGCTCTCAAAGGGAAGCACATAAATCAGGCCTTCCATTTCTCTGTACTGTTCAACACACCAACATCCCCTATATATGCCTTTGTCCTTCTCGCTACAAGAGATGAGTTAAAAGAGAAGAGAAAAAGAGAGAGAGTGCAAAGGTGGAGATATCCAGGGGGTTTTATGTCTAGTTTCCACTAGTAGTAAAAATTCTTTAAAGACTATATACTTATGTCAATTCAAAGAGCAAAAAAAATGTGCAATGGCAGCTTCTGGTTAGAAGAAAAATGGTTTTCCTTCTCATAAGAGAAAGTTCAAGCTAATGCAGGCAGATAGCAATGGAAAGATATGTGGGCTCATTTAGGGTTGAATCACAGAGGAAGTTTTATTACATGGCCTGTGTCTTAGTCAGTTCAGACTGCTATACCAGGAATACTGTAACTTGGAGAACTTAAGCAACTTACAGCTTTTCTTCACAGATTAAGGAGCTGGAAAGTCCAAGAGCAAGGTTCCTAGTAGGGGTCCTTTTCTTGGTTTTCTGTGTATTCAGTTAGTAGATGAAGAATTATCTCTTTTCTGTTGCTTTTTTTTTTTAAGAGCAGGTTTTTCCATGTAACCCTGGCTGTCTGGAACTAACTTTCTCTCTCTCTCTCTCTCTCTCTCTCTCTCTCTCTCTCTCTCTCTCGACCGGGCTGGCCTTGAACTCACAGAAATCTACCTGCCTCCACCTCCCAACTGCTGGTATTAAAGGTGCATGCCACACTCACCTGCCATCTTTTCTATCTCTTCTAATAAGGCCAAATTGCCTTTACTGTGCCATGAACTAGTGTAGGCTACTAAACGATAATCCACTTTCATCACTTAATTCCCTCCCAAAGGTCGTGTTTTCAAATATCCTACTGAGAATGATTACAGCATATGAATTTAAGAGGAGACACATTTAGTTCACAGCCATATTCACAACCTATTATAATCCTGACAGTGGAGAAGCTTCTTTTAACAGTGTAGTGTCACCAGCAGTGTGTGAGGATAATGGCAGGGAGATCCGACATGGCTGGTAGTCCCACTCTGATGAGCATCTGGTTACTGGTTTATTATTGTAGTTCTCGTCTAGTTAAAGCACTTGATTCTATGTTTCAACTTATAGTGGTAACATTGATTTTCATTTTAATAAAAGTTGAAGAAAAAATTATTTTAAGTGATTGAGGCAAAATGTGGTCAAAATCATGAATATAATGTTTGAAAGGCTAGAAGCTGAGAAATAATGAGGTCATGGTTTAAAATTTGAGCTTCGAAGACAGACAGACAGACAGGCAGATAGACCTGGCTTCTAGTACAGGCTCTTTTACACATTAGCTGGGTAATGTTAAGTACACACACACATGTTTAATATAAGATGAGACATCCAGGTTTTTCTAAGTCTTTTACTCTTCTTTCTTCCTTTCCTTTTATCTGTGCTAGGGATGGAACCCAGGACTATGCACATCATAGGCCACTAGGCTATACCATGCCCCATTATGAGCCACCACTCTTAAAAGCCAAGAAAGACCCACCTCAAAAATGGCAGTTGTCCTACCCAAGGTAAAGAGGCAGCCAGTGCAAAGTGTCTTAGTGGGAGCTGATCCAGGATTGACATCAAACCACGGGCCTTATTTGATAGGTACATGGCAAATCACTTTATAACTTGCTGCCCAAATGCCATCAGCCACAACTGTAGGTGGCTAAGTACATGTCAGGGCGTCCTGATCTGACAGTGCTGGTGAATGCTGACCTCTCCTCATGCCTTGTCTATTCCATGTATACTCTGTCAAGCCAATCTTCAGTCTCAGAATCACTGACCTCCACAACAACTTAAGAGCAGAACACGGGAAGAAAATGTCCCCGTCCCACCTCCATCATTTAACAATTCCAGAAAACCACCCATACGTCTGTACCTTTTGAACAGTTCCCTAAGTACAAGAACTAAGGGAAAGAATTCTGAGGCCACTGAAGGTAGTCTATGTTCTTCCCAGTGTTCAGTCCCAAGTGGGCAAAACTGCCTTTATTGTGCCATGAACAACTAGGATTAGCAATAAGCCCTCCAAGCCAACTCCAAAGAACAAGCAGGGGAGGGCCATTCCATTTCCAACAGAAGCTGCATGACATCTGTGAGGCTTCCAACAGTCCCTCCCTTCAGCACACTGGCCCAAAAGTCCTTTGGCCAATTGCTTGTGCTGCTTCCAGTTCTATTTGTCTTTCATTTGAGTCTGCACTGGTTCTCTTCTTTAAATAGCCTAGTGAGGCTCTGGTGGTCCTCTGAGATTCCTCTATTTGGATTCTTTGTTTCCTGGTGAATAGGCATTGGACCTCTAAGTAAGCCTCTTTTTTGCTCTCTGTGCTACTGAATATTGCACTTCTAGTGGCTTCTTTTGAATCCTGCAGCTACTGTTTATTGGGATAAGTTGACTTGAAGCCGAAGGTTTCAAGAGCCTTGACAGATTTGGGTTGGCTGTTGGTAAAAAGAGGGTTAGAGGAGAATAAAGCAGTAGGATTTTCAAGGCATCCAGAAGAAAAGGAGCGAGAAGTAGGGGACCAGGCTGCTGAAAAACAGCTGCTCTGTCCAACCCCAACTTTATATACATCACCTCACACACAGAGAGAGAGAGAGAGAGAGAGAGAGAGAGAGAGAGAGAGAGAGAGAGAGCTCATTAGGGCTCTGCAGGCCTCTCAGAGCTTCCAGCAGTGCTAGGGAAGATGAACCGACTCTAACTGCTAAAGGCTCCCTAAACACTCTGCCTTGTTAACTGGCCTAACCACATGGTGCCTCAAGTGATAATGACCTGAGAATGGGCTTGCCAGATAAAATACAGAAAGCAATATTTGGAACATACACATTCAAAAAGCAAAAACTATTGTGATTTGAAATTCGAATTTAGCTGGCCAGTCTGTACTTTTAGTTGCTAAATGTGGTCAATTAGCAAATTTAGCAAAACCTTCCCAGAGACCACCTAACAGCAATGGGACTCTAACCTGCTTTTGATAATGGGGTGAGAAATAAGAGTTTTTGCAATCTATAATGTAATTTCTTCACATTGTCAAGTATCAGGCAGACTCACTAGCCCTTCCACCAGTGTTCCAAATCTGCAACTATGTTCTGGTCACTGCTAGTTTGTCCATGCTGCCTGTAGCCCCCTATCTCCCTGACTGCAATTCTCATTTGCCCTAGGTTACTTGTCTATTTTTTGTTTGTCTGTTTTCTTTTCTTTTGAGACAGGGTTTCTCTGTGTAGCCTTGGCTGTCCTGGAACTCACTCTGTAGACCATGCTGGCCTCGAACTCAGAGGTCTCCCTGCCTCTGCACTTGGAGGTCCAGGGATTAAAGGCAGGTGCCACCATCAGCTGGCCTTACCTTGCCACCATCACCTGGTCTTACCTGTCCATTAGTTTTCCTTACAAAATAAAATCTTCATAAATAGACCAGTTTACAAAATGTCCCTATGTCTGAAGCTGCTCTGTGATCATTTCTCATGGAATCAGCAGAGTTGAGAAGGAAGATAGATAGAGACTATTATCCATCCTCTCCCCTGTGGCATCTCTGCGCATCATTTTAGGCCTAGCAGCTTGCAAGCTCCCATTCCAGCTCTGTAGTTTTGCTCATACAAGCTATCATTTTGTCCATAGAGACATTCTGAGAGGCCCATTAAACTAAATGAAATTGGGAGTTCCTGAATAGTCAGGAAAGCAGCATCTTCATGAAGTAAGACATATGTCCATGTCACAATCAGGAACACACAGAGAGAACGCTTTGAAGAATACTGGGTTGTTTTTTGTTTACTAGCCTCCAGGCAGTAATACACAAACTAGACTACAAAAGATGGTAGCTGCCACAGCAGCTTGAAGAATGTATGGGGCAGCCTCATTTTGAAATCTCTTCTCCCCAATCACACTGTGGCCCACACAGCACAAAAGTACAGCTAGGTAGTAAGCATATCATTTTTACTCTCACTGCCTGCACAAGGAATTCCAGGCCTCAAGCATTTGGCTCTCTTCATTTTCAGCTACCCATACTTCAAGTTTCAACAGAAAAGTCCTGTCTGGCCAGGCTTGGTGACCCCCATCTGTTACTTGAAGAGCTGAAGCAAGAAGATCATTTGTAAATTTCAGGTCAGCTTGGGCTACATAGTCAATTACAGAATAACTTATCTTAAAAGAAAGGAAGGGAAGGAAGGAAGAGGGGAGAGAGAAAAGGAGGCGAGGGAAGATAAAGCATGCAAGGAAGGAAAGGGCAAGCAAAAGGAAAAATAAAAATGTCTGGATGCAGAAATGTCAATATCGTATGTTTTCTCAGATGGGGAATGCAGATTTAAATTTATATTTATGTATGAGTATGTGTGTGAGAGGGGGTGATATGAGAAGGGGGAAAGGTCTGAAGGAAGAGATTAAAGAGAATAATGGAATATATGCCATGAAAACAGAAGGAAAGACTATTCAAGAGAAGGTGTGGTGGTTTGAATAAAAATGGCTTCCGTGGGTCTATAGGGTATAGCACTATTAGGTGATGTGGCCTTGTTAAAATAGATGCACCCTTGTTAGAGGAAGTGAGTCACTGGGGTGGGCTTTGAGGTCTCATTATATCTCAGTTCACGTCATGCTGCCTGCAGATCCAGATGTAGGACTCCCAGCTCCTTCTCCAGCACCATGTCTGCCTGAATGCTGCCAAGCTTCCCACCATGATGATAATGGACTGAACCTCTGAAACTGTAAGCCAGCCACAATTAAATATCTTCTTTTATAAGAGTCGCCATAGTCATGGTGTGTCTTTACAGCAATAAAACCCAGACTAAGACAAAAGTTGGTACCAATAAGAAGGGAATGGGGAATGAGGGAGGGATAAATAGGAACAAGATACACATTCACAAACATGGCATAGAGAAATTTATTTCTCCCTATTCTAATAAAAAAAAACTTATAGAAAGAAATATCCTGTCTGACTATGGCTCCCCTGGGAGGGCTAAGCCTGAAGTCTTTCACCATTCACTCATTTTATCAATAGGCATTCAATACATTTCTACTATGTCAGCTTAGCTGATACAGCAATGGGAGGAAGTGCAGTTACTAAATGATGAGGCTGAACAACTAATGAAGACACACACACATACATACATACATACATACATACATACATACATACACAGAAAATGAGCAACTTTGGTACATGATATAGAAGTAGAAGCACAAACAAAAGGTACCTCACATGGTCCTAGGAAGCTTGCAAAGGGAACCTCATGAGAACTGATATCTGTACTGAGGCCCAAAGGATAAGGCGTTTCCCAGAAAGGGTTCTTCACAGAAGGAATGTGTCCCAGTGACCAGAAAGATATTTGAAGAACAGCAGGAGGAAATACAGGACATCCCAAGGTGGTGCTGTGCTGAAAGGAAGTATGATTTACTTCCTGTGAGCCTCACAGCATCCCTCCTATAAGGCACAGAGAGGACAGTTTTGTCCAGTATCATATCTCTATTAAGTGATGAAGTCAGGAATAGAACCCCAGGCATTCAGTTCCAAATCCCACATACTCTACTCTATGATATCCCAATCCATAACTCAAATGAATATAACAAATTGTGGGATTCCTGCATGAGATCCTAGCCTTCAAGCCCAGAGCCACCAACTCTACCTATAGGCCCCACTTCATTGCAGCTCCTTGTTCATCTCTGGCCTTGGAACCTCTGTTCATTGCTGGTCTCTTAATAATTAGTGGTACCCAGTCAAGACTCTCCCTATTGCCTAGATTCCTGCTCATGTCAGATTTCCAGAGCTAAGGCTAACCAAACAGTTATCCTTAAATCTAGAGGATTTCTTGTTCCAAACTTCCAGTCACTGACCCCATCTTCTCAGACACCTAGGTATTCTACTGTGCTTATTTCTTCTCTCTTTTTCTGCATTTTATTCTTATTGTG
The DNA here is from genome assembly GCA_028551405.1 of Uromys caudimaculatus. NCBI lineage: Eukaryota > Metazoa > Chordata > Mammalia > Rodentia > Muridae > Uromys > Uromys caudimaculatus. Next base: position 86,666,097 of record CM052722.1, on the reverse strand, counting down.
GTTCCAGGGACATCCCTAAATTACTTTAGTGTCTGTATGTCTTCTGGCTATTACTTAGGTACAAGCCATCCTCAGAGTAGCTTAATACATTGTCCACCTAAGATCAAACTGGAAGTGGGGTCCCTGAAGGAGACAGATTTTTAGTAACAGGAAGGGCTATAGGAGAGACCTGGTAACCTGAGGGCTTTCAGGTTGGGGATGAAAGTCTGGAAGCCCTGGTCTTACTCTAAGATGGAATATGTTATCCAGACTGAAATGCTTCTAAAAGGAATTTACAAAGAGAAGGCCTACTGGGAACATAGAGAGTCTAGGAAAAGAGAAACATATTCAGGTGTATGTTGTACACATGAATACACCTCCCAGATACTCACTTTGCTTAGGGAAAACACCCACATCTGACATGAAAAGGAATGGGACCTTCTAAACAAAGAAGTAGAATGCATAGGGGCTTTGCTCCAAGCACAGAGATCCTAACCAGACAGAGATGATACCTTGACTTGGGTCCAGCCCTGCCTGAACATAGTATCTTCATCACATTATGTGTGTCTGATTTCGGACATCATTGCAGCACATGGCCTAGAGAGAAAATTCATCACTCCTGGTATTCAATGTGCACTACCCTACAAAACCACTTAAATTTCTGCAGTCTCTATGATTCAGGGACAAAATGAAGAGTTCATATTTTAGACAACTCCCCTGCCTTTCCCCTTCTTCGGAGGTAAATAAGAGCTGTCGCGCAGATGGAGGAGGCAGTTAGCAGGGCTTCTCCAATTTTAATGCACACACAGTCATCCGAGGATCTTGCTAAAGTGCACATTCTGATTCAGTAAGTTTGGGGTGGAGTACAGAGTCTGAGTTGCTAACAAGCTGCCAGGTATTACAAATGGGGGATGTGGCTGAGAGAGCAAAGCTATTCCTGTCCTGGTACATTCCATTGCCTTGACCTGCCTCTTTATCACCTAGGAAGGATGGAAGTAAATATGAAAGAATCAAAGTGGAGTTTTATTGGACAAACCTGACAGCCTAACTAGAATGAATGAACAGAGAGAAATGGAGAGGAATGAGTGGAGAATGTGGTGACAGACCATTAAGTACAGAAAAGTAAAAGTAAACAGATTGAGAGATATTTATAACACTTCCCAGATGTTGCCTACAGCTGTTTATTATCCATCAGATACATTTAACACCTTGTGGGTATTTCACCATCAAAGAACAATTGCTTTGGGCTAACAAAGGACTTAGGTAATCCATAGATATTAATATATATTCATAGTTCAGTCAACTTACTAGATCATTTATCATGTTGCTTTATAGCATTGGAGACATGTAATGCCATCTCTTCATTTTGCAAGTTAGGAAACTAAAGCTAGCCAGAGACATGATTCACCTTGCTCAGTCACGTGGCTACTTAGCAGAACTAGGTAAGAACAAGTCAATGTACCCAGTGTTCTTTCTACGGCAAGAACTTTTTCAAGCCTATCTTAACTGGGAATATAATTTGTTGATTGGTCATAAGTGACCCCCATATCCTGCCTTGGTGATGTTGGTGGCAGTTTCCTAAATGCAAATTAATATTTTTTTGGATGAAAGAACAAAGTTTTCCAAGCACTTGGTCACTCAAACAGTTATATTTTGGGGCATTACCCATTTGTTTATTCAGCAAATATGTGTAGATCTTTGTGACACTTAAAAAGAGTAAAAAACCCAGTCTGTTACAGACTCCAGTAAGGAAAGACTGTTGTGTAAACACATAAGTGGAAGGTCCTGGCAAGATGGCTCAGTGGGTAAAGTCAGCCAGCCTAGAGACTTGTTAACCTTACTTCAGTCCTCAGACTTACATGGTGAAAGTAGGGAACTGACTATAGAAAGTGGTCCTCTGACATCCACTCGTGCACTGTGATGAGTACATTTACCCACATGCAAACAGACAAAATATGTTTTCAAAGTCACATAAGTGTAATAAACATGGGGGGAGGGGCCAGTAGTGAGATGGCTCAGCAGTTAACACTCACTGCTCTTCCAGAGGTTCTGAGTTCAATTCCCAGCAATCACATGGTGGCTCACAACCATCTGTAATGGGATTGATGCCCTCTTCTGCCTACGTCTGAAGAGAGCGACAGTGTACTAATATAAATAAAATAAATCTTATTTTTACTTATTTTTATTTTTTCCCTTTTATTGAATATTTTCTTTATTTACATTTCAAATGTTATCCCCTTTCCAGATCTCCCTTCTGGAAATCCCCTATCCCATTTCCCCTCCCCCTGCCTCTATGAGGGTGCTCCCCCACCTGTCCACCCACTCCCGCCTTACTTATTTTTTAAAGTGTAATAAACGGCTGTGGGCATAGGGACTGAGGAAGTAGCTGAGTTGCAGAGCTCTTTTCCAACGTGTGTGAAGCCCTACATTCAGTCCCTAGTACTGCCTTCCCACTCTGCCCCCTCCCCCAAAAACTCGAAGAAAAAAATCCTGTACATGGAGAGGCAACATAAGAAGAAAGATAAGAGTTCAGAAATGAAGCCATCATCCAAAAATAAAAATAAGCCAAGCTAAGCACTAAAGTAGAACAGACATGTGGGTGGGGTATGGTTAGAGTTCACTAGAAAGTTGGAGGAAGGGATCTCTGTGAGATGTACAAAGGCAACAGAAGGAGCTTGGTGAGTTAAATCTAGATCTGAGCCTTAGAGCATGGATAAAAAAAAATCATAACCAAATTCAGCATAGTGGTGTTGGCCTGTGATCCCAACCTTGGGAAGCTGGAACAAGAGGATCATGGATCCATTCAGGAGTACATAGGAATACTTTCTCCAAAAAGTGAAGAACGGAGAAAGAAAAAGTAAGGAGAGAAGAAAGAAGAGGAGGAGGAAGAAGAGGAGGAAAAATCAGGAATGATGCTCTTAAAATTACCTTCACTTTTTGCTTCTCCAAAATCGTTTACTTCTCTCATCCCCGTAAATATCTCTGACTAATCTCTGGCCAATACATCACATTTTAATGGTTTCTCATCACTCTCCAACATCACACTGTACTTTCACTATACCTCTGGTAGTCTCTGGGGCAACCATGTAAAATTGTTCATACTGATCCCATGATGATGATGAGTGATAGATGAGTCTGCTCTACATGACACTAATGAAGCCATGTTTCCTTTCCTAATTAGTTACATGTATGCTTGATGGGCCATGAGTCTAGAAAAAGAGAGCAATTCTTTAAATTTTTCTATTTTTTTTTGAGAATTTCATACATGTATGTGATGAAGTATGATCATATCTCTATCTCTATTTCTCCCCCCTAGATCTTCCTATATCCCCGCAACAATCCTCCCTCCAAACTTTATGTTTTTTTTATAACCCACTAACTCCAGTTAGTGATGCCCATGTGTGCTTGGTTATGGGGTCATTGACTAGAAGATGGGAAACCTACCAGCAACCACATCCTCAAAAAAGAATATTTCCACCTCCCTCAGCAACTATCCTCTTGCCAATAGATCTTTAATAAGGAAGGGGCAGCGCCTAGAGATCATCTATCCCATCTTCGCCAGTATTTGCTTGGCTTAGTCTTGTACAGGTCTTGTGAAGGTAACCATAGCTACAATGAGTTCATGAATTGCATCGTACACAGAAGTAAGAATCTTACATATAGCCCTTTTAATATTCCATCTACCTCCTCTTCTGCACTAATTTCTCAGCTTTGGGGTGAGGTTGTTAATATAGATGTCCCATTTAGGGATGAGTACTCAGTTTCTTATTTTCAATAATTTAATGTGTTATGCAACTCTCCATTGACTGCCAATGCTAAAATAATTTTCTCTAACCAAGGTTGAGAAAGTAGCACAGGTCTATGGGTATAAACATAAATATTTAGAAGGCAGTTTGTCAACATACCGATTTAGCAAACTAACAATAGCATGTTCTACCATGCTGTCTGTAACCTTTTCAACCATGGACTCTGACCAGCATTACAGTACCAGGAATGAAATTCCCTCCTGTGAAGTAGGATTCAAATTCAATCAAAAAGCAGTTAATTCATTTATGGTGCATCTTTATGGTCTTCTGTGTGTAGGACTATATTGTCTGCAGGAATAGATGATCTTCATCCTTGTCGTTATTCAAGACCTCTAGGATTGTGCCGAATAACAGTGGGGGAAGTGGACACCATTGTTCCATACCTGATTTCATCAGAAATACTTTGTTTTTACCTGTTTGATATAAATATTACCTACGGGTTTGTTGTATATAGTCCTTGTTATCATGAGACATGTGTCTCTTATTAACTTCTTTAGGACTTTCATTATGAAGAGATGTATGATGGTTGTTTTTAGAAATTATGGAGATGATCATGAGATATTTTCTCTTTGATTCCTCTTATGTGATGTGTACATTTACTAATATACAAATACTGAACCATCTTTGTGATTAAGTCCAAATTTAATCAATTGTAAAAAAAAAAAAAAGCAGTTAATTACATCAAAACTTTCTCTTTTTTTCATTATTTTTATTTTTTTTCTTCTTTTTTTTATTTTTATTTTTTGATACTTCATTTACATTTCCAATGTTTCCCCCTTTCTAGGTCTCCTCTTTGGAAACCACCTATCTCTTCCCCTCCCCCACCTCTATGAGGGTATTCCACCTCCCACTCACCCACCTGCCCACTCCCATATTCCCACCTTGACATTTCCCTTTACTGGGGCCTCTCCTCCCCCTGATGGCCAATAAGGCCCTCTTCTGCCACATATGTGGTCCGAACCATGGGTCCCTCCATGTGTATTCTTTGGTTGGTGGTCAAGCCTCTAGGAGGACCGGGGGGGGGGGGTTAGGCCAGTTGACACTGCTGCTCCCTCCATAGGGCTGCAGACTCCCTCAGCTCCTTCAGACCCTTCTCCAACTCCTCCATCTGGGACCTCACTCTCAGTCCAGCGGTTACTGTAAAGTGCAACTTGGGTATTCCGAACATTTGGGCTAATGTCCACTTATCAGTGAGTACATACCATGTTCGTTCTTTTGTGACTGAATTACCTCATTCAGGATGATATTTTCAAGTTCCATACCACTACTGCACCAGCAGACATATCTTGCCTGACAGGTTATTATTCTAAGATCCAAGGTCCACTACTGGGTAAAACCATTGATGTCTTTTTTCTGCCAACAATTTACATGGCACCTTCTGGTACCATGTAAGCTAGATAGCATAGAGGAAGTTTCCCAGTTGGTTTAAGAATGGTTTTAAAAGGAGCAGTTTTCTAGTTTACATAAATGTGCCTTGACAGTGGGTAAGATATTATATCAGCAAAAGATTGAATTATAAAACAAATGAAATTACTCTCTGATTTCTTCTAGTTCTAACTCTTTATAGCTAAAGTCACTAATAGAGCTCAACCCAAAGGCTTGGTCCCACAACAGTTTTTTAACACTAGCCATGACTGAAGTAGCAAAGTAGCAAGAGTACCATTCACACATTATTGAGCTTGGAATTGTCACTTCCCAGGATCTTGGCAACAGACGACCCAGAGATGCCATAGGCTGAATGCCACTCTCCCTTGATGGCATTTCTTTCTAATTGTGAACTGAGTAACCAAGAACCACCAGTTCCCCTAGTCAGTTTGTTCTCTCTCACAGGAAAACTACATTTCTGCATGACTTGTTACTAAGCTTATTCTTTGTCTGCCTTGACTGTGCAAATAAGTCCTGGAAATCAAATGGCACACATTTATGCCCAATCTACCATAGCAAGTAATGCTGCACTAACTTCTATCTCCCCTTTCCTTCCCACTTATCCTATACCACCAAGAGCCCCTCTTTCCCGCAACCTATCAACCAGGACTTTCAAACATCCAGAATTTCCCTTTGTTTGGAGTTAAAGAGCTAAGTCATTATAATATAAAGATTCAATGAGTCAAGAAACAATGAAATTTCTTTCTACACAAGAGTCCATGATATACAAATGACCTATTCCATGAATTCAGTCATTCAAGAGTTGGGATTCATTCCATGTCATTTCTGTTCTCTTTTCTAGAGCAAAAGTCTCATATACCTAGATGAAGCTATGCTATTGGCATACCCATGTGTCTAACTAACCAGAAGAGAAAAAAATGCATGCATAAAGGAACATGTATGTAAAGCTTAAAGACTGCAACAAGAAGAAGTACAAAACCAACATTCTTGCTCATATTCCATTCATCACCAGGACATACCACACTACAAAAGAGACTGGAAAATGTACTCTGTAGCTAGACAGGTTTGTGCCCACTGTGACTCAACTGTGAAAGATATCATACCCTCTTCCTTATTAGTAAAAGGCAGATGTTTTGTCACAATAGATGTTTTGTCACAATTTCCTATTCAAAGTAGGAAATCAACAATCAAATTCAACCAAATCCAACTACCTTAAATTGAATTAAACCTTGGTGCATTAACAAGTGTATTCAACATTTAGCATATACCTTTGCTTATAATATATAGCCTATTTCCCTACCTAGATAATGTGTGTCAAAGTGAAGTACATGAATTCTGAATGGAGGGCCACTTATCACCCAAGAAATTTAGAAAAAGAAACATCAATGTGATTATTTATTCATCTACTTTTCATGTATTTGAAATGCAGTGCTAAGGGACTAGGGGTTATATCTCAATGGTAATGCATGAGGCCTTGGCTCAATCCTCAGTATTATCAAAAGAAAAAAGGAAAGAAAGCAATGTAAAGCTAATTATGATTTTTTTATAGCAATTGCCTTACATGCTTAACATCCTTAAAGGTTATATCAGGGCACAGCTCACCTCTGGTAACATATTTCTGCCATTTGTGTGTTCATGCTTATGTTAAGTTTGCATGTGTGTTGTAACTATTATACTAAGTTTGCTTTTGTTGTATTGTATGCTATTATGTCTCCCTGCTTAGTCAACCGCTCAAATGTGGCCTCCTGAACTTACAAAATAGTAACAAACAAAGCTAAAATGCTACAACTCAGCAAATACCATTGGCATAAATAATAACCATTTTTCCAAGGAAATTACAGAAAGTGAATTAGTATGGGCTGAGACAAATAAGCACAAGCTCACGCATGCGTGTGTGTGTGTGTGTGTGTGTGTGTGTGTGTGTGTGTGTGTGTGTGTGTGTGAGAAAATATCATGCATGCAGTGAAATAAGAAGATAAATATCTGGTGTTTTTATTTTATTATTCATGTCACCCATGCACTTTGTTATCTAGCATGGCATTTGTAATAAATTGCATCAAATTGTAGCATGAAGTTATGAAGATTTTTACATAATTATTAACCAAAATGCAATTACCCTTGTAGTAAACCAACAGCATTTCTTGAGAGCAAGCATGAAGCAATTCTTTGCTATGTGAAACTGATGAATATTGCGACTGGGGCAGAAATGATACTAAAGCTAGAAGGGTATCATTCAAAGTTATTAGGCCTCTTGGCAAAACAAGTACAAGTCACTTTATTGCCAAGAAGCTTGTAAAGCCAAGCACAACATTAATGACAAAATAACTTAGAGAACACAGAATAAGCTACTGGCAAAAATCCCTATAACAAACCTCATTGGGCATCCACAATATCTGTGGCACATGATGTAGAGAGGCAGTTATTATCAGATGCAGATGCTGCCAGAAGATATAGTTTCTATAGTCAGACAGAAGCACTGATATATAGACTCTTGCCACAAGAGCAGTATACACACACACACACACACACACACACACACACACACACACACACCTCCACCCACACACACACACACACACCTCCACCCCTTGAGTTTTGAGCCTTAAGTTCCATGCTATAAGAGTAAAATTTTTGAGACAGATGATCAGTGGTAGGGTAAAAAGCTCTTTCTATGCAAGCATGATAACCTGAGACTACACCCCCAGCACCCACATAAAAGCCCCAGGGGCCATGTGAGCCTGGACTGGGGAACTTGGGTCAGAGATAGGAGGATCACTGAAGCTTACTGGCCAGTCCAGCCAAAATATGGTGATTGCAAGGTTCTTTGAGACATCCAAGGTTCTTTGAGAGAACAACAAAGGAGGATACTTGCAAACATGCATACACCACACACACACACACACACACACACACACACACACACACACATATACCATATTTTTTTCACTGAACGCATGATATTTTCACACACACACACACATGCTAATTTGTCTCGGCATATATATAATTAAATTACAACATATATGTGTATATATATTATAATTTAAATTTTCATTATATTTTATATAAGCACAAACACAAAATAAACTTTCCTTGTTTTTATTTTTAATATTATTTTTTAATTTTTAAAGAAGAAAGTTTTGGATTAACTGTAGATTTGCATACAGGTATAAGGACTAATACAATAAGAAATTATGTACCATTTCCCCAGTTTCTCCAAAAATAGCTATTACGATTTGAACACAAAAGGTCCCATTGACTCATGTTTCAACATTTGGTTCCAAGCTGGCAGCAGGCCTTAAGGTTTCTTCTCCTGGGTTCACATCCTGTTTTCTCTCTGCTTCCTGTCTACAAATTCAATGTGACCAGCTGCCTCCTGGTCTTGCCACCATGACTTCCCTGCCACAATGCACAGTATCCTCTCAAGCTGTGAACCAAAAGAAACCCTTTCTCCTTAAGCTGTTTCTTTGCAGGTATTTGGTCACAGCAATGTGAAAAGTTAACTGGTTTAACAGTGCACTGCAGTACCAAGATGTTGACATCACTACTGTCAAGATACAGAACAGTTCCATCCCAAGGATCTCCATGTTGCCTTTTAGAGCTTCAGTGGGTAACTTCATCTTCACCCACTTCTTCCTTCCTGAAAACCACTAATCTCTTCTCTGTTTCTTTAGTCATTTCAAGGACATTGTACTTTTAGAATCACATCATCTGCTACCTATCGAAATTGCCTTTTTCACTTAATATAATTCTTCTAGTTCTACCCAACATGCTATCTTCATCAATAATGTTCTCCATTTTGCTAGTGTTGGAGTGTTGCAAGCCATACATATACTACAGTTTGTTTAATCATCTACTTTTTGAAGGATATCTGGTTGTTTCCCATTTAGGGTCACCTTGCATCAAGCTGCTGTAAACATTTGTGAATAGGATAGGTTTTTGTAAGAACCTAAGTTTTTATTTCTTTAAAACAAATATGCATGAGTGTGACTGCTGGATTGTTTCTTTCTATATTGTCAAAACCGTTTCCAGAATGACCATAAAAACTCTCCCCAGCAGCAGAAGAACAAGAAGGGCCCAGCTCCTCTTCCTACCGTCTTTGTGTACTAAAGGTGTTGGGTTTTTTGTCAGTTGTGTTGTGCACTAGAAGAGGGGTACTGAAGTCAATCTTGAACATTAACCTTGAAACATAAAATCTTAAAATGTATTGCTATGAAAATAATAGATGTCACAAATAAGTCCTAAGACACTCAATGTCCAATTCATTAACAGTGATAATCAACATGCCCATTTGTCACAATTCAATGTTTAAGAAAATCACAAAAAAATGGTAAATATAATAAAATTATGACCCCTGAGACTATGCCTTCATAAGATAAAGGGGGAACAAGAAGGGAATAGAGCTGTGGATATGATCAAAGCAGGTTATGTGCATGGATTCTAAATATCCTAAAGTCCCTTTTGTACTATTAATATATAGTAATTTTAAAAAAAAGTTGAGTCTGTCTTTTTAGCACATGTGGAACAACAAAAAAAAGCAAAAAATAATAATCTCCAATGTTCCATATTGACCACACCAGTTGAGATAAACTGCTTTCTCACACGTTTTGACCCAAGGAATGGAAGGGAACACTTTATAAACATAGCAATACTAAAGATCGCTTCTCAGGTTAAAAACTTATTTTAGATTTACTCATTTATGTATATAAGTGTTTTATCTGCCTGCTTGTATGTGCACCACATGTGAAAGCCAGAAGAAGGCATGAAATCGCCTGAAATGGGAGTTACAGATGGTTAGGAGCCACCATGTTGATGCTGGAAACTGAATCTGGGACCTCTGCAAGACCAGAAAGTGCTCTTAAACAGTGAGCCATCCCTCCAGTCCCCCACTTCTCAGATTTTAAAGGCCTTGCTCAAGAAGTATTTTATAGCTGCATATTCAGAATCTTTCTTTCTTTGTTTCTTCAAGACAAGGTCTCACTATGTAGCTCTGGTTGGCCTGGAACTCACTCTGTAGACAAGGTGGGCCTCAAACTCATAGAGATCCACCTGCCTCTGCCTCCCCAGTGCATGCACTACTGTGTCCACCATACTCAGAATCTTAAAAAGGCTACAGGTATTATATCAGAGGTAAAAATACCACTGTATTTAATGTCAAAGATAAAATAATCAGGATTTTTTAAGAAAACCAAACTACAATGTAGACAACTTCCTCACTAAGATTTGGATACTGTCTCAATATAAAATTATATTTATTAAAATTAAAATTTGTTTGCATATGTGTAGTGTGTGTGTGTGTGTGTGTGTGTGTGTGTGTGTGTTCACATTGTAGTGAGATGTATAGATATGGTACACTGACTTTCTCATCCCTAGTACTCTTACTTTATCATGTCTTTATTTAGGGTTAGTTACAGAGTCATGGATGAAAGGTTATTTGTAGGAATATAGGCAACTTAACAGTGACTACGCCACTAAAGAAAATGTCTCTTGATAGCCCTTCCCCATGAACAAGGTCTATGGCTTCTCAGAGAGGGGTGATTCTTGGAATCCCTACCTCTTCAATACTACCACCACGGGGAACATGTTTCCAGCTCAGTAAGTACTAAGGAACAAATCATGTCTAAACCAGAGCATACCTCAAATTCACTAATTTAGGAAGGTGTTGGTGGTTCAGTGGTAGAATTCTCAAATACACTAACTGTATATATATTCTTGTCTTATACGCTGCTTTGGGAGAACCCAACTAAAACATATACATATATGCATGTCATAATTAATGAAATAAATATTGACAAAGGGCCATACATTTGAAGGACAGCAGGTATGGCTGAGTGAGAGCGTATGGAAAGAGACAGGGAAAGAGAGAAATGTAATTATGGTCTCAAAATCTTTAAAAATTTAAATAAAAATTATCAAATTTTGCCTCACTTATTTGCCCTATCTTGGAGTGCTCATAAGCATTGAAATCAATTAGAAATTTTCACTTCTTTGGTTTAGTAGAAATATGAAGGAAAGAAGCCATCTTCGTGTGGTAACTTCAGTGTGCATTACTACAGCAGATCTTCACATCTTGGTGAAACATGGTCCCTGAATATCATTCCTTTCACACATAGAAACCCACAACCCATTAATAAGTATATTTTTAATACATTAATGTTATGGGGATAAAATGTGATGGAGTGTCTTTTCAGATTATTTCAACCACAGTCTATGTATGACTCAGGTCCTTTTTACATGGCTTTTGCAACTCAGATACGAGAAACGCCATCTAAAGCCTCCACAGGGCAATTCCCAGCTGTCTGGGAAGCTTATGGGAATGCATGCTGGTTTATATGTGCAGCTGTCCATTCACCTTCTGAAGGAAAAGTTCAGTGTTTCTGGCCACACTTTAGAGCAAATATTTAACCAAAAGAGGGTTAAGAGCCAGTGGTATGAGGTTATCAGGACTTTATGACCTCTGGATAAGGATGGTTTCACTGTTCAGAGGGAAGCCTCTGGAACTGTTTAAATCATCCTGCAAAGCTGATCCTCATCGTCACTGAACTGCACAGTTAACTTCATTATGTGATTCTAACTAGAGCTGATATAATTATAACGATCCCTCCTCAAGGTCTGGTTTATTTTTTAAAACATTTTTTTCTCCTCGGGGCCTCATTTATGTTTTTCTTCCTCAAGACGTGGTTTTCAACATCTGGATTGGATAATCTGGTCCCAATTTTTCCCTCAAAGCTATCTCTCCTTGTCTCAAAGAATTTTTGGGACTTTGCCAAACAACAGGAAAAGGTTTAGATTACAGGACGTGCTCCTCCCAGACTAGCCCCAGTTCTCTGGGGCTTAACTTGGTGCGCTTCCAAGAATGTGGAAGATTCAGAGCCAGCTGTCAATGAAGCAATTCCTTCCACCTGCATCTTGTCCAGCCTCTAAATTACTAACTCAGAAAGGAAGTTGGAAAGTTAAAGAGACACACTTTTTCTAAAAAACCTTAATTAGGTTTGGCATTGCATTTGTACGGGTGCCCCCCCTTTCCCTATTAACAAAGAACTATTTGTACATTATAAATAAAGTAGAGGAAGAAAATTACATCTTAAAATCATTTCCACTTAAGAAACCAAGACAAAAATGATACAGGTGGCTTTTTAAAAGGAAGAGGAGAAAAACCCCCACCACATAAGCCCTTTTCTTGAATAGGCCTCTAACTAGCCCTCGTGCAGCTGCTAGGACGCATTTAATGTTCCTGTAATTTATTACTCTAAGAGGATATTCTCAGCCATCATCTGCAGAAGAGGCCTGAATCGTATGTAGAATGGGAGACTAAGAACATATTGGAATGGTCTAAATTTCCCATGTGGTTTCCATTTTCTTTCTGATTGTATGCTTCAAGTCTTTTTTTAAAAAAGATGTTTAGCTGCCGTGAATATCATAAAAGCCCCCTGCCCCGGGGCAGCCCACAGCAGACCTGAGCCAGGAACTGAGACTACTACCAAGGGGAGGAGCTAAAAACATCTCCATACTGCAAAGGTGATGCTTTCTATCTGCAACTCTTGGTACAAAATACTGTCCCTGACTTAAAGAACTAGACCTTTCACAGAAAATCCCTGGACCAGATAACAACAGTTAGTAAAGAGCAGACATTCCACCAAGTACTACGCGACAAGGAATTCTCATTTATCATGTCTGTTCTATACATGAGGAAACTTGAGCTTTGAGGCTAAAGTCATTTTATTCATGGTCACAAAGCCTGTGAGAAGAAAATCAGGAGTGAGTTCTTGATGTCTATGATTCCATAGTAATGTCTTTAACAACTACACAATTTTACGCCATTTCTTCTCTTCTAGGATTCCTCTCTGATGACAAATATAACATGAAAAGCGGCATCATGACAGCCCTCTAACTGGTGAACTCACCTATGCCTGTCCTCAGAGGTAGTGCCCTGTGTGTGAAAAGTTCTACCAAACAAATAACATGTCCATCTGGGTTCTCCATCAAATACTCTGTAAAATTGTGGTGTCTGTTTATTTGAGACTGGATTTTACACTGTATCTCAGGTGGCTCTCAATCTGTGGCAATCCTCTTGCCACAATGTCATTAGTGCTGCAATTAAAAGCTTGTACGACCACACACAGCTTGTGGTACTTATAATGAAAATGATTTAATTTTATCTGCTCAAACTCTCTTGATTACATACACATGAACATACATCCTTATTCTTAGGAGGTGCTGAACATTATGTTAATTAATTAACACACATTTCCCTCATTCAACTCTCTGAAGTAGTTACTGCTTTTATTCCTGTTATATATTTAATGAAACTGACATTCTAAAATTGTCTGCCATTCACTTAATCAGATAAAGGTGCCAGGGATTAAATTCAGATATATTTGACTTGAGGGCCCCAACCCCTAAAGTATTACACTCTGCTTTCCTTTTTCTTGACAGTGATAAATGATGTTGGTAATAGACAGCAATGACTTTGTGTAATAAGAATGGAACTTTACCTCCGTGTTCTCCTTCTTAAGACAAGAACCTCACTCAGTATTACCATAAGAAATACATCAGACAAACAGCAGTGAAGGAAATGCTGTAGTCTTCCAAATTGTCACGGTCATGAAACATAAGAACTTGGGCAAGGCAATATCTGCAGAACTGATGCAAACAGGAACTCCAAAATTCCATTTCATCCCCCAAAAATAATGAGTAAATAACCAAAGCTGCCATGATCGACTATTTTTAAACCGTGGATGCCAAAAGCTTGCAGAAAAGGGAGTTTTGCTTAGTAATAGTAATTAGCAGCTGCACTGGGACCATGGACCTTTCTAGCAGTAGGTGAAAAACCTACCCTGGACAAAGCACTTTTACCCTAGTTCAGCAGCAACCACAAACAGAGCAGTCCGAAATCCTGGTCCAAGTCCTCAGCACTGAAAGCATCGAAAATGGACCTTATTTGCAATGACTTGTATTGTTGTTATTTACTTTGTAATTCCCTAAAAGAACAACTCAGAGCACTTATTTAGTCTAACTCAGATTCTGAGATGACTAACCAAGCAACCAAGGGACAGTTGTTGAAAATAATTGAAAGGAAATACATCAGTCACTGCCACCTGGGGCCAGGAACAACAGTTAAGGCAAACAATAAACCAGCCTGAAATCTTGAGAGAAAAGGCTGGGGGTAAAACATTATAAAGAAGTTTCTGAACAGTTTACTCCTATTCTTAGACATCTAGAAGGCTGTGTCCATGGCTCAGACTAGATACATACTTGGAGAAGAGTTCACAAGAGCTCTTCCATAGGCCTGATGCTGTACACATTTATACAATTTAAAGAAACCTGGGGAAGATGAAATTGCAGTCGGTGGAGTCATGTATGTGGAACTATTTGAGGTACTAGTCTTAGCCATGCCTATTTAAGATGTAGCTAGTTAATCGGCTCAAACTCCTATCTTTGCTTCTCACTATTTCTTGTCTATTTAATCAACATGTTGGGGTGAGTGTCCAAGGCCAGTCTGGTGGAGCTGCCAAAGCAGGGCTTTTTACCTGGAGCCAAGACAGGAGCAGGCATCAGCCACTCTTAGCAGGTCAGCTCCAAACAAAATAGGAAGAATGAATGGCCTCCATGCAGCTGCTAGGATCGCTTTATTCCAGGGCCTCTTTCTTTCCTTTCTATATTAGTCAGTATCTGCCATTTCCCACTCCTCAGTGCTGCAAACAAACAAATGCTCGGACTTGGGCCCTCAAGTCTGACCTGTGGTGAGTTCTTCACTCCTGGTACATCGGGGACCTTATTCTTGCTTTATCTTATCAGAAGTTCTTTTTAACTATTTGAGAATCAAACATTTGTCTGACATGCACTGTCTTTGAGGAACTCTTCTGAGCCAATCAAAAGTTATGTTAAACTATTTAGATGTCTGCTGCTTCAACTTGGATTCTGCACATTTATGCTGCTAAGTTGCTGAAAGAGAGAGAAATTATAACAGAGGAACAAGCATGTTTAATAAATCTGTGTCCAAACTTGTGTGACCACAGGGAATACTAACTTGGTACTCTCTTTCCTGCAAGGAACATTTTAGCTGACTAGTGTTTTATAGTTTTAAAGTGACTTATCTAAGAAAACAATCTGAATTAATGTGATTGTTTTATATGAGAGTTTGTGATTCAAAAGTTAATCTCCCAGACTTCGTGAAAATAACTCAGTAGCAAAGCTGTGGCCACTTTATTTTTACTTTTTATTTTTTGCATTTTTAAATGCCTAGTGATCAAATTACTCTTATCAACTTTGGGTGTTGATCAACTCTAATTTAAAATGCACGTGTGAGTATGGCTTTATAAGTGTGAATATTTTTAGGATTTTTTTGAGCCTGTAATGGTAGGATTAATGTATAGAGGCTATTGCCTGATCCCCTGTTTCTTTTCCTTTTTCTTCCCTCTTCTGCTGCAGCCTCTTTGGAAAAACAAATGACTATCCAGGTTCTATTCTTAGCCATGCCTAGTTAAAATCAGACATTTCGGAGGTAACTGTAGAACTTGGGGCTAAAGAAAAAAAAAAATGGCTCCTTTTAAAACCAAGTTGCTTCTGCCCAGTTGAGGCTTGCCAAAGTGGCCATATAGTTTAGCCATGCAGAGAGGTGATTGTAATCTGTTTTGTTTTATCATAAATATAATTTGAAACCAATTCTCTTTTACAATATATTTATGGTTACAACAGATGCATACTTATAAATTGCTAGTATATAAAGAACAGATTACAGCGTTCTTCTGGAGTCTGTCATGAGTAAGATTAATAATTAAATCTATGCAAGTCCATAAGCAGAAAATACAAAACCATTTAAGCTATTTTGATGAGAAAATCTATTTTCAAATGGCATAAAGCCCTTTAAAACAAAATAACTTTGTCTAAGTTCAAATTTTTGTAAAAGGTGTGCTGAATGTAAATTTACTGTATCTAAAGTCAAAATATAATGCACTGATTTAGTTAGAGCCTAGTGCTTTGAGTCCAGAGCAGTAAATATTCCTTAAAAATATTGTTCTGAGGAGCAACAAACTTCCACCCTTAAGGTATTACTGGCAGTTGATGGCTTCTAAAGGGGACAGGTTAGTTTTCTTAAAGGGTGTGGAAAGTAGGGGGTCCACCATGCTCCAATGGATGGCTGCACGCCCAGAATATATGGGTATCACAAACTATATTCGATGAGCTATTTTAAAAAATAAGACATGAGCTAGAGAGATGAGACAGCAGCTAAGAGCGCTATTCTTGTAAAGGACCCACGTTCAATTCCTAGCACACACACAGTGGCTCACAACTCTCCAGAACTCCAGTTCTAGGGGATCCAAGGGCACCAGGCACGCAAGTGCTACACAAACATAGATATGATCAAAACACTTATACACATAAAATAAATTTTTTTTAAAAAAGTAAGACACAAAGTTGGGGGATGGAGTGGTGGAATACATCTGAAAGGGGTTGGAAGCGGAGTAGGAGTCAAATATGATCAAAATATATTGCATATATGTATGGAATTCTCAAAAAAATTAATAAAAATGTAATAGTTCTTAAAGAAATTAAAATAGTTGTATAATAAATCACATTTGCAAAACCATGAGCATAAGGGACAAGATGTGTTTTGTTAAGATAATTGTATTTTCTGCTGATTTTGTCAGGCTCTTGACTACTCAGGAAACTGAATTCTAACACAGTCAAGGTCCACTTAAATATCTGTTTATGCTAATGTCTTGTGAATGACCACTTTATAAACACCTATTATTTCAAGAAGATCCTATTACATTTAAAACCCCATGTATCCATGGCATATGTACACATGAACGTCTCAATTCCACCCAAATATTATACAAAAGTTTGCAGAGTTAATATAAGCAACAAGTGCTCTGTTTTAGTCAATATACCTTGCATTTGGATTTAAACCACAAAAAAATAAGCAACAAAATATTCTGGCATTTCTACTACTTGTAAGCAGAACCATTCAGATGAAAAAATGTGATTTTGGAAGTCCTCTTATTTAAGACCTGGCTCAGTGGATAAAGGCACTTGCTGTCAAGCCTGATATCAATTCCTGAGGGACACATGGTACAAGGAGAGAACAGAATTTTGCCTCAAACATAGAAGCTGAATTAATAGAAAGTCTTCTGTGTAGCCATGGTGCTAATTGTAAATGTTAAATATGTTTATGTTCACTAAGTATATAAAGTTCAAAACTTAAGACAACACTTTACCTAGATGCTGCTTTCCAAAGTAAAACTGCTCATAGTGTTGACCTTTTCAAGGACTTGTGCTGATGTGCTCCTGGATGTATTGTGACTACCATCCTTAAGCAAATATGTGCCCAAACACTATATACTCCAAGCGATGCCACCCTGATAATTAAACATAGACATTGGTCACTAGGATATTTGATCTGTTAACAAGTACAACCCACTTTCTTTAGAAAATTTCTTAATTCATTCATTTTTAATAAAATCACTTTATTGGCATGAACTCACAAATAAAATCATCTCATAGCTAGATTAAGGCAGTCTTTCAAACATTTGATCAGTCCAGTCCCAAACTCTAATCATAGCAGTGCACTTGTTTTTAAATTTATTTTGTTGAATGAGTGTTTTGCCCGCATGTACATATGTACAACACACATATGCCTGGTGCCCACAGAGGTAAGAAGAGGGTAGTGAGTTCCCTGGAACTGGAGTTACAGATGGTTGTGAGCCACCATGTGGGTACTGAGAGCCAAACTTTTGCCCTCTGCAAAATCTACAAGTGCTCTTAACTGCTGAGCCATCTTTTTGGGTATCAGTGAATTTCTATGCAGTTAGAATGGTCATTCTAAAGCTCAGGAACTTCGCTTACGTTTCACTTACGCTTTACGTGTTCACTGTCAATTACATTTTTATGCAGTTACCTACCACCAAAAACAATACAGGAAAGAACTAGTCAGACGAGTCCCAATAAATTAAATTGTGTAGGAATTGCCCATCTTTTGTTTTATATAGCTGCACGAACATAGACCACTAAAGATGGATTCTAACGGAAAGGGTTTAGTGTCAGGTATCCATGCATAAGAATAATTTCTCTATAACTTCCTTTTTTTAAGACTTATTTATTTTATTTATATGAGTACACTGTTGCTGTCTTCAGACACACCAGAAGAGGGCATCAGATCCGATTCCAGATGGTAGTGAGCCACCATGTGGTTGCTGGGAATTGAACTCAAGACCTCTGGAAGAGAGTTCGGTGCTCTTAACCACTGAGTCATCTCTCCAGCCCTCTCCATACTTTCTTAACTTGGATTGCTTGTGACAAGCTTAACACAAGTAACTCCATTTTTATTGTAGACTCTGAGAATGGGTCTTGTTATTTAGCTCTAATTGTTGATCCCCCGCTTGATCTCCCCGTGTGCTGAAGTTGCAAGTATATGCCACCATACCTAGCATAACTTTATTTCATAGCAGCTTTATTCATAATAGCCAGAAACTGGAAACAACCCAGATGTTCCTTAACTGAGGAATGGATACAGAAAATGTGGTACATTTACACAATGGAGTACTACTCAGCTATTAAAAACAATGACTTCATGAAATTTGCAGGCAAATGGATGGAACTTGAAAATATCATTCTGAGTGAGGTAACCTAAACTCAGAAAGAAACGCATGGTTTGTACTCAGTTATAAGTAGACATTAGTCATAAAGTACAGGCTAACATGCTACAATCCACAGACCCAAAGAACGTAATAAGAAGGGTCCAAGGGAAGACTTGTGAATCTCATTCAGAAGAGAAAACAAAATAATCACTGGAGATAAATGGAGGGAGAGAACTGGTGGGAGAGGGGGAGGAGGGGATCAGAGATGGGGATCAGGTGTGGGAAGAGGGGTTGTGGGAAAGGGCTGGGAGTGAGAACAGCAATCAGTGTGGGACATCTTTGGGAGTAGCTCAAGACTTGAGACAGTGAAAGTTCCAGGGACTCTATGGGGGTGACCCTAGCTGAGATTCCTGCCATCAGAGGATATGGAGACTGAAGTGGCCACCTCCTGAAGACTCTCAGTGAAGGGAGGGGGTCATCAACCCACCCAGAAAACTTTCAACCCAAAATTTGTTTTACCTTCAAGATGTGCAGGGATAAAGATGGAGCAGAGACAGAGGGAACGGCCAACCACTGACTGCCCAGCTTGAGACCTAGTCCATGGGAGAGAGCCACCCCCTGACAGTATTAATGATACTCTGCTATGCTTGCAGATAGGAGCCTAGCATAACTGTCTCCCGAGGGGCTTGTTGGGTTCCATAAATGTCAACATTTCTTGCATATTCAGATATTTCTCCAGAGAAGATTTCTTGAATTAACTGCTTGTGAGGGGCGTAGGCCCCTGATTTATTGCCTACTGAGACAGGGTGAAGGGAGTAGGCTCTCAGTCCAAAAGCTGATACTCAGTTACTTTATCTGAATTTGGTCTTGAGCTTCAGTGATCTTTCTAAAAATCAGCCCTATAATCAAAGTTACATGATTCCGCCAACTCCTGGAACTGGCTGGGATGATAAATACATACATATATACATACATACATACATACATACATACATACATACATACATACATACATACATTCACCTTGCCTTTTGTTGTTGCCTCTTTTAGTAAACATACAGACCCCAACCTTTCCCCATTCTGCTTTCTTCCTCCATATATTGTGCTTCTGAGTTACTGATGTGGACTAATCTAATTAAATATGGATAAAGAGAGACAAAATCATATTGTACCAGTTGATGATGTCCAATATCTACCTAGTATTTATACCAGAAGAACTTAACAAAAAAGAGAAAGAAAGAAAGAAAGAAAGAAAGAAAGAAAGAAAGAAAGAAAGAAAGAAAGAAAGAAAGAAGGAAAGAAGGAAAGAAGGAAAGAAGGAAAGAAAGAAAGATTTATTTAAGGACATGAGACTATTTCCCATAACTAAACAATGTGAGCCTCCTGATTGAAGACACTGTTAGCATTCTGTCTAAGATCCACCTCACAGTTACCTGGCAACAGCCAGATATGTTCCACTCCACAGTTGCCTGGCAACATCCTGGTAGGCCTGACCCACTATAAAAGGGACTGCTTGCCCCCTCCTCGGTCTCTTGGTCTCTTGGTCTCTTGCCTTCTTGCTCCCACTCTGTACCCTCAACCCTTCTTCATTCCCTTCCCCCCTCTCCACGTGGTCATGGCCGGCCTCTACTTCTCTACTCTCTCTCTGCCTTTCAATGTCTCTACTACCCTTTTAACTCCCCTCCCCATGCCCTAGATAAACTCTATTCTATACTATACCATCCTGTGGCTGGTCCCTCAGGTGGAAGGGATGACTCAGCATGGGCCCGCTGAGGCACCCCCTTCCCCCATACCTCACCACAGCCCCATAGAACATATCCCCCCTTCTCTCTTTATCTTTTTGTAAACACATCAGACACTACTATGTGTCTGGAAAAATAAATGAGAACATATCTAAATAAGGCTTGTTATTGTCAAATTTGGAGTAATAAAACATAGATAGATATGCATTGTTACAAGCTTCCAGATGGAAGCAAACACAAGGCTTTTATGCTGCTCAAAATGCAGCTTGGGAATCAGGAATCACGCTTGATGTTTCAGTAGCAACTTCGAAGATGAAACTGTGGATTTTTTTCTCAGCCTAGGCATGAATACCTGACCAAATAGGAACCTAGAGATAAATAAAGGCCTTTTTCATATATAGCAATTCTGTTTCCTACACATCTTTTCTGAGGAAACTACTTGAAACCATGAGATACAGGGGACACGGAGGGATGCGGAATGGTAATGGTGCATTGGCCTAAAGCAGTTCTACTCAAGGTGTTGAAATAAGGGTAATTTATCAGTTTAGAAGGAAAGGTATCACAAATAGACTGAAAGATCTTTCTTTAAATGAACAACAGGAATAAAATACAGAAATGTTTAAAATTTTAAAAGTACAGAAATTAGAAAGAAAATGTACAACTGCACTGAAATTTGTATTTGCCAAGCACCGTTCTAGGCATTTTATAAACATTACAACAAACACTGGATTCTCAGAATAACCTTGTATGTGGGTACAATTCTTATCGATGTTCACACATATAGAAAGTGAAGGTGAAAAGGCAAAGCTATTTGCCTAAAATTATGAAAGTAGGTTGTAGAGCCAGGCTTTATCTGTGATTCCAGAGCCTCAGTTCTTTCTGCTGTACCCAAAAGCTATACTGCTTTCGACTTCCCTGATGCTTGCAGGCTCTTTATTCACTGCCAGGCGTTACTGCAACGTTTCTGAAAATTCTATACTTCCATTGATTTGAGGCTTTGATCTTCTCTGGAAGCTACCATGAACACAACCCAAGTCTTCACTATTCTCACAGCTGCTATCCCAGCAATATGGGAAAGAGACGCCCACTTCCTGCATTCATTACAGAGATTTGTCAAATTGTCTGACTCTTTCTTTTTTTTTTTTTTTTCAAGTCTTGAACTGTTTTCTTCATTTTGTTCCATTGTCTGTTTGTATTTTTTTTCTTTTTTTTTTTATTATTTATGATACTTTATTTACATTTCCAATGTTTCCCCTTTTCTGGGTCTCCTCTTTGGAAACCCCCTATCCCGTTCCCATCCCCACCTCTATGAGGAAATTCCACCTCCCATCCACCTGCCCACCCATCCCATATTCCCTCCTTGACATTCCCCTTTATTGGGACCTCTTACGCCCTCAGGCCCAATGGCCTCTCCTCTCTCCCTGATGGCCAACAAGGCCATCCTCTGCCACATATGTGGTCCGAACCATGGGTCCATAGATGTGTATTCTTTGGTTGGTGGTCCAAACTCCAAGACGACCGGG
>CM052722.1:86625893-86643581 GCA_028551405.1 Uromys caudimaculatus | reverse complement strand
GAGCAATTAGACAACAAAAGGAGGCCAAAGGGATACAAATTGGTAAAGAAGAAATCAAATTATCACTGTTTGCAGATGATATGATCATATACTTAAGTGACCCGAAAAACTCCACCAGAGAACTCTTGCAGCTGATAAACAACTTTAGCAAAGTGGTCTGACTCTTTCAGATTCCTAGATATTTAACAGTGGAGATACATTTTGAGAATGGGTCATCAAAAGATTTCACCATTGTAAAAACATCACAGAACGGTACATATTATCCAAAGGAAGATGATATAGCCTATAACACACTCAGGATACATGATACTTGTAGATATGTTGTGTGAATGTGAATATGTATATAGGCCAAGATATGTATAGCCTATTCCTTCCAAAGCCATGATAAACAAAAAAACACACAATTTAAAGTGATAAATATCAAAGATGTAATAAACATTAGGTACATGAATTGTGCTGGCTAGTTTTATATCAATTTGACACAAGTTAAAGTGATTGTGGAACTTCACTTAAGAAAATATCCCCACCACGTTGTCCTGTGGGCAAGCATGTGATGTATTTTCTTGACTGATAATTGATAGGGGAGGGTCCAGCTCACCATGGGAAGTGCCACCCCAGGTTGGTGGCCCTGGGTTCTATAAGAAAGCGGGCTGAGCAAGCCACTAAGTGGCACCCCTCCATGGCCTCTGCATCAGCTCCTGCCTCCAGATTTGAATACCTACCCTGTTTGATTTCCCTCAGTGATGGATTGTTACCTGAAAGTGTAAGATGAAATAAACCCTTTCCTCTCCAGCTTGCTTTTGGTCATGGTGTGTTATCACAGCAATAGAAACCATAAATAAGATAGCATTACTTCTGGCCTCACCCAACACACTATTTAATAGTTGACTTTATTATAATTATGTATGAACTTCAAAATTATTTGAAGTAAATACATAAACCAGAAAGCCTTTCCATTATCAAGTATTAAGCCAGATGATGGTGGCACATGTCTTCAATCCCAGCACTCAAGAGGCAGAGTCAGGCAGATCTTTGAGTTCAAAGCCAGCCTGGTCTACAGGGTGAGTTCCAGGACAGCCAGGAATATTCAGAGAAACCCTGTCTCAGAAAAAAATGGAGTCTCATTAGCAGAGTAGGTAGTGCCTCAGTCTCATTATCAAGTATTATGTGCTATCTATAATTTTATATTATTATATATAATATATATTATATAATTATGATGTGACAATTACAGCAGTCATCACACAAGAATGCAACAAACCTGTAATGTGGAAAGCAACAATATTATGATGGCTACAGCACCACCAGGAAACAGGACATTTTCAGCACCATTATAATTTGTTGGAACACTATTGTATACAGCCCATCAGTAACTAAAAATGGCATGTGCACATGACTTTATTAGACATGGAGTACTATATTTTGATCACAGGGTAATCATACACCATACCCTGGCATTTAATATGTAGGACTCAACCATACCTTCATCAGCCTGTTCTATGTTATTATGAATTCTGTAAGCTATGAAAGCTGGCACTAAGATGGGAGATCCTAGCAAAGAAGGGAAATCCCTTCACAGAATATATAACCAAAGCTTCTGTGAGGCAAAGGACACTGTTGATAGGACAAAATGGCAACCAACAAATTGGGAAAAGATCTTTACCAATCCTATGTCCAATAGAGGGCTAATATCCAAGATATACAAAGAACTCAAGAAGTTAGACTCCAGAGATCCAAATAACCCTATCAAAAAATGGGGAACAGAGCTAAACAGAGAATTCTCAACTGAGGAAACTCATAGGGCTGAGAAGCACCTAAAGAAATGTTCAACATCCTTAGCCATCAGGGAAATGCAAATCAAAACAAGTCTGAGATTCCACCTCACACCAGTCAGAATGACTAAGATCAAAAACTCAGGTGACAGCAGATGCTGGCGAGGATGTGGAGAAAGAGGAACTCCTCTACTGTTGGTGGGACTGCAAGCTGGTACAACCACTCTGGAAATCAGTTTGGCGGACCCTCAGAAAAATGGACATAATACTACCTGAGGACCCAGCTATACCACTCCTGGGCATATACCCAAAAGATTCTCCAACATATAACAAGGACACATGCTCCACTATGTTCATAGCAGCCTTATTAATAATAGCCAGATGCTGGAAACAACCCAGATGTCCTTCAACAGAGGAGTGGATACAGAAAATATGACACATTTACACAATGGAGTACTACTCAGCTATTAAAAATGATGAATTCATGAAATTCTTAGGCAAATGGATGGAACTGGAAAATGTCATCCTGAATGAGGTAACACAATTACAAAAGAACACACAGGGTATGCACTCATCGATAAGTGGATATTAGCCCAAAAGGTTGAAATGCCCAAGATACAATTCACAGATCACATGAAGCTTAAGAAGAAGGAAGACCAAAGTGTGGGTGCTTCGGTCCTTCTTAGAAAGGGGAACAAAATACTCATGGGAGCAAATATGGAGGCAAAGTATACAGCAGAGACTGAAGGAAAGGCCATCCAGAGACTGCCCCATGTGGGGATCCATCCTGTATACAGTAACCAAACCCAGACACAATTGTGGATGCCAAGAAGTACTTGCTGACAGGAGCCTGATATAGCTGTCTCCTGAGAGGCTCTGCCAGAGCCTGACAAATACAGAGGTGGATGCTCGCAGCCAACCATTGGACTGAGCACAGGGTCCCCAATGGAGGAGTTAGAGAAAGGACTGAAGGAGCTGAAGGGGTTTGCAACCCTACAGGAATAGCAACAATATCAACCAACCAGACCCCCCACACACAAAGCTCCCAGGGACTAAGCCACCAACCAAAGACTACACATGGAGCGACCCATGGCTCTTGTCGCATATGTAGCAGAGGATGATCTTATCTGGCATCAGTGGGAGGAGAGGTCCTTGGTCCTGTGAAGGCTCAATGCCCCAGTGTAGGGAATGCTAGGGCGGTGAGGTGGGAGTGAAGGGATGGGTGGGGGAGCACCCTCATAGAAGCAGGGGGAGGGAGAATGGGATAGGGGGTGTGCGGAGGGGAACTGGGAAAGAGGATAACATTTGAAATGTAAATAAATAAAATATCCAATTTTTTAAAAAGAATGTATAACCAATTCTGAGCAATTAATGCTCTCTTGGTGATATAAATGACCCGAGTAATGAAACTGGCACAACATAGCTTTCTGTTCTGCCCAAGAAATGATGTGATAACAAGGCCCACTGGGAGGTCATATAATGGATCAGCATTAGTGAAGGGAAACCTACCCACTGGGATGGCAATCCATTTCTACATGGTACCAATCTCTCTGCTGATTCGCACGTAAGTCAGTCTTGAGTTCTTCTTTCCCGTTGTTTGACAGTAGTAGACCTCCAGCGTGATGCAATATAAGAGTGAGCTGAAAGGGAGGGAACACTAATAGAAACAAGTAGCGTGTGTTTAGGCCATCTGATGCTCCGATTTAATCAAGTCTACCGGGCCTGCCTAATCCAGTCCTATGAGTACCATGATAGAGTGCGGTTGTTTATCCCCAGTATCACTAGACAGGTCATGTGTCACTCAGTTTATTGTACACAGTTTGTTCTGCATAGTTCCATGGTACCCATGATGACCACATCCTAAAGTGAACCCTAATGAGTCGTGCTGTTATGTAATTCCCTCCTCTAAAGTATAAGTGGGGTCTGAAACTACTAGGCAAGGTACTAAGGCAATAATCTCCTCCATTGTTACATAAGACTCAATCTTGGGGCTAAAGAGAAGCTGTGTATGATAATGTATAGAAAGATCAACGTGAAATCTATTAATTTGTAGAACTAATATTTCCTTATAAGTGTAATAATAAAATGTAATGAAGAAGATTCTACCTTAGCAAACTGGAATGAGATTTCCTCTTGTTGGCCTTGAAAAAGTAAACTATGATGACGTGTGCCTGTGAGAAGGCCACTTGGAAAGAAACTGTGAGCAATATCTTAAGCCAATCCAGGCCTACAATCAACAAACCTTACAGCTCTATGACACTGAATTATGTCAACAAACATGTGAGCTTAGAAGATGATCCCAAGTTACAGAAAGCAGTGCTGCCTGGCCAAAACCTTAACTGCATCCTCGTGAGACCCGGAACAGAGTGAGCCAAAATCAGATTCCTGAAGCACAAGTAAGAACTATTTGTTCATTTAAGTAGATATGTTTATGGCAACATTGTAACTCAGCAATAGCCAATACACTGAGGAGTGATCTGGCATTCAGTCTTCATTAGCATATTACATGGTGTTCTTAAAAGAATGATTCTCTACCACCAAGAGAGTAGCCCTGCTTCAGAGCTTAAGAGAGCAGCACTGTGAGTTTCCTAGGGGGTTGCCTGAAAGTAAATCTAAGCAGATCTGCTTGTAAGATGGTCTAGAGACCTGCTACAGAAATACCCCCCACCCCTAGCCCCACCCCTAGCACTATTTAGTTACAAGAAAAAAAGAAGTCAGGATGAGTCAGTATTCTCATCATTGTATGCATTGTATAGAAACTGCCAGATGATAAAACACTACTGTACCTCTTTTGCAGTGGTCAGGAGTGCAAAGTATAGTAGTTTGAACTTTACTTTACAGTAGATTTTCTACCCCAGACTTCCAAACCTGTAAGAATTCTCAAGGTGAATCTATTCATCACTATAATGAGTTAATATGGTATTTTGTGGAGTGTCAAGATGGTCCTAAACATATTAATCAGAAGAGTTAAAATAATGCTCAAGTAGAGAGTAAGCGTGTCCTTCTCATGTAAACTATTCTTTAAGTTTTTATTGATATATAATTTACATACAAAATATTAAGAATTTGTGGTTTTTTTAAGATGTATTTATTCTATATTCATTTTTGCTTGCATATATGTGTACCACATGCATGCAGGCGTCCACAGAGGCCAGAAGAGGGCATCTGACCTCCTGGATCTGAAATTACAGACATGTGAGCCACCATGTAGGTACAGGCAATCGAACCCTGGTCTTCTGCTAGAGTAGTAAGTGCTCTTAACTACTAAATCATCTCTCCAGCCCCCAAAATTTACTTTCAGCAGTCATAGATGTCAATGTTACTAGTATTTAAAACTACATATGCAACTATCACCCCTGAACGTGTATTCATGGGTTTTTTTTCTAGTTAATCTCTTGCCAATTCAGAGGCTAATACTTTCTAGTTTTTTTCTACATAAATTTGCACTTGCCTGAATCTTGGAAACCATACTAGTGGAATCATACAGCATGCATTTTTAGATGCCTAGGTTCTTTTGTGAAAATAATACAAAGGGGTTTGAGATGGTAAGCTGTTTTCAATTTACCCTACTAATAAGCACCAAATAATGTTCAAGATCTGACTCTTACTATTTACTTGAAGGCAATAAGGATAGTGAGCCGGGACTTAAGAAATGCCATCTAAGACAGCAGTTACTTAAAGTGCAATCATCATGCAATGTTTATAAAAGAAAAAAAGTTGTTTTCTGGACAAGGAAAAGGGCTAGTGTGCCAGCAGGAAGGGCTGGGCGAACTTGGCTTCACATTATTTGGATTTACCCTCCCAAATAGCATCATTGATCTCTATGTTACATTATTTCCCTCTCTGATGTTGACATAGTGAACAAGGCAATATTGTAGTTTGTGCATTTGGTCATTTTCATAGCCAGACAACACCTATCATCAGATCAGAAGCCTGATTTTTGGTGCTATCTGTTCAACGTCAGGATAAAAATCTCCTTTAAAGCTAGCATAGAAGCAGAGTTTCTACTACACTCAGAAGCAAACACTAGGCTCTAAAATCCTTATGAAGAGTATTGTTTGTATGCCGACTAGGTGTGATAGCCACATGACTTGCCCATATATTATCCCCCGCCTATGTATCATACCAGAAAAATAGCACATACCACGGGTAAAACCTCAAGTAATTGGAACACCACTCATAGGAAGGGGATTATCACACCACTTACCATATACAATATAGTCCCTATTGCTTTAGGACAGCTGAACAATACAGCTCTAAAACCTCATCATGACCGGATTTCAAGAACTAATTCTTGACTGGTGAGATGGCTCAGCAGGTAAAATACTTGGTGCACAAGCCTAATGACCTGACCTTAATGCCTCGATCCCTTAGTAAAAAGAGAGAACCAGTTCCTAAAAGCTGTACTCTGGCCTCCATATACACACTATGGTGTACATACACAAGTATGCATATGTGTACACATACACACAATAATATTTTTCCATTAATTTAATTCTTTATTCACTTTACATCCTGATTACAGCCCTCCTCTCTCCCCAGTCCCCCCTCACATAGCCCCTCCCCCACCCACTCCAATAATAATATTTTAAAAGAACTAATTCTAATATCAAATGGCTTAGCCAGGAATCCCTTCCAAAACAGAGTCTGGGTCAGAAATCTAGTATTAATTCTCCATTTATGTAAACCAAAGATATCAAGGATAAAGGAAAGGGGGTTATTATGGAAAGCAAAGACTTCAGTGAGATAAAATGCATGGTGTCACTTTTCAAAGCTGGAAGTCAGTAGCCAGGTATGTATATATAAAAAAAATGTCTAGACCAACTGGAAGGGAACAGACACACACACACACACACACACACACACACACACACACACACACACTGCAGACATGTATGTGAAGGGATAAAGAGAAATGCATCTGCCTGGCCCCTCATACATCTTGATTTCCATCACACAAGGTTTATGTCAGGGAGCTGACATCCCTTTCTGGGATGCATGATTTAGTCCCTTGACAGCTTCTCATAGATCTAGACACCATGCCGATAGCATGTAATTTAACTCAAGTGTCAGTGAATGAGAGCTTAGCAGTAAGAGGCTCAGTATGTAGAATATGAGCACCATTCAGACATGTGTGTCTGGGTGCTCAGAAAAGATGCCAAACCAGAAAGGTAGCAGAACAATCTAGAAAGTGAATAGCATCTTGGAAGAGAATCTAAGAAAGAGGAAAGTTTGCGCCCAATATGGAAGCTTGGACTATAATAAGAAGAGTAGGGGTGAAGAAAAGAAGACGAATTTAGGGTGTATTTAAAAGAGAAAGCCAACAGAACTATTTAATGAACTAGATGTGAGGAGCCAGAGAAAGGGATGATTCATGGATAACTCCCACATATTTGTAAGCTAAGTAACTTGACAGACCATTGTATCATTTCTCAGATATGGGATATGAAGAAAAATGAACTTGGCAGGAAGTGAATCAATATTTAGTTTAATAGAGTCAAAATATTTGGTCAAAACCATTTTGTATGGGTGGCTTGGGTTTTTTTAATTAAAGTATTATATGCAATAACCAAAGGTTTATTCTTTGGTTCAGCCAAAGGCCGTTCTTGCACAAGGATAAGACCAGCCATCATTTACATGATATTGTTGGCAATGCATGGAATAGACCCCAAGATCTCCCTCTACCCACTGGTCCAATGTCCATCATCTATATTCTGATAATCTATTGTTATTTAGCAAACCATCCAAAACTTAGCAGCATTTATATTGGTCACTGACAGATAACGCGAAGTTGAGCCCAGTGGGCTGGTCCTTCTATCATATAATGACAATTGGGCAAGCTCAACTGAAATCTAGAGAACCTGTCCAAGGCAGTGGCTCATTTATATTATCTGGAAAGATTGTGTTGACGCTATGCTGGGATTTCAGCCAGGCATAAAGACCAGGAAGCTGAGATCTTTTCCACAGAGACCTCTCTATAGACTGGCTTTCCTAAAAACACAACATGCCCAAAATCAGGAAGCTGAAACCACTGGTTTCCTAAGTAATAGGCCCATAAACTGGAACATACTATCACATTATGTGGGTCAAGCATATTCACAGAACTTAGATACAAGGATAGATAACTAGATATTATCATCTCTCAATAGAATCAATGTCAAAACGTTAGGAGGGGTTATTACTTCGAATGACATGGGGTAGAAAACATACCCTGATGATAGCTAATTGTCCTGGTAATGTACTTCTGAGGTCCATACGGAACACAGTTAAACCGTTTGCTCTCAGCTTATGGTATTTATCAGATGAGTGTTTGATGTTCATTATCTTTCTAAGAAAGAAATCCAGGGTAGAAATGATAGTACTAATAATATCATAGCTACTGTTGTTTTTACATTTACCACATGTCAGATATTATCCCCAGAGCTATGCATTAGTTCCTTGGTCTTCCCAATAAAGCCACGAGGTAGCAATGTGATACTGTCCTTATTTTATGGATGCCAAATTAAAGTCATAGGACAATTAAATAATTTTCCCAAAACCATAAAACCAGGAAGCAATATAGTTTAGATTCCAGTCCAGATCTCAACATGTCCATACTCAGAACTATGATGCCATGTTGGAAAGGTAGAGGGGGGCTTGCCAGAATCAGTCTGCTAGATTACAGTCCTCAAGGTCTCATCAAGACTTCATTGATAACAACCTAATAGGGAAAGGTATGTATAAAAAGTCAGAATTGGGATTTCCCATGACAGAG
This sequence comes from Uromys caudimaculatus, assembly GCA_028551405.1. NCBI lineage: Eukaryota > Metazoa > Chordata > Mammalia > Rodentia > Muridae > Uromys > Uromys caudimaculatus. The sequence continues at coordinate 86,635,055 of CM052722.1, read as the reverse complement.
TGTTCCTAGCCTGTGACAACATGGAAAGCAACAATATTCAAAGTAGAGTTCCTCTTATTTTCAGAATTACTCTACGTGCTTTCTCTACACCCATCTCATATTCGTCTCTGAACAACTGTGTAGCAATTATTGCTTTTATTACTACTTACAGTTGAGGAAGCTGAGATGTTAAGTAAATCATGCAATGCCTTACATGTGGTAACTGGTTCTATCTCAGAACTCACTGTAAACCCTCATTCAACCATTATATGAGTGCTGTGTATAGCTAGGTAAGTTTGGCACAGAAACATCTGTGCTAAAGCCCTGGGGGAAATACTGCTGGAAATTTGAGGAGATATCTAAAGATACCTCAAGTCCATGTAATCCATTTTATTGTTCTGTACCGAGTGTCACCCCCAGTTAGTAGTCCATTTTTTTAGAGTATATCCCTTCATAGCTACTTCCTTTCATCATCTAAGACCTTAATAACCAAGAATATTGATTCCCCAAGGCACAGGATATCTGAGAAAATCCATCTCCAATTATTTTCCTCTTTATTCCCAGTTAATTAATAGCTAACTATTGAGAGGAGATTAAAAGAATTGACTTCCTGATGACACTGAGCAATTAAGATTTGAGCTCCCTTCACAAGTTTAATCACTGCGTAAGTGGAGATTAATAGAGATGAATCCCTTTTCTATCTAATTCCTATTTTGTAACCAACTACCCATTGCAGGCTTCTGACCTTACCAAGATGCTTTACTAGAAGCAAGTTTAAATCTTGACCCAGTCTAGCAAACATTTACGACCAATTAACCTATTGTTAATGACAAAACAGCTAGCTGTCCAGAAATGGGGCAAAGTGGCATAAGGAGCCTACATTGCAACATGCCAGCTGGTTCACTTAATTCTTCTTAGAACTATTACCAAAGAGACTATACACAGACCTTCCTAACTCTCTCTTCCACAAATCTTTTGTTTTCCACTATTTTTATTATTTCTTTTATTTTTGAGATTATAATTATGTAATTTCTCCCTTCCTTGCCCTCAGTCCAATCTCTCCCTTATATCAATCCCTTGATCTCTTTCAAATTCATGGCCTCTTTTTTGAACGAATTCCTGCACCAAAGGCTCAGGGATAATTGTGGAAGAGAAGGCAGAAAGATTTTAAGAGACAAAGGAATGGCGAGTTTGCTATGATATTGTGTCTCTAAGGAATGTCAGAAGCTGCACCATAAAGCCTCACCAACGTAGCTGTGCAAACATGAGATGAAAGAGGACAACAGGCATGCTAATGTGGGTATGAGGAAAGTTCATGCGGCCCATGAATATTTTTAAAACCTGGCTTTCTTCAGCTCCAGCCTCTCTTTATTTTATGTATATTGTTGTTTGCCTGCATGTATGTCTCCACACTACTTGCATGCCTGGTGCCCATGAAAGACAGAGCAAAGCATCAGATCCCCTGGAACAGGAGTTAGAGACAGTTGTGATGTACCACATAGGTCCTGGGAACCGAACCCAGGTCCTCTGGAAGAGCAGCAAGTGCTTAACTGTTGAACTATCTCTCCAACCCAAGCCTCTCTATATAGATTTTAACAGAGTACAGAGTCTGTAGTCTTGGGCAGACAAGAGAACTCACAGGATAAAAGTGCTTGCCTCCAAGCTTGACAACCAAAATTCAATGCCCAGTTCCCACATGGTGGAAGGAGGGAGCCAACTCCTACAGGCTGTTCTCTGACCTCCACATGTATGTCATGACAAAGACATGCCATACACAAAAACACTTTTAAAAAGTATAGTAACTTTTGAAAAATAAAAATATATAACCTGGAGAGGAGTAAAGACCTAAAGAATAAAAATCCATCACTTTGGACCAATAATAGATTCTTTTTTTTTTTTTCAGGTTCTTGGTTTTATTTACTCCAAGGTACTCTTTACATAAAGTTTCATCTTTCCAATAATTCAAAGGCCACAGCTCTTGTTCTAAAGGATTCCCAGTCAGCTTGCTGTGCTGATGTCCTGTTGCAGGTAGGCATGCTCCCTGGGAACAATACCTTGATGCCATCAAGAAAGTGAAGCTGGATGGATGGAGCCTAGTACCTCCTCCCCCAAAGTTTTCCACGTTTATCTGTCCAGTAAGAAGTAGCCCAGTCCTGAGCTACTGTCCAGTATAGTAAGCTTACAAAGCCAGGCAACTGTTAGCAATCTGGATAGCAAAGTTTTCTGGTCCTCAGGATTTTTGTGAGACCAGGTTTCTTCACTTTGGGCTGAAAGTAATTGCATTTGTCAATTCTTTGAATATTGAGACCCATACATAGAGCATACACAGGGATGTAGGAATTTACAGTTGTGTGAAGTTGGGCTACATTTATTACCACAGACCACATGACTATCAAGGACCCACACCTCACATCTTCCTAGAATGTTAGGCAGATTCTCAACATGCAGACAAGGAAGGATGCAAAGAACCTACTCAGACCACATGAAAAATGTTAGCATTTAATTAACCTCCAGAGTGGCTTTAAGCCACCAGAACACAGGCACCTCCAACACCCTTAATCTTCTCTTCAGCTCTTCTGCTGAAGAATTTGGCCTTCACAATGACAGGTTGCTTAGGGAGCTTTCCCTTGCCCAGAACTCTGTAGTAACCTGATCGAATAACATCAATGATGGGAGTGGCTCCCATCTTGTTTTTTGCTGCATTGACCCGTGTCTGCTCACTGACCAATGTTCATAATTTATCCAGGTTGACAGTTGGGCAGAAGCTCTGGTTCCTCTTCAAGTGGTAATGCCTCATACCAACTTTCCCGAAGTAACCTGGATGGTATTTGTCAAAGTTGATCCTGTGGTGATGCATGCCTCCAGCATTCCCATGGCCTCCTGGGTGCTTTTGGTGCTTACTGATGCAGCCGTGGCCATGGCTCACCTGGCCCCGGAGTTTCCGAGTCTTCCTCAGTCTGGATGGCATGGCGGTGGCAGAAAGGAAAGAGCTAATAATAAATTGTTAACATAAGTTTCCAGGCTGATACCTTAGTGTTAAATGTGCCCTTCATCTTACAAGTACCTTGGATAATGCTCATCAAAATCTGTCCCTGGACATCAAGATGCCTCTAGCCAGATGCTTCATGCCAGAATGGCTCTCCTAGGCCTGTTATTAAGTGCTTTACTATCTATAAATTTGATTCTACACACATACCTGGAGATCTGAAGACTGTATTCTATCCTGGCCTAATTCTGCCCAACTGCCTATGACCTGTACCAAGAGTAGCAGCCCAGCCTGCCTTCTCTCCACTCCTGAATGACAGTTTCATGTCTTCTCTACTTGGCAAATTCTCTCAAAACTAGAAAATCAGACCTTGTTTCTCAAGGGGATAAAGTCACACATCAAAACAAATATGTACTCTCTCAGCACCAGAATAAAACAGCAATTGTGTTTGGTATCAAGTTAAAGAAAATGAGTGAAGGCTGAAGAGATGACTCAATAAATTTTTTGCCTTGCAAGCATGAAATCCTGAGTTCAGTACCCCAAATGCATGTAAAAAAGATGGACATGGTAAATGCAAGCTTGTAATACTAGTGTTGGGGAGATACAGACAGGTAGATCCCTGAGCTCACCAATCAGCCAGTGTAGCACCAGACCAATGACAGACCCTGTTTCAAAAAACAAGATGGTGGCTACTGAATAATGGTAGACAAGGTTGCCTTCTGGCCTCCATATGCATGCACAGACATATGCACATGCAAAAAAGAAAGTATGTTACATCAATCATCTTGCTCACAAACCCACCAGCTGGAGGGTGTACCAAATTAGCTAGACATTAAGGTTTTTGGAGGATTTTAAAGCCTCATCTTATAGTCCAAAAGACAATAGAGTTTTGATCCAGAAATAGATGGGAAAATTGTATAGAACTTCGTGCTTAGTTACTTTTATTTCAACTTGACACAGCTGGAGTCAGTTTGAAAGAGAGAACTGCACTTGAGAAGATGTCCTCACCAGACTGGCCTGTTGGCATTCCAATGGTACATTTTCTTGATTTATCATTTATGTGGTCTGTTCCAGCTCACTGTGGGTGATGTCAATCATGGGCTCTATAAGAAAGCAGGCTGAGTACGCCATGGGGAGCAACTCAGTAAGCAGCACTCCCTCCATGGCCATCAGTTCCTGCCTCCAGGATCCTGCTCTGACTTCCCTTTGATGATGGACTGTAGAAACCTTAAGACAGACTTCAAAATGGATTTTAGATTCCAGAGTGTAGCCATTCAGAAGGATGATGAAACATACCTGGTTATTCATTTGAAGCTTTTTAACCTGTACGCCATCTGTGATAAAAGAATCTGTCATTCCCAAACATATCTTTTTAGAGTGCTATGTTATATGCTATAAAGATCTTACAATATCATTAACTAGAGCTGAGGACAAGATCAGTTCATAGAGTAGTGTTGAGAGAAAGAGGCCCTTGTGGTCCTACCACTTGCTGAGGATCTGTAGCAGTCAATGATTTCTGGGTGTTGGAAGAGAAGTTATCTTCAGTGGAGTATCTACTGGTAAGTGGTTTATATTCTTGCAAAAACCCCTCATCCTTGCTTCTGTAGGGAACCCTACTTAAAGGCATTTGTTCACCAAAAATATAAGAAATGAAAGTGGTAGGGAGACTGGGGAAAAGAAAGGGATCAACAGGAGTGAGAGGGGGATGAGAGGGTAACAATTAAATGTAATGGAAGTACTGTGTGTGTGTGTGTGTGTGTGTGTGTGTGTGTGTGTGTGTACATTGTAATAAAATCCCATTAGTCTATGGAATTAATATGTGCTATAAAATATTAAAGTGTGTGTGTGTGTGTGTGTGTGTGTGTGTGTGTGTGTGTGTGTGTGTGTGTAGGCCAAAAGTGTTAAGTTCTCTGGTGAGTTACAGGCAGCTGTGAGCTCCCTGTGAGTTGTGCTAGGAACTGAACTCAGGTCAAATGCAAGAGCCTTATGTATTCTTTTTGTTTCTTTCTTTCTTTGTTTTTTGTTTTTCAAAACAGAATTTCTCCATGTTACCTTGGCTGCCCTGGAACTTGCTCTGTAGACCAGGCTGGCCTCAAACAGAGAGATCTGCCTGCCCCTTGCCTCCCAAGTGTGCCACCACACCTGGCTGCAATATGTGCTCTTAACTACTGAACCACGTCTTTAGCTCCTAATAAAAACATTTTAAGAAGAGCAAAAGTCATAAGAGGAATGGATACAGAAAATGTGGTACACAATGGAGTAGTACTTAGCTATTAAAAACAATGACTTAATGAAATTTGCAGGCAAATGGATGGAACTTGAAAATATCATCCTGGGGCTGGAGAGATGGCTCAGCGGTTAAGAGCTCTGGCTGCTCTATCCGGAGGTCCTGAGTTCAAATCCCAGCAACCACATGGTGGCTCATAACCATCTGTAATGAGATCTGATGCTGTCTTCTGGTGTGTCTGAAGACAGTTATAGTGTACTTACATATATTAAATAAATAAATCTTTTAAAAAAAAAAAGAAAGAAGGAAAGAAAATATCATCCTGAGCGAGGTAACTCAGTCACAAAAGAACAAACACGGCGGTATGTACTCACTGATAAGTGGATATTAGCCCAAAAGTTCAGAATACCCAGGTTTCACTTTATAGTAACCACTGGACTGAGAATAAGGTCCCAGATGGAGGAGTTGGAGAAGGGACTGAAGGAGCTGAGGGAGTTTGCAGCCTCATGGAGGGAACACAGGGTCAACTGGCCTGACCCCCCCCCCAGTCCTCCTGGAGGCTGGACCATCAACTAAAGAATACACATGGAGGGACCCATGGCTCGGACCACATATGTGGCAGAGGAGGGCCTTGTTGGTCATCAAGGGGAGGAGAGGCCCTTGGGCCTGAGGGTGTTAGAAGCCCCAGTAAAGGGGAATGTCAAGGTTGGAATACGGGAGTGGGTGGGCAGGTGGGCAGGAGGTGGAATACCCTCATAGAGGCAGGGGACAGGGAGGGAATAGGGGGTTTCCAAAGAGGAGACCTAGAAAAGGGGAAACATTGGAAATGTAAATAAAGTATCAAAAAAATAAAATAAAGGTAAAAAGAAAAAGAAGAGCAAAAGTCAGTTTTATAATGTTAGTTGTAAATTATGTAAAACATCTTGTGTATTAGCTTGCTTCTCTGTTGCTACGAAAAACCAGTGAACAAACACAATTTGATGGGGACTGGGGAATCAGCTTTCCCCTTCAACTCACAGTCCATCACTTAAGGGAAGTCGGGGCAGAAACTCAAGACAGGAACCTGGAGGCAAGAGCTGAAACAGAGGCCATGGAGGGGTGCTGCTTATTGGCTAGCTCCCCATGGCTTGCTCAGCCCGCTTTATAATAGAACCCAAGACCTCCAGCCCAGAGAAAGCAGCACAAACTTCAGGCTGGGCCTCCTACATCAATTTTTAATAAAGAAAATACCCCTGCAGACATGCCCACAGTCCAATCTAATGGAGGTAATTCCTCAACTACAGTTCCTCTTCCCTGTGACTCAAATATGTGTCAAGTTGACAGAAAATAACCAGCATAACTTGTAATATTTTTTTGCAGAGAATTATTTGTATGTTGAATGTGAACTTAAGTCATTCCATCATTCAATCAAGATGAGTGTAAAAAGTGACCACAGGTTCAATACAGTCAGCACTACTGACCAAGAATGACAAATGATTAATATGAAAAATGGATAGGTGATAATTATTGCATGCTTCTATATATATTAATATACAGACTTGCTGGATAGTGATTATAATACTAGAAGTGATTAAATGCAAAGAAGTCATTTTGCAATAATATCACCTATATAACTTAATGTAAGTAATTAATAATTGAGACTGTTAAAACTTGAACACATACTTGAGTAAGCCTTTAGAACCAGCCACTAATTTGCAGGAAATAAAAAGGACAAGGAAATATATTCAATACTATGAGGATGCTTTCAGCAAAATCTAAATAGAAAAACTGGTGAATAACCACCTATTTTCTTCAACAAATAAGCTGCAAAGAATAAAACTACAGTATAAGAACATAATTAGTGATCTGTGGCTGGGGACCTCAGCTTGGGCCACAGGGCTTCATAGCCAATTAGCGCTGGGAGAAAGCTACCCTCCCAGGAGCGTGGAAAAGCCGTGAGTGGGGTTAAGACGAGCACCACTGCTCACTGGGATCGGCCCAGAATCCACGGGCCACAGAGACTGAGGGACAAGAAATTTCTGGTCTCCATCTGTGGCTGTGGACCTCAGCTTGGGCCACAGGGCTCCATAGCCAATTAGCACCGAGAGAAAGCTAGCCCCCCCCCCCAGGAGCATGGAAAAGCCATGAGTGGGGTTAAGACAAGCACCACTGCTCACCAGGACCTGGGAACCTCAGCCTGGGCCACAGGGTTCCAGGAGAGAGCTGGTATCCCAGGAGTGCTGACAAACCTTCGAGCATAGGTAAAACCACCACTTCTGTTCAAACTCACTGGATGAAGAGGGACCCTTGTAGAGCCATCAGGACACAGGAACCAAGGGACAGCTGGGGACAAGATCTTTCTGGTTTCTGTATGCACCCCAGAGCTGACCCTGTGCCACAGCTCTCCAAACCCAAACACCTCTCAGAGACAGCTGGTCTTCAAGGAGTATTGATTCAGAGGCCTGCAGGAGGGACAAGCCACAGCCAGACAGAGTAAGATCAGCTAACATAAGAGTAAACAAGATGGCAAAAGGCTAGGGCAAGAACATAAGGAACAGAAACCAAGGCCACTTGGCAACATCAGAACCCAGTTCTCCCACCAGAGCAATTCCTGGATACCCCAACACACCAGAAAAGCAAGACTCAGATTTAAAATCAGTTCTCATGATGATGATAGAAGACTTTAAGAAAGAAATTAACACCCTAAAAGAAACACAAGAGAACAGAGGTAAAGAACTAGAAGCCCTTAAAGAGGAAACACAGAAATCCATTAAAGAATTACAGGAAAACATAATTAAACAGACAAAGGAAATGAACAAAACTATCCAGGAGCTAAAAATAGAAATAGAAACAATAAAGAAATCACAAAAAGAGACAACTCTGGAATTAGAAAACCTAAGAAAGAGATCAAGAGTCATAGATGCAAGCATAACCAACAGAATACAAGAGATAGAAGGGAGAATCTCAGGAGCAGAAGATACCATAGACAACATTGACACAACAGTAAAAGAACATACAAAATGCAAAAAGCTCCTAACCCAAAACATCCATGAAATCCAGGACACAATGAGAAGACAGAACCTAAGGATAATAGGTATCAAAGAGAGTGAAGATTCCCAACTTAAAGGACCAGTAAATATCTTCAACAAAATCATAGAAGAAAACTTCCCTAACTTAAAGAAAGAGATGAAGATAAATATACAAGAAGCTTACAGTACACAAAATAGATTGGACCAGAAAAGAAATTCATCCCATCACATTATAGTGAAAATACCAAATACACAAAACAAGGAAAGAATATTAAAAACAGTAAGGGAAAAAGGTCAAGTAACATATAAAGGCAGACCTATCAGAATTAGACCAGACTTCTCACCTAGACTATGAAAGCTAGAAGATCCTGGGCAAAACTCATACAGACCCTAAGAGAACACAACTGCCAACCCAGGCTGCTATACTCAGCAAAACTCTCAATTAACATAGATGGTGTAACCAAAATATTCTATAACAAAACCAAATTTACCCAATATGTTTCCACAAACCCAGACCTACAAAGGATAAGAGATGGTAAACATCAACTCAAGGAGGGAAACCACACCCTAGAAAACGCAAGAAAGTAATCTTTCAACAAACTGAAAAGAAGATAGCCACACAAACCTGAAAGTAACATCGAAAATAACAAGAACCAACAATCACTATTCCTTAATATCTCTTAACATCAATGGAATCAATTCCCCAATAAAAAGACATAGACTGACAAACTGGATCCATAAAGAGGACCCAGCATTTTGCTGCATTCAGGAAACACACCTCCGTGATAAAGACAAACACTACCTCAGAGTAAAGGGCTGGAAAACAAGTTTCCAGGCAAATGGTCCCAAGAAACAGGCTGGAGTAGCCATTCTAATATCGAATAAAATCGACTTTCACCCAAAAGTCATCAAAAAAGATAAGGAAGGACACTTCATACTCATCAAAGGAAAAATCTAACAAG
>CM052722.1:86580494-86625393 GCA_028551405.1 Uromys caudimaculatus | reverse complement strand
TGGGGAACAGAGCTAAACAGAGAATTCTCAACTGAGGAAATTCGCAGGGCTGAGAAGCACCTAAAGAAATGCTCAACATCCCTAGTCATCAGGGAAATGCAAATCAAAACAAGTCTGAGATTCCACCTCACACCAGTCAGAATGGCCAAGATCAAAAACTCAGGTGACAGCAGATGCTGGCGAGGATGTGGAGAAAGAGAAACACTCCTCCATTGCTGGTGGGATTGCAAGCTGGTACAACCACTCTGGAAATCAGTTTGACGGACCCTCAGAAAAATGGACATACCTGAGGACCCAGCTATACCACTCCTGGGTATATACCCAGAAGATGCTCCAACATGTAATAAAGACACATGTTACACTATCTTCATAGCAGTCATATTTATAATAGCCAGAAGCTGGAAACAACCCAGATGTCCCTCATCAGAGGAATGGATACAGAAAATGTGGCACATTTACACAATGGAGTACTACTCAGCTATTAAAAACAATGACTTCATGAAATTTGCAGGTAAATGGATGGAACTTGAAAATATCATCATGAGGGAGGTAACTCAGTCACAAAAGAATGAACATGGCATGTACTCACTGATAAGTGGATTTTAGCCCAAACTTTCGGAATACCCAAGTTTCACTGTACAGTAACTGTTGGACTGAAAGTGAGTTCCCAGATGGAGGAGTTGGAGAAAGGATTGGAGGAGCTGAGGGAGTCTGCAGTCCCATGGAGGGAGCAACAGTGTCAACTGGCCTGACACCCCCCCCAGTCCTCCTGGAGGCTGGACCACCAACCAAAGAATACACATGGAAGGACCCATGGTTTGGACCACATATGTGGCAGAGCAGGGCCTTGTTGGGCATCAGGGGGAGGATAGGCCCCAGTAAAAGGGAATGTCAAGGTGGGAATATGGGTGTGGGTGGGCGGGTGGGTTGGAGGTGGAATTCCCTCATAGAGGTGGGGGAGGGGGAGGGGATAGGGGGTTTCCAAAGAGGAAACCTGGGGGAAACATTGAAAATGTAAATAAAGTATCTAAAAAGAATATAATTAGCATCCTGATCCAAACATTCCAACAAAAAATATATATGACATAGAAAAAATGTACATGCTTCATTATATTAAAAATATTTATAGTGCTAGGCTGGAGCAATGGCTTGGCAATTAGGAGCTCTTACTGTTCAATCAGTGGACCTGATTCAGATCCAGGAATCCACATCAGAGCATCAGGTGGTTCACAACTGCAACTGAAACTCCAGGGGTTCAGATATGCTTGGCCCAGGGAGTGGCACTATTAGAAGGTGTGGCCTTGTTGGAAGAAGTGTGTCACTGTGGAGGAGGGTAATGAGACCCTCCTCCTAACCACATGGGAGCCAGTCTTCTCCTAGCAGCCTTCAGATGAAGATGTAGAACTCTCAGCTCCTCCTACACCATGCCTGCCTGGGTGCTGCCATGTTCCCACCTTGATGAAGGACCTCTGAACCTGTAAGCCAGCCCCAGTTAAGTATTGTCCTTATAAGAGTTGCCTTGGTCATGGTGTCTGTTCACAGTAGTAAAACCCTAACTAAGACAGGATCCAACACCTTTTACTGGCTTCTGTAAGAGCCATCTACACACATGTGGCTCACTCTCTGTCTTTGTTTTTCTGTCTCCGTGTGTGTGTGTCTCTCTTATTATCTCTGTCTCTATCTCTCTCTCTCTGACACACATATGCACACACATAAATACAAACAAATCTTTAAAAAGTAAGTCCAATATTTAAAAGAAAAAAGACATGCTAGTAATTTGTATATGGTCCCATAGGTAAGAGCACTTGCTATGCAAGCCGGCTGATTTGAGTTCAGATCCTTACACCCATGTGGCTTCACATACATCTGTAATCCCAGTACTATGGTGGGCAGAGACAGGAAAACCCTGGAAGTGTCTTAGTCAGCCAGTCTAGCTGGAAACAAGACACTTCAAGTTCAGGGAGAAGCTCATTCTTAAGGAAATAAGACAAGTAATAAAAGAAAATATACAGCATCCTCCTGTGGTCTCTGCATGTCCACATGTGCACACATGTATATATGCATATACTACACAAACACACAAAGAACATCATATAGTTTTAGTATTTTTCATGAGATGCAGTACTGTATTTACAAATAAAGTTATCTACAACATTTTAGCTTGCTTCAAAATAATACAGAAAGTTATCTATTCTCACTATGCTACTGAACAGTGTGTTGGTGGTGCTAAATGTAAAAGAATCTTTAAAGTGGATATATATGACAGTTCATGAATGGAAAAGTTCAACTAGTTTTCCCACTTCTTCTCAAATTAATCTATACTTTAAATATGATTCCAATCAACATCCCAGCTGGATATTTCGTAGAGATTGATAAGCTAAGGAAAAAATGTCTATGACAAAGTGAAAGAAATGGAAATGGCTTTTAAAATTGAAAAAAGACGCATGAGGTTGGAGGCCAGTATAGAATTTCAAGGTGTTCTATAGAAACAACAGTAACTAACAGAGGTGTTGGAATAGACACATAGATCAGTGGAACACAAGAGAATTTAGAAAGAAAATCGTATATATGTGATGAGCTTATCAATTGGTTTCTTGGACGCCTGGGAATTTAACATAGCCCCTTGTACATGTAGACAAGAACTGTCTATGTTTAGTTTGTTGTTATTTTGTTTACTTTTGAGGCAGAGTTTTGCTAAGTTACCCAAGTTATCTTTGATTTGTTCTGTGTTTATACATGAGATCCTCTTACCTCAGTTTCTGAAGTAATTGGAATTACATGACTAAGTAACTGGGAATACATGACTTGGCTCTATTGAATGTTTATGAAAGTACAGAGACAATAATACAGTGAAGAAAGTACAGTATATTCTTTTAATAAATAATGATGCAACAATTAGACATTCATATGCCTAAGACAAAATGTTGACCTACACTTTATATGTTATATGAAGTTAAGTCAAGGTGAATAACTGATAGCATAAAAGAAAACTGTATTTTGAGGTTCACTACAAAGTTCTTAGACATAACATGAAAAGCGCAATTAGTAAAAGAAAGATGGGGGCTAGAGAGATGACTCAACCAGTCAAATGCTTGTCACTTAACCAGGAGGACTTGAGTTTGATACTCAGCAGTCATGTTATAGTCATGCATGGCACATGCACCTGTAACCCCAGTGCCAGGGACGTAGGAGAAAAGGATCCCTGGGGCTTGGTGAGCAACCAGTGTAGCTGGATCAGCAAGTTCTGGTTCACTGAGAGAACCTGTCTCAAAATGTAAGGTAAAGAGCAATTGAAGAAGACACCCAACACCAACTCTTGGCCTCCACATACACCCATGCATATATGCACACGTACACACACACACACACACACACACACACACACACACACGGGCATGTGCACACATACACAGACACAAGACACAATAAAAGAAAAAAGAAAACACCTTGATGCCCCAGTGTAGGCAAATTCCAGAGCGGGGAGGTGGGAGTGGGTGAGTGTGTGGGGGAGCACCCTCATAGAAGCAGGAGGAGGGGGGATGGGATAAGGCGTTTCCAGAGAAGAAACTGGGAAAGGGGATAACATTTGAAATGTAAATAAATAAAATGTCCAATAAAAAGAAAGGAAAACAATGGCTAATTGAGACTTAACAAAGTTTACAAATTCTATCTTATGAGAGGCACTGGTATGCAAATGAAACCTTTCCCTCAAGGCTCAGGGAATAATGCAGAAGAGAGGGCAGAAAGATTGTTAAGAGCCAGACTGGGTGGATGACTCCAAGGAAACAGTGTCTTCTAGATACCTGTGAATTCACAGAGACTGTGGCAGCATACCCAAGACCTGCTCAAGACCAAGCCAGACAAAATCTCAGCACAGGGGAGGGGAAGTAGGCACATTGTCCCACCATGAGCCAAGAAGTTTTTTGCAATTGATAGCTGCGAGGAGCAGGAAAATCAGTTTTCCTCAATGAAGTGACACTGGATATATCAACCACACTTCAGAGCAGGCCCCATACCTAGGAGTCATTGGACAATATAATTCAAACTACATAATTTTTTACAGTATTTTCATGGTGACTTTATATCTAAGGGCCTGAAAAGAACAGGAAGTTGAGGTATTTTGACAGTACAGACCAGTGTTAAAAATATTTTAAGAACAAATGCCAGGAGCTGTTAGGCAAAGAAGGGAAGAATCAGAGTACATTGATCTTCTCTCCTTTGTTATAGAAATAACAGAATCCCCAGCATAATACAAGAAGCTACAGGATGCTCTGTTGTAAGCACAAACTCTTAACAAGTGAGAGCAATTGTGTTTTGCACAGTAACAAGATACCTAATACAGGAAACGAGAAACTGGAGATTACATGAAACAGAAATGCTCCTTGGGTGCTGGGCCATATAGAAGCTCCATCTCTAAAGTGAGTAAGTCCATGTATAAGATGTTCAGGTCAGGCCAGTGTGCTGAGGATAAGGGTACATCAAATACAGAGAGCTGAATGTCACTAAGGCAAAGAGAGAAAACCTGTGGTACAGGACACTTACCACACAACTGGGTTGTCACCCATTCAAACTGTGTAATGCTTCTACAGATCATGCTTAGAGGTATAATACAGGACGCACGGCGCCATATCTACCACTACTTTGAAGAGGTCTGGGCCCCAAAGGAATGTAATTGTCTCTAGGCATGAAGGACGGAAGGCAGAGGTTTGTTTTTTAAAGAAAGAAAAAGAGAGAAAAAAAAAACAAGTTCTACTTGTTTGTGAGTGGAATAGAATTCAATCTGCTTCTTCTTTTCTAAAGCCATTGAGTAGGGTTGTGTTTACTAAAACCCACCGGAGCCAGAGATGAACTATCTACTCCATACTCAAGGAATAAAATCAATCATAATATGAATCCAGCAGAATTGTGAGAATTATTAGTAGAGAAGGAGTTTATTAAAGTCATTCATCAGGTACTACTACCACAGCTAGTAAGTGAGAAGAAGTAGCTGAATCTATTTTCTGGCTTTGTGAGCAAAGTTGTCCTGGGTTCGTGTTCTAGCAGGAAGTTTTAAAAAAAGGGGGGGGGGGCCTATAAAGCCAGAAGTCCTGCAGATAGAACCTAAAAGAAAGAATCCTATACAATAGGCAGAAGATAAGCACTAAACCCAAATGGAAGGGGGAGACTTTTCAAACTTAGAATAATAAATTTGAATGTATTATCAACAAATGTGTCTGGACTTTGTAACCTTTTCAAATCACAGACCCCTAAGACAATTTAATGATAGGTGTGTGTGTGTGTGTGTGTGTGTGTGTGTGTGTGTGTGTGTGTGTGTGTGTGTGTGTTTTAAGACTATTCTGAACCAGTCATAGTGGCACATTTTTGTTCCTAGCCTGAAGCTGTAGGATCTCACATTCCAAGCCAGCCTGGGGCTTTATAGGAAGATTCTGTGTCAATAAGACAAACAAAAAAATTTTTTATAAGTATTTTGAGTGTCTGTACTATATGGGTGTATGGCATATGCACATATGTGGTTGGGGGTGTGAGTGATTTACTGCTTTCAAATGACAGAGGAGAACACTGGGTGTTGTGCTGGTTTGAATAAAATATGTGTCGGTCTGGATATACTAGTGCATACCTTTGAGCTCAGCATCCAGGAGGCAGACGTAGGAGAATCTCTGAGTTTGAGGCCAGCCTGGTCTATGTAACAAGTACCAAGACAGACAGGACTACATAGAAAGATGCTATCTGAAGAGGGAGGAGGAGGAGGAGGAGGAGGAGGAGGAGGAGGAGGAGGAGGAGGAGGAGGAGGAGGAGGAAGGAAGGAAGGAAGGAAGGAAGGAAGGAAGGAAGGAAGGAAGGAAGGAAGGAAGGAAGGAAGGAAGGAGGAAAGAGGAAGGGAGGGAAAGAGAAAGAAAGAAAATAAAGTTAAAAATTAAAAACTAAGAAATATCCCCCACTTGCAGGGGAGCACATTTGGTCTTTGGTTGGTGATGCTGTGTGGGGAAGTTCTAAAACTTTAGGAGGTAAAGCCTTGCTAGAGGAAGCACATCATTGGGAACAGGCTTTGAGGGTTTATAGCCTCACGCTACACCCAATTCATTCTCTCTATTTTCTGCATGTAGTTAAAGCTGTTGCCCTCAGCTTCCTGCCCCTCCAACCATGCTTCATCTGCCATTAAGGACTCTCCCACTGGAACCATGAGCCAAAATAAACACTCTGTTCCTTACATTGCCTTTGGTCATAGCGATTTATCATAGCAACAAAAAGTAACTAAAACAGGTGTCCTGCTCTATCACCCTCCACAGTCCTCTTTTCAGACAGAGTCGCTCACTAGATCTGGAGCTAGGGTGGCAGACAGCAAGTCCCAGTGAATTCTCCTGTCTCTGCTCTCCACAGAATTAGGGTAACAGGCATGTGTACAACCACATTCACCTGTTTACCTGGGTGATAGGGATTTGAACTCAGAGCCTCATTCTTACACAGCAACTGTTCTTACCTCCCGAGTCATCTTCTAAGCCCTGAGAAAAGAAAAATATGTTAAATGCATAAAAGAAAGTACAATGGAGTACAAAGAAAAACTATTTTACAGGTGATATTGTAACATGTGTTTCCTCACTATATATAACACTATAAGTAGCAATGTCTACTGGCGAGTCCCATAGCTACCATAATTTAAAATCAGTGGTAAGATCTCAGTAGGAGAATGTTTGCCTAGTAAGCCTGGGGCTCTATATTCTAGCCCCAGCAACAACAACAACGAAAAATATTATTGATGTATATAGAAGATATTTAAGGCCTCTATAACTTCTATCATTTGGTTAATTAAAACATGTTTACAGTTGTCCATTGCTCATGTTAGTTATAGAAGAAAATGCCCAACATCAGAGAAACTAGAGAAAATAAAGCAGTTTATTTCCACACAAGATTACAGAACCTGTTATAGTTTGGATGTGGAATACCATCCAAAAGGCTCATCCAAAAGATTGAAGACGGTCAGGCAGTGGTAGCGCATACCTTTAATCCCAGCACTTGGGAGGCAGAGGCAGGTGGATTTCTGAGTTTGAGGCCAGTCTGGTCTACAGAGCGAGTTCCAGGACAGCCAGGGCTACACAGAGAAACCCTGTCTCAAAAAACAAAAAAAAAAAAAAAAAAAAAAAAAAAAAAGTTGAAGACTTGGTCCTTGGCTAGTAGATATAGTGATTGAATGGTGATTGGAAGCCAAATATGATACCATGTGCCTGTAATACCAACATTCAGGAAGTGGGAAATGAAGAGTTCAACTTTGGATCAAGGTGGCTACATATGGAGACCTTGTCTTAGAGGGGGGAGGGAGAGGGAGAGGGAGAGGGAGAGGGAGAGGGAGAGGGAGAGGGAGAGGGAGAGGGAGGGAGAACTTGATGGCTCTGACCTAGTTTGAGGGTTGATTTTTGAGCAGATAGTGTGTATAGTGGCATTACTGGGAGGTGGTAGAAAAACAGGAAGTAGACCTAACTAAAACTTGTAAGTCACTGGGGCCATGCCCTGGAAATACACAGCTTGTCACCAGTTCTGTAACAGTGCCCTCTGCTGCCTGATGGAGGTGAGCAGCCTCTGCCACATTTTCCTACTTCCATGATATCCTGCCTTGCCTCAGGCCCAGTGCAACGGACTCAGCTGTGAAAACTAGGAAACCATGAGCAAAAATCAGTCCTCCTTTCAGATTGTTTCTGTTGGTAACAAAAACAACAACAACAACAAAAATCTGAGTAAAACAGGTCCCTTGCTATAAATGTGCTCCCTTCTGTATATGGTGCAGAGGACTAGACTTAAAGACTATGTATATGTTAGCCTGTATTCCAACTGAACCACTAAATGTACCACTTACTGTAACAAAATTCCATATAGGTGGCTTGTTAAAAAAAAAGAAAGAAAGAAATATATTTTTTTATGGGTCTGGATTCTGGATAGTACAAAATTAAGGCAGAATATTTTTGTATCTGGAGAGGGTTCATTTCCTGTACTAGATGGAGCTTTCTCCCTGGATCCTCATGTGGTGCTGTAACAATCCTGCTCTCTGTGGGGCCTTCTTTAATTAGAGCACTAATCCTGTTAATGAGGTCTATGAGCTAACCATTTCCCAAAGGCCTCACTTCCTAAAACCACCATACTACTGACAAGGTTTCAGTGTATGAATTGTGGGTAAGAGGGAACAAACATTCAGACCATGGCACCCATAAAGCACTTGTTGGTCTGAACTCCAATCACTTTAAGAAATTAGAGAAGAATAGCTGTATGCTGATAACATTAAAACTGGGTCACGCATTCTTTGCTTTCAGTATATATGAAATGTTTCATACCAAAGGAACTTAGGAGTAATTAAATAAATGCAATTTAATCATCAGAATTACTCAAATTTATTCATTTATTCATTCATCAAGCATTTACTGTTACCTCTGGCACAATGTTACAGCAAGGCTTTAATCAGTATAGAATACATACCAAACCAGAAGAAACAGTAAGGAGGAGTCCAGTACAGTGTAGAGGGAAAGAAAGAGAAGGGTAGGAGGCACCCAAGAAGCCAAATAGAAGGTTCTGGAGCAGAGCATGTGGCCAGGTGTTAAGTTCTTGAAAAAGACAGAAATTAGGCACCTGAGTAGTGTCCTGCCATAGGGAGCAGAGATTGAGAAGTCCATGGAGTGAGCTGACTATACATGGGAATAGGGAACTAGAAAAAATTGCTGAAATAGCCACCAATGACAGCTTTGTAACCTCCCCCACTACTATGTCATCCAGCCCTGCGTAGAAGGATCTGCTCAGTCCTTGTTTTCCGCTCAAAAATGCACTCAAGATGTCATTTGGACAAATAGACACAAACAACTTCCATATCCAAGCTTTGTTTCTGAAACGTGAGGTTTAAAACTCATTGTCAATCTCAAAAGAAAAAAATATCAATCTGAGCGTTTATTTTTTAGAATGGGGCTTTTTAAAGGAATAGAATATGACTTAGAGCTAATGTAAATCAAATGTCAGGAAGTTGAAATTAACTTTGGTTTGTATTTCATTTCCTCTAACATTTGCTTAATTTGGAAAATAGCAACTAGGATTCACTAACACTGGCAGAGCACAAATTCCCAGGCTAGAATCCTCGAAACACATTTTCTCCCAAAGCCCATTCCAATAATGAGTTGATAATTATTGCACTCACAGGACTGCTCTAGCAGTGGGCTGCAGGCCTCTGCTGAAATCCAGATACCCACATGCCAAGTTTCTCACTCAGTCAAAAAAAGAAAAAGAAAAAAGTAAACCAGAAAAGAAAGGAAAAAAAATTGAAAAGAAACACGATCCAGACTTGGTTTCATCAGGAAGGCCTATGGGAGAGCTTGGCAAACAGAACTGTGTTCCGATGTCTTTCTCGTGCATCAGCTACACCATCTAACAGTCCTGTGACTCTGTTGACCAGAACACAGTGACTCAGACTCCTCACTCAGCGGCCAAGTGCTTCACTCCCTCCAAGAGTCCCAGCTACATCTGTCAGAACAACTCAATAGTGAGGTGCTCAGTCCCTGTCCACAAAGACACACAATTCATGGGGCATAGCAATATCTCTAAAACTGCTAATATCTTAGCAACTTTTATTTAAAAAAATAAAATAAATAGAATTCAAAACAAACAGAATTTTTTTCCTAGGGGAAAAAAAAAAGACCTAAGCAGAGGAGATAGCCCAACGGTAATGCATCTCCCATCAAGCCTGACGTCCTGGATTCAAACAGGAGAACCAACACCCAAAATTGTCCTCTAACCTCTCCACAAATGCCATGGCACATGTGTATGTACATACAGTAAATGTTTACCATGCTTTAATTTAAAAATCATTAAAATAAAATTTTAAAGCCTTCTTAATGTCTAAGGTCAGCAGCAAGAAAAGTCGTATTTGTGGTTCTGAGATTTCAATCCTTTATGTATTTACAAATTGGCCTAACCTGACCTACAAGCTCAGCTGGACATGGGGACATGGTGGCGCACAGCTTTAAGCCCAGCACTAGGAAGGCAGAGGCCAGCAGAGGGAGATTAGCCTGACCTGCAGAGTGAATTCCAGGACAGCCAGGGCTATACAGAGAAACTGTCTTGGAGTGGGGGGAACCAGGTGGTTCTGGTGCACACCTTTAATCCCCCACCCCTCAGAAGAGGCAGGTGGATCTCTGTGAGTTTGAAGTCAGCCTTTTCTACATAGTGAGTTCCAGTACAGGCCAGCCAGTGCTATTTAGGGAAACTTGTCTTAAAAGAAAAGAAGAGAAAAGAGGAGAGGAGAGAAAAAAGAGGAGAAGAGAGGCGAGGTGATAAGAGAAAAGAAAAAAAAAGAAAACAAAAGAAGATGCTAAAGCGGAAGGTCTGTGATCTCAAAGCTAAATTGAGCAGTAGAGAGAGAGAGTTTGCCTGGAAAGAGAAAGCGAAAGTGAGGTGGGGGAGAACAAGTCCCTGGAAACAAACTGGTCTTAATTAAGAGAACACACACACACACACACACACACACACACACACACACACACACACACACACACTTGCTAGTTGTAAGATCATAAACAAGTTAGCTCCCCTGAGAATCAGTTTTGTGATCAATAAATGAGAACAGCCACACCTAGCTATCATAGTATTAGCATAGAAATTCAATGAGGTGTCTTGATATAAGTCCTCCTGTAGCCCTTAGTAACATGGCGTCATTCCACTACCCAGTCAGATCCTGAGAGCCTCCTTCCAGGAACATAAATCTGGGGAGGCTCTGAGTATCTTCAAACAAGCCCCTTCATATGAGCATAAGGAGCCCAAAGCCAGAAGAGAGGAAAAGGACCACCTGAAAAGCGGTGAAAGGCTAACACTCCCAGGCAAAGGAGAATTTCTCTACACCAACTAGAAGAGATGAGGTGGACCTGGCATCTGAGGTACCAATGAATCAGTGCCCACCATAATGTTGATTTCAAGGGGAGCCCCCAAGAGACTTAGAAGAAGAAGGAGAAAGGAGGAGAGTGCAGAGAAGGAAAGGGGGTAAAGGCAAAGGGAAGAAGAAAAGACTAAAAAAGGGAGTTAAAAGAAAGATAAATAAGCCATCCCTCTAGAAATCTCCCATAAACTATTTGTATCGGTACCAAATGAATATGTTCAAACCTAATCCTCAATGTGATGGTATTCATAAGCGGGAGTCTTTGGAAGGTCCTCAGGTCATAAGCAATGACCTGATCAAATTATTGTCCTTACAGAAGAGGCTCCAAAGATTTCCTCCTCTTCTTCCTCCATGTCAGATTATAGCAAGAAGATGTTAGCTCTCTACAGACACTAACCCTGATAGTGACTTTATCTTGGAATTCCCAGCCTTTAGAACTACTAGCAATAAATTTCTCTTGTTTATAAACAACTCAATCTGTGGTCTTTTGCTATAGTGGTCTGGGTGGATTCTAGAAGAATTCTTCAAATTCAGGCTTATCTTTCACCAGACACCAGAAAGAAGTTAAAGCTGTATTCCCACATAATTGTTATGAGAACAGTGTGCCAGGAACAAAATGTCACCACCACCACCTCTTCTCAAGAGTGCAATCGCAGGCAGAACCACCTCTGCCAGTGACGACTAAAATCATCCAAGATAAGACAGAAATCTGGACCACAGACTTGTCCACTCCTTCAGACCAGAGACCAGGGCCCACACCAAGAGCTGGAGAGCAGAATAAGAAACTGGGGTGGAAGCATCAGATGATACTAGGCTACTAAATTTGTACTGTCATTGCAGAGTCACTGGCCAGGCAGACCTGGAACTCTGTTGTTGTTGTTGTTGTTGTTGTTGCTGCTGCTGCTGCTGCTGCTGCTGATGCTGATGCTGATGCTGCTGGTGGTAGTACTGGTGCTGCTGGTGCTGCTGGTACTAGTGCTGCTGGTACTAGTGTTCTTTCTTGCTCTTGTTCTGGGGTATAGGTGACAGAGATAGGCAAATTCTGGGAGCTTGGTGGCCAGCCACTTTTGCCAAAGCAATGAATTCCAGGTTCAATCAGAGATCCTTTCTCCAAAAAAGAAAGTTTGTAGAAAAGACTGGAGGGATGGTGCAGTGGTAAGAGTACTTGCCACTTTTGAAGAAGACCTGAGTTGAGTTCCCAGCACCCACATCGGGCAACTCGAAACTACTTGTAACTCCAATCCAGAGAATCTGGTGCCCTATAACATCCTAAGTGCACATAAATTCACATAGTCACAAATATGTACAGATGAATTTAAATAATTAAACAAATAAATCTTTTTAAAATAATAAGCTGGAGAGTAACAGAGGAACATTTATCTATCTCAGGCTTCCACAAGTGGCATATGCACTTGTACACATGCAAGCACACATGTGTACAACACATGCACACAAAACAGATAGAAGGGATCTACATGCAAACTTACACAATAAGATGGACATGTGTAAGCAGAGGAAAGCATTCTCAGAGGAAGCCAATCCCACGGAGACCTTTGCTTAAAATTTCCACATTCTAGACCTGTGAGAAAATAAATTTAACCCGCCTATTCTGTGGTATTTAAAGCAATACCAAAAGACACAGAGGATAATATAATGATTACCCCTCCCAGTCCCATTGAAATCAATCAATGATATCAATTTTTATAAATCCCTCCAGAGATGCATAATCCCTGTAAAAGCAATATACAATTTGATGCAGTCATGGCACATATTAGAAACCGTGGACAACAGGGGAAGTAGAAGCTGTGAACGATGGGAAAACTGTCAGGGCATTTGAGCACTAAGTGGCATGGCAATGAGCTAGGCACAGTTCACAACAGGAGAAAGATGAGAGTGATGCTTTCCAGCTGGGCTTTGGGTCCAGGACTCCCCCCGGAGAGTTCCTATAAAACAGTGTGGTATTTTTACGCCACCTATGTACATCCTCCTGTAAACTTTAAATCATCTCCGGATGATTTATAATACCCATGACAGTGTAAAGACTACACCAATCACTCTTGTAATGTACTACTTAGAAAAGGGGTACAAGAAAAAAATCTGTACTTGTTCAGTACAGATTTAATTTTTCCTAAGAATTTTGATCTGTGGTTGACTGAACCCCTAGATATAGGACACCGCATAAGCTATTCTTTTTGCTACTAAGCTCTCTTTCCAGTGCTTTGTTTGAATAACTTTTGCTTACTCTTTAAGACCCAATTTAAATGTTATTTCCTTGTTTTCTATCGCCTTCTTTTCCCACATTTTTATTTTGGGGGTGGAAAAGCAGAACGGAGACCAGGTCTCCTGTACCCCAGGCTGCCTTTCAAATTACTGGGTAGCTGACGCTGACCTTGAACTCCTGATATTCTAGCTACTAGATCCCAACAGGTATGCAAAGAAGCAATACAAGTGTGCCCTAGGGATGTGCCACCCTCAGTGAAATGCCTAGTACTGCAACCACCGGAAACTAAACAAGCATGTTACCTTTACTTGCTCTTATGTTTTGCAAGTTGCTGGTTTTTCCAAAAATTTTAAACTCATTTTTATATTCATACAGATGTAATAAACTGCATGAAATATTTAAGATTGTGGTAGACTTGGTAGTACATGCCTATGCCCCCAGTGTCTGCAGTGGGACTAAAAGCTCAAAGTTGTCTGGTTGTGGTGGCACCCACCTTTAATCCCAGCACTTGGAAGGCAGAGTTAGGCAGATCTCTGTGAGTGCAAGGCCAGCCTGGTCTACATAGTGAGTTCTAGGAGTGCCGAGACTGTTACACAGAGAAATCTTGTCTCAAAAAAAACAAAGAGACACAGAGAGAAGAAAGTGTGTGTGTGTGTGTGTGTGTGTGTGTGTGTGTGTGTGTGTGTGTGTGTGTGTGTGTGTGTGTGTGTTTAAAATCATCCTCAGTCTCAAGATGAGTTTGAGGACAGTCTAAACTACACCAGACTCCTCAAAGACTCATCTCAGAATAATCATGTTAAAATGTCACTGATATTTGAGTCCATGCAACTGAGCAATATGTTATTTGTTCCCCTCTGGCCTTGCTGCAGACACACTTCAGACTGAAGCCTCCTAAGCCTTCTAAAGGGTTAAAATTGTTCTTCCACAGTTGCAATTCACTATCTCCTTCTGTAAAAGTTGCCTCTCTGCTATCTTCCCTGTTCCCCAGTGAAAGATGTCTATTGTATCTTAATGATTAACTGTAGAGTAAACTATTCCTGGGAAAATGAGTTTAAAAGACATGAGTCATCAGCCTTCTAATCAGTAGCTTCTTTTTAGGTTTCCAGAACCCAGGGCGTCTGGTGATATACAGTATAGATAACAGTACCATAACTTGTAAATACCCTAGCACTCACACCCCACCCCCTAAAACATCACTACTAATTCTTGCTCTGCAACCCCTAGGCAAGTTATTCTTTGTTGGTAATAGCGTCTATGTTTTGCTAGTTTTCCAACTTAGTGTTTTTCTTCACCGTATAACAGCTTTCCCTCAAATAATTGGCCTGTTTTGTTGTGAGACAGGCTTCCTCTGTGTAGCTCTGGCTGCCCGGGAACTCACTCTGTGGACCAGGCTGTCCTTGAATTCACTGAGCTCCGCCTGCCTCTGCCTCTCGAGTCCTGGGATTAATGATGAGCACCATCACACCTGGCATAATTGGCCTTTTCAATTGACAAGTCATTAACTTAAGTTTGGTAACAGTAAGAGAAATGGCCTAACTCCATCAGCAGCTTTCTCAGTTTGCCTTCTCAACCAAAGTGACCAAGATCCCATGCCTAATCTTAAGTCATCTTGCCAACCTCGCCCTCTCTGCTCTAGTGTTTTGGCGATTTTCCCATTTGATTTCTTTGGTGTTGCTTACTGTTGGCTTGGTTTGTTTTACTTGGTTTTACTGGTGTAACACAGGGCCTTTGAGCATTCTAAACACTCTACACTGAGACCTACACTCTTAGTCCTCCCTTCTCATAGAAAAATGATTCATATTTTTTCCCCTGAAGAACAGAAATGCCAGCCACGTCCATGAAAAATAGTGACTTTCAAATCCTGTGTCGAGGTGATGATACTGGCCTTCACAGAGCAGTTTCAGCTAGTCCTGGCCACAAGGAAATTGCATCTCTGTGAATCAGGCTCCTTGTTTTCAGGAGAAGTCAGCAATTTGTTATACAAACTTCCCTGTTTTTGAAAGTTTGGTGGCTACTTTTTGATGTGCACCTGGTTAACCAAATGAATTATGTCTAGAGTAGACATGCCCCATATCACTATTTTGCTTTGTCCTAACTGTAGTAGATTTGACTCAGTACTATACCAGGAGTAAAAGTAGCATACCATCTAGGTATGGTGGCATATACCTAGAACCCAAGTACTTATTGGGTTTAGGCAGGATGAGCTTAACCTCTAGACCAGCCTGGACTACATAGCAAGTTCCAGGCCAGCCTAAGCTACACAGTAATATCCTGTCTCAAAAAAAAAAAAAAAAAAAAAAAAAAAACAACCCTAGGTCTGGGGATGGGAATAGACTAGACAGATAATGGAGCAGTTAAAAGCACTGACTGTTCTTCTAAAGGACCCAGGTTCAAGTCCAAGAACCACTAGGCAGCTCATAACCATCTATAACTCCAGTTCCAGAAAATCCAACACCATCTTCTGACCTCTGCATGTACTCAATACACAGGCTTCCATGGAGACAAACTATCCACACGTATAAAGCAAAAGTAAATAAATGTTTTTTAACAGCTACAACAAAAAAACCCAGGATGGGCATAATGGCACAAGCCATTCCAGTACTTAGATGCAGACACTAGGAGCGTTGGAAATTGGTTCTAGTGCTTTGTCTTAATTCAGCTCCCAAACGCTGTGCTTTCAGATGCTGAAGGTCCCTATCCCCAGCTGACTTCGATTGGTAATAAAGAATTGCCATACAGCCAATGGGTGTGCAGGGAGACAGAGGTGGGACTTGTAGATTGCGAAGGCAAAGGACAGAGAGAAGGAGGGGTGCTGAGGAACAGGAGAATCCATGATGGGGAACAAGGATAACAACAGACTTAAAGGCCTACCAACATGTAAGATTCCAGGAAAGTGGCCCTAGGGGCCATTCCCCTGATTGGGTCTGGGGTAGCAGAGATGAAATATAGATTTTAAAAGATGTTAACTCAGGAATACTGGTGAGGAGTGTGTGCTAGTCACGGAAGGTTTAGAAGTGCCCAGCCATTGAGCTAGTCAAGGCATATCAAAATTAGCTGGCATGCGTTTGTCTTTCATTCATGAATCCAGAGCTCTTGGGCAGGTGCAACCCGCCGGGAGCCAAAGTGGTTTAACTAATTCGCCACTACATAGGAGTGCCTTTGGTCTGTAGCCAGGGAAGGAGTTTGCAAGGTGCTGGGGTCCTCTATTGGCTGCTGCCCTCTTTTGCTGACTATAGCCTTTGCTCCAAGATGGCTTCACAGAAGTTTTTGCAGGACATGGGTGATTGCAGACTGTAGGGTCCACCTTCCTGGTGCAGGTGTGTGGTCAAAGGACTCACATCTGATCCCACTCTCTTAGTAACAACCACCTTCCTCTGAGAACAAAGATCACTGCTCCCAAGATGTCTTAGCCTCACTAATTATTTTGCCTTTGTGTTGTTTCAGCATGTTGCACAATTGGCATGTCTGTTCTGCACCACATGAGTGCCTGGTGCCTGAAGAGGTCAGAGGAAGGCGTCAGATCTGCTAGAACTGATGAGACAGATGGAAGAGCCAGCATGTGGGGCCATAACTAACCCCAGAGTTCTTAACTACTGAGCCATCTCTGCAGCCCCAAGATACTATGTTTATTAAAACAAGAACAAAATAAGAAGAAGAAGAAGAAGAAGAAGAAGAAGAAGAAGAAGAAGAAGAAGAAGAAGAAGAAGAAACAATAATAATAAATACTCATATAGGAAGTATCAACATGTCTTTATATATTTTGTATGAGCTTGAGAAGTGTTCAAAATCAAGAAACATAATTTTGTTCTCTGTAGTCTGTTGACTGTTCAGCCGACTTGTGCAGATCTTGTCTGCTGGACCTGAAATCTGAGGACCTGAAAGAATAGGACAGACCAGTCTGATGCTATAGATAACCTCCCGTCAGCTTCAATGTATCTTAGACATGAATGTAACAAAGAAAGTAATGATCTAAGGAAGGTTGTTTGAATCAGAAAATGTGCAGAACAACATGTAAATAAACACCAGTAAGCACATACTAAATCATAAAAAAAAAAAAAAGAAGCTGAAGCAGGAGACTATGTCCAAGGCCAGACTGAGCTATATAGACCTAGCAAAAAAAAAAAAAAAAAAAAAAAAAAAAAAAAAAAAAAAAAAAAAAAAAAAAAAAAAAAAAAAAAAAAAAAAAAAAAAAAAAAAAAAAAAAAGAAAGAAAGAAAGAAAGAAAGAAAAGAAAAAAGAGAAACCCTGTCTCAAAAAAAAACAAACAAAATCACAAAATTCTTATTGTCATATTTATGGATACACTTTTTTAAAAATAAATAGGTCAAGTGATATTATGACCAAGGCGCATTTCTCAAGCCCCCAACCTTTGTTTGAAAGTCCCAAGTCACACGGTTTATCTAGCCATAGACCGTGACCTGCTCTTCTGCCAATGTTTAGCCTCCTTGATCCTGGCATAAAATCCAAAGAAATAATGGCCAAAGTACAATAAGCTTAGGAAGGAGCAGTGTTCTACAGAAAATGGAGTCTACAAAATTCATTCTTAGGCCTTTGAATTTGTTAATAGTTTATGCCTGGGTCTACTTGTTGATTGTAGACATTTTTATTATAATTTCCAATATTGTGCTTTTAAAAACCATTGCTTAAGAACCTGACCTGATGAGGGTGGGATCCCAGATGGAGGAGTTAGAGAAAGGACTGAAGGAGCTGAAGGGGTTTGCAACCCCATAGGAAGAACAATAATATCAACCAACCAGACCGCCTGAGCTCCTAGGGACTAAATCACCAACCAAAGAGTACACATGGAGGGACCTATGGCTCCAGCTGCATATGTAGCAGAGGATGGCCTTGTCAGGCATCAATGGGAGGAGAGGTCTTTGGTCCTGTGAAGGTCCTGTGTAGGAGAATTCGTGGACGGGAAGGCGGGAATGGGTGGGTGGGTGGGGGGACACCCTCATAGAAGCAGGGGGAGGGGGAAAGGGAGGGGGTTCTTGGAGGGGGGAAGCCATGAAAGAGGCTAACATTTGAAATGTAAATAAAGAAAATATCCAATTTAAAAAATGAAGACAAAAAAAAAAAAAAAAGAGCTGGAAAGATGGCTCAGCCGTTAAGAGCACTGACTGCTCTTCCAAAGGTCCTGAGTTCAATACCCAGCAACCACATGGTAGCTCACAGCCATCTGTAATAGGATCTGATGCCCTCTTCTGGTATGTCTAAAAACAGCTACAGTGTACTCACATAAATATAATAAATAAATCTTAAAAAAACATTTTTAAAAAAAGGGGGGGCTGGAGAGATGACTCAGTGGTTAAGAGCACTGACTGCTCTTCCAAAGGTCCTGAGTTCAAATCCCAGCAACCACATGGTGGCTCACAACCATCTGTAATGGGATCTGATGCCCTCTTCTGGGGTGTCTGAAGACAGCTACAGCGAGTGGGACCAGAGAAAGAAGAAAATGTGTCTGAAGACAGCTACGGTGTACTTACATATAATAAATAAATAAATCTTTAAAAAAAAAAAAATGAAGACAAAAAAAAAAAAAAAAAAAAAAAGAACCTGGCCTGAGCCAGACATTGTGAAGCACGCTTTTAATTCCAGGACTTGGGAGGCAGAAAAAGAGATGGAGAAGGGATGGAGGAAGGAGGAAGGAGGGACTGAGGGAGGCAGAGGGAACCTAGCCTGATATGTTCAAGTCCCCTAATCTCGCAAAACACAGCAACCCGGTTTTGCCACTTAGTCCTACATAGCTCAATATTCTGCCCCTCCTCCTGCATTCATTCTTCACCCATCCATTTCCCTCAACTGTAACTCTTCTGGTACTGGCTCTGCGTAGCTCCATAATTCATGCACTCTTTCATGATTTATTTTTGGCAATTAGTTTCCTGGAATATAGTCATTTCCCATAAAAAGTCATGTTCAGAGTCATATCTAGAGAATGCCTTCAGGAAAAGGCATCCATACCTCTATGCCAGTAAGTCCAACGGCTCTCAAAAGTGTGGCTACTTCACTTTCTCTGCCATATAATTGCGCAAAACAAAGGGGTCATGAGTCCCTTAGAGAAAGAACAGAATGATTCATTGCTACGTATCTTTTTGATGCTACTTTACAGTCTGTTCTCCTGGGGGACATAGAACACCCCACCCCACTGCCATTTAGTCCATGAATTTTAAGTTTGAAAAGTGGTTCATGTTGAAACTCAAGAAAAAAAAATCTGCCCATCTATATTCTCCCCATAGATGCCATAGTTTGGGGGGTTGTTTTGTTTGGGGTTGTGTGTGTGTGTGTGTGTGTGTGTGTGTTGACATGGGGTCTCTCACATAGTTCTTACTGTTCTGAAACTCACTCTGTAGACCATACTGGCCTCAAACTCAGAGATTTGCATGTCTCTGCCTCCCAAGTGTGGAGATTTAAGGTGGGTACTACAATGCCCCGCCTCTTTTTATTTTGTTTAATATTTATCTACTTAATTTTGTGGCGTGTGACTGTGTGACTGAGTGTATGCATGAGCACCACATACAAACAGGGGCCTGTGGAGGTAGAAAGAGGCATTTGATGTCTGAGAGCTGGAATTACAGATGGTTGTGAGCCAGCATGTGTGTACTGGGATCAAGCCCTGGTCCTCTGCAAGAACAGGAAGTGCGAACTGCCGAGCTGTCTGCAGCCCACTGCCACATTCTCTTAACCACCTCTACCCTCTCTCTCGGTGAGGCCCCTTGTGTGCTAGTCTCTGTCATCTTCTTACCACTACTTCTGTCCCCACCTAGAACGCCTACTGAGCAGTCCGCTCTGCTGCTTTGGTTCTTCCACCATCCTTTTTTCCTAGTTGTGACAGGTTATCTTGATTGTCAACTTAATTGCAACTGTAATCGGGAAGGTGCTCTTTCTTGATTGTCTGTGGGGACAGTTCCAGGAAGGATTAACTGTAAGGAGAAAATCCTCTTTCTTGAGAAGGCAGCGCCTTTTACAGTGGCCTGGATATAAAGAGGTCCCTGGGGGAAACAATGCTGCGTATCTTTCAGCCTTCAGTTCTCGCTGGTGAGCTCAGCTATCACACAGTTGCTCCTGTCACCCTTTGATGCCATCAGGAGCCAGCTTCTTCAGCTTTCTGATGCGGACTGAAGGCCCGTGACTCTTTCAGACTCTCATTAGCATATTGGGACTGCTGACCCATCCAGTTGTTTGGTTCTCCACCTTGTCACCATTCAGATGGCCACATTCATAAAGTCATTGTTTTTAATAGCTGAGTAGTACTCCATTGTGTAAATGTATCACATTTTCTGTATCCATTCCTCTGTTGAGGGACATCTGGGTTGTTAAATTACCATTCTAATGCTAGTTTCTGTGACAAGTCTAAGGCAGGAAAATCACTTAAGTCTAGAAGTTCGGGATAACACAGTGAATTTTTTAAAAAGAGGAAGGAAGGAAGAAGGGAGGGAAGGAAGGAAGGGAGAGGGAGAGAGAGAATGGGGAGAAATGGGGATGGAGCGTGTCTTAATCAGAGTTTCTATTCCTGCACAAACATCATGACCAAGAAGCAAGTTGGGGAGGAAAGGGTTTATTCAGCTTACACTTCCATGCTGCTGTTCATCAGGAAAGGAAGTCAGGACTGGAACTCAAGCAGGTCAGGAAGCAGGAGCTGATACAGAGGCCATGGAGGGATGTAACTTATGGGCTTGCTTGCTTCCCCTGGCTTGCTCGGCCTGCTTTCTTATAGAGCCCAAAACTACCAGCCCAGGAATGGCACCACTCAAAAGAGGGCCTCCGCCCTTGATCACTAATTGAGAAAATGCCTTATAGCTGGATCTCATGGAGGCATTTCCTCACCTGAAACTGCTTGTTCTGTGATAACTCCAGCTTGTGTCAAGTTGACACACTAAACTAGCCAGTACAGGAGAAAGAAAGATAATTTATAAATGGGAGGAAGCAATAGAGAGAAAAAGGAACAAAGGAAGAAGAAAGGACCACTACCCCCCCTCCTCCAGTGACTAAGATATTCCAATAGCTTACTAGTATTCCTTTCTACCACTGAAAGGCTGAGTCTGCACTGTGCTGACACCTGTGTCAGAGACTATTCATGCACCGTCTACCACCAGTAATGAAATCCTATATGTAGGGTGAGGAGTGAATGATCTAGGTCCAAATTCCCATCGCTGTACCTGCTTCCTCAGACCACTCCTGAAGAGTCGTTTGTTAAGGCCTATGCTTGGAATGGACACTGTGGAAAGGCAGTGAAGGAAAGAAGACTAGACAGGGAAGAAGCTTAGCTATAAGGCAATTACAATAATAGCTTCAGCTAACCCCAGTGGGAGGCTCTAAATGACTGTCTTGTATTAACTTGGCTGTATTTTATGGCCCTACATTGTGTAGTCATTGGTTGGATAGCCCTTGAGCATTGAGTTCAACAGTTTTCTTTAGCAAAGGCAATCCCTACAGATGGTTGATACTTGAGACTGGAGAGATGGCTCAGCAGTTAAGAGCACTGGCTGCTCTTCCAGAGAATCTGGATTCAAGTCCCAGCAACCACATGACAACTCACAACCATCTGAAACTCCATTCCCAGTGGATCCGATAACCTCTTCTGGCTGAAGACAATAAGCACACACATTGTGCATAGATGCAGTCAAAATACCCATACACTTTTTTTAATTTAAGAGGTGACTGATACCAATGTCCATCTTCTAGACGTGCTCCCATAAACTGGAGGGAAAAAATCTCTTTTTTCCCATAGGTATGGAAAATTACACATTCACTTCAACAACAATCACAAACATGGCTGCGTTACTAAAGATACATTGGACACAGAAGGCACAACCGGTAAAAGCATTTTATTAAAATGGTATTTTTTTCATCAGCTGTGATTTGCCTGCATATTTGGGGGACTACATTCCTGGATTAAATAGATATCCAACAGGAACTCCATTGCGCATAATTGTGAGGAGACAAAGGTCTACAGTTCTCCCTGAGATATACTGTCTATAAGTTGCATTTATTTTCCTACTGCTATCTCCATGGGTAAAGGAATGTCTGAGGCATCTACTTGGTTTTTTCTACTACAAATAGCTCTTACTTTACTGGAAAGTATGCCGGTATAAAGGCTTCTGCCAACTTCTCAGGGTTCCACATCTAGTTGTATATTTAATTTAGAACCAGAAAAGTGACCTTCGGGAAAAGGCCCATAGTGGCCTGCTCTTTGGGCCTAGCCTTTATAAAAAAAAATTTTTTTTTATGTGTATGAGTGCTTTTTTGTTTGTTTGTTTTTTAAAGATTTTATTTATTTATTTTATATATATGACAAGTACACTGTAGCTGTCTTCAGACACACCAGAAGAGGGCACATGTTTCACTATGTTCATAGCTGCCATATTTATAATAGCCAGAAGCTGGAAACCACCCAGATGTCCCACAACAGAAGAATGGATACAGAAAATGTGGTTCATTTACACAATGGAGTACTACTCAGCTATTAAGAATGAGGACCTCCTGAGTTTTACAGGCAAATGGATGGACCTAGACAATATCATCTTGAGTGAGGTAACTCAGACCCAAAAGGACATGCATGGTATGTACTCACTAATAAGTGAATATTAGCCAAAAAAAAAAAAAAAGTACAGAATACCCAAGTCCATAGAACTCAAAAAGGTCAACAATCTGAGGAGCCCAAGCGAGGACACCTCAGTCCCACTTGGGAGGGAGAAGAAAGCAACCACAAGGGGGGAGGGAGGGACCTGGGAGGGAAAGTGGACAGGGGTGGGGAGAGGAGAACCTGATCTGGTATTGGTTGGAGGAAAAGTACTGAAGCCCTGAGGGCCAGCAGAAAAAATGAAAACAGGCAACCTCGGGAGATAGGAGGTTTCGGGAACCCTCCAGAATGCACCAGAGACCTGGGAGGTGTAGAAGTTATGTTATAGATGTACAATTTGGGATGGGTCTGTTATTCTTTGCATTTTTTTAAAAGATTGAT
Source organism: Uromys caudimaculatus (assembly GCA_028551405.1). Lineage (NCBI taxonomy): Eukaryota > Metazoa > Chordata > Mammalia > Rodentia > Muridae > Uromys > Uromys caudimaculatus. Next base: position 86,602,314 of record CM052722.1, on the reverse strand, counting down.
TTATTTTCTGGGTCTTCTAAACCCAGAAAATCAACTAACCTGGGCGCTCACAGAGCCTGAAATGCCAACCAGGGAGACTGCATGGGACTGGCCTAGGCCCTCTGCCCATATGTAACAGTTGTGTAGCTTGATCTTCATGTGGGACTCCCAACAGGGGGAGCAGGGGCTGTCTCTGACTCTGTTGCCTGCCTTTGGGACACTTCTCCATAACTTGGCTGCCTCAATAGGAGAAGATGCAACTAGTCTTACTGCAACTTGCTATGCCATGGCTGGTTGATGCCTATGGGAGGTCTGCCTTTTGCTGGAGAGAAACAGAGGAGGAGTGGATGGGGGCAAGAGGGGAGCAGGGGAAGGGACTGGGAGGAGAAAAGGGAGGGGAAACTACAGTCGGACTGTAAGAAAACAAACCTTTTTTAAAAATATTGATTTATTTTATGTGTATGCATGTGTTCCTGAGTCTGCTTCATGTATGTGCAGTACCCAGAGAGTCCAGAAGAGAGCATTAGATCCCCGTAACTGGAGTTACAGGCAGTTGTTGACTGCTCGACATTAGTGCTGGAAATTGAAGCTAGCTCTTCTAGAAAAGCAACAAGTGCACTTAAGCACTGAGCCATCTCTCCAGCCCTGTTTTCTGCAATTTAACAGACTGACACTATTTTCACAGGGTCACTCTGTACATTCCTGGCTGGTCTGCCTCCCACTATGTAGACCAAGTTAGCCTTGAACTTACGATCTCCTGAATTAGCCTCTCATGTACCAAAATTACAGGCCTGTGACACCATGCCCGACTTTCCAGTGATGTTTTCTCTTTTTTTTCCTACAGTAATATATATCAGAGCACAGCCTGTATACATGCCAGACAAGGACTCTACTAATTAAGCTGTATTCCTCGACCTACACTAATTTTTATCAATCTTGCTATACCAATTATTGCTTTGCCTTTTATGTCTTTTTCACTTCTTCTACATTAATTGTATTTCTTCTATAAACCCACCAATTCTCCTGAATACCTATGTGATTTCCAGGCTCACGGGGAGGTGACATGCATTTACTGCAATTTGCAAGGAATCTGATTTTCCTGTATGGTTGTGTGTGTCCATTATCAACTGATCAAGCAGGCAACAGTGCACTGGCAGCCGTTAGGTTAGCATATCACATTCCCATTAACTCAGCCAGTAAGAAGACAATTAGCCCAAACAGATCCAGTTCATTGTGCAAGCAGTGGACACAGACTCAACAAGTTATCCTTGGTCACATAGGATGACACTGAATTAGAGAGGCCCAATAACAGATGACATGAGCAGTGGATTCCTTTTCTGGGAAGTGGCCAATTCTAAGCCCCAGCCAAGCAGTGTATATGCCACTTATACAGAAAGGGCCGTATCTGCAAGGGTGGAGAGCTCTATACCCCTGTGCAACCAGGAAGCAGATGAGAAACTGCCTTTGGGAGCTTTCCATAAGACAGAAATATGGACAAGAAATGACTTTATAATAGCTTTTCATGATTATTTTGTCATGTTTCAGAAAGAATTGCAAGGTATTCCTCCAAGACATGAGTAGACTGTGACTGAGCCTTGGCTGTGGGACCTAGGATATTAAGGAGGTAGGAGGACCTGTTCAAGGTCACTGATACACCATGGAAAGAGCCATTCCCCCTATTCTCACAGCTTAAATGTCTGATCTATGAGTGTTAAATCTGTACATAGTACCCTAAAAAGTGTTTGCAACATAGTAGTTGCTCAGTAAATGTTTTATCAATTAATAAGTGAGTGAGTGAATGAATGAATGAATGAATGAATGAATGAATGAATGAATGAATGGAGGAATGTAATATGAGTACCTGTGAAGCAAGAACTGTCTGCCAGTCCTTTTCTAGCTCAAAGTGAAAGCTCTGTGCTCTGTCCTGATCTTCTTTAGCTTCAGGACTTCACCCATAGCTACCACCACTCTTCCTAGTTGCAGTACTAAAGTCAGAGTTGAGGTATTACGCAGCGGCTCTTCCCTCTTCCTGGATGAACACTCTTGATATTTACCAGAATCAGTCTTGGAGAAAACCTAGATTGGCTCTTAGATTGTTGGGTCACGGGGTTGGGGATTTAGCTCAGTGGTAGAGCGCTTGCCTAGCAAGCGCAAGGCCCTGGGTTTGGTCCTCAGCTCTGGGGAAAAAAAAAAAAAAAAAAAGAAGAAGACAGATTGTTGGGTCACTGACCTTTCTGCTAGAGCGACGGCATGGTTCTCAGCCCTGATTGCACATTAAAATTGGCTTTAAAAACAATCTTTCCCTAGACAACATTCCCAGAATCTCTAACGTTTGTTGTGGAACCAGAATGTAGGTAATGTTTTCCAAAATCCCTGTGTGATATTAATGTACAACTGGGGCTCAGAACCACAGCCTAGAACCCAGCCTTGCAGCCCGCTGCACCAACGGCCTTTTGATTACCTACTTCTAAGACCTTAAACACCTTCCTCAGGGAACAAAACATTTCCTTCCACAGAAGAAAGAGAACCAGAAAAATGCAAATATCCCTAGGAGGGGAAATCAAGCATCTAAAGACGGAACTGATCACTGGGCCCCTTAGATGACCTGGGTAGTAGCACAGAGTACCATTTATCAGCCATGTGATCTTGGACAATGAACTTTTATAGCATGTAAAATCACCTATTACTATGCCTGGCATGAAGCAGATCCTCAGCTTGTGTGTATTGACTCTGAATGAGCGCCTCTGGGCTTCAACTGGAAATTGAGGGCAATACAGCTGCCTCCCTCCCTCTGAGGATTGCTGTGAGACTAAAAACTAGATAATGTGCCTGGAGGCCCTCGGGTGCTGAGCAGATGGGAGCTATAAACATTACTTGTCTTTTATGGAAATGGTAAATGTGGATACCACTTTAAGAAAACTTTTCTAGGAAGTTTCGTGCCTCCAGTCTCATAAAGAACTCTGCCAGAAAATTGAGTGGCACTTGAGCTGACAAGCAAACTGAGACAAGATAGGTTATATGGTTTACGCCAAGCAAAACTAAAAGTGAATTCTTTCTAGGATCATTAACTCTAAGGCAGCCATTCTCCTTAGCCAATGACTGTAAATTCCCTTAAATAACTATGGTGGTCATTTGATCATAGGACCAGACTGCACATGTTCCCCTCACTCGACGCATTTATTAGTTTCCCCAGGTCCAGAGTCAGCCTGTTGCTATATATTCCACTTTGCTTTCTGGTATCCTATCATCTCTGTTTTCTCTTGTAAGCTATTATCAGTAACCGTGCTTTGGCTGCACAGTAGCTTCGTGATTGTCCATGTGTCACTTTTAGAATTTCAACATGCAATGGACCGGCAACACTAAAGACTGATAGCCACAAGAGGGCGGAGTTTACCGTTTCATTTGTTTTATTCTAGCATTTAGTCGTTCATTCATTCAATCATTCAAGAATTATCTCTGAGTGAAGTATGATAGGACACCCCTGCAATGCCAGCACACAGAACTCAAAAGACTGAGGCAGGAAGATCATGAGTTCAGTGACAGCATGGGCTACATATGGAGACCCTGTGCCAAAAACATATGTGGGGTGTGTGTGTGTGTGTGTCTAGGACTTCCTAGAAGTCAAGAAAAATATAAAAGACATACATACATTTGTTCCGGGTCCTGATAATCTTGCACTTGGACAGGGGGGGAGACTCTATGAGGCAGAAATGACAAAGTTGAGGACATTCAACTGAAAATAAAGTCACTGAAGGAGGTAACTGTATGTAGGTGGTTGGTCCCCAAAACCTCCGTTGATATAAAAATTTATTCAAACTTCAATCTGACATTCCAAATAAACTATGAACAATAAACAATTTCCTTGAGTTTTTAAATCATCTATACGTTACTTATACAACTTAATGCCAGAGCTTGGGAGACAAATCTGTCAGTAAAGTGCTTGTCAAGAGAACTTAAGTTCAATTCTCGGAACCTATGGGAAAATATCAGACATGGAGAGCGCAGGCGGGCAGAGCCCTGCAGTGGTGGCATGCTCTGCCTCTCCCTTCACTGGAACTCTAGGGCTCAGCCTTCTCTCTCTCTCTCTCTCTCTCTCTCTCTCTCTCTCTCTCTCTCTCTCTCTCTCACACACACACACACACACACACACACACACACACACACACACACACACACAAACACACACACAGCCCAGCCCAAGGTGGATCTTTGGCTTCCACACACCAACATATATTCATGCACCTGCTCACACATGAACACCTACACACAAAAGAAAAAAAAATCAACACAATTCCAATTCTATAAAACTATTCATCGTACTGTACTACTTAATAAATAAGTGAAAGGAAACAGGCTCAAGTGCTTTGGGTGATTGTAATTTTTTCAATTATTTTCAGCCCACGGTTGGTTGATTAAATTCACAGGTGTAGAATTCATGGATATGGGGGTTTACTGAACTGGCGGGGTGTGATTCACAGGCCAAGTGAGTGATACAGACTGTATGTGAGTTTATAATTGGCCAGATATAGAAAAGGGGCAAGAGCTGAGATGGAACTTGAATAAAAGGTAAAATGGGGAAAGAATAAATCATAACCAAAGCAAACAGTATAGACCATGCCACTAAGTCGAAAACACAAGATATGTGTCCAGGTCAATGATAGGACTTGTTTATAGTAAATATTGACTAATATGCCTATAGATTATGGAAATGGACTTACATACAACTGTGTAGGCTATAAGCTACAGAAACAAGAAACCTCAGCACTTAGAGGCCAAGATAGAAGGGTCACAAGCTCAAGACCAGCCTAGCTTAAATAGGCTAGCCTAAGGGACATGAGACCTTGGCTCAAAGGGAAAAAATATTAAGGGAGAAGAGAAGGAATGCAGGAGAGGGGTAGAGAAACTGAGAGAGAACGGGAGATGGAGAAAAACATAGAAAACAAAAGGGACTAGATAGTGGTGTGGCTTCTGCCCTGTTTAAGAAGCTTCACTTGCCAGGCAGTGGTGGCTCATGCCTTTAATCCCAGGACTTGGGAGGCAGAGGCAGAGGCAGGTGGATTTCTGAGTTCGAGGCCAGCCTGTCTACAGAGTGAGTTCCAGGACAGCCAGGGCTATACAGAGAAACCCTGTCTCAAAAAACCAAAAAACCAAAAAACCAAAAAAAAAAAAAGGAAGAAGACGCTTCACTTAGGCTGACCTCGAACTCGTGATCCTCCTGCCTCTGCCTCCTTCAGCAAGTCCTACCAGCATGCACAACAACAGGCATCAATGGGAGGGGAGGTCCTTGGTCCTGTGGAGACTTGATGCCCCAGTGTAGGAGCATGCTAGGGTGGTGAGGCAGGAGTGGGTGGGTGGATGAGGGAGCATCCTCATAGAATCAGGGTAAGGGGGGGTGGGATAGGGGGTTTGCAGAAAGGACACCAGGAAGGGGATAACGTTTGAAATGTAAATAAATAAAATAACAAATAAAAAAAAGAAGCTTCGCTTAAGACACCCACAGCCAAACTTTAGGCAGAGCTCAGGAATCCCAAGGATGGGGAGTAGGGTGGGAGGAAGGATTGTAGGAGCCAGAGAGGTCAAGGACACCACAAGAACACTGCCCACAGAATCAACTAAGCTGGGCTCATAGGGGCTCACTGAGACTGAAGTGACAATTAGGGAACTTGCACGGGGCTGACCTGCGTTCTCTGCATATATGTTGCAGTTGTGTTGCATGGGATTCTCACAGTGGGAGTGGGAATGTCTCTGACTTTTCTGCCTCTGGGACCCTTTCCTTCGAGCAGATATTCTCATCTAGCCTCAATAGGAGAGGATGTGGCTAGTCTAACTGCAACTTGATATTCCATGGCTGGTTGATATCTATGGGAGATCTCCCCTTTTCTGAAGAGAAACAGAGGAGTGAATTTGGGGAGGGGAAGTAGGGGGCAAAGAACTAGGAGGAGAGAAGGGAAAGGAAACTTCCATTGGGATGTAATGTTAATTAATTAAGTAAGTAATTAAAATAAATAATAAAAAGATGTTTGCTTAACCAGGTGGTGGTGGCACACACCTTTAATCCCAGTACTCAGGTGGCAGAGGCAGGTGGATCTCTGTTAGTTTGAGATCAGCCTGGTGGTCTACAGAGCTATTTTAGGACAACCAGGTCTGTTACACAGAGAAATCCTGTCTTGTCGGGGTGGGGAGGGGATGCTTCAGCTCTGAGATCCATCCCTAGGACCAAAAAGGAAGAAGAAGACAAAACCAGATAACTAGACACAATGGCAATTCATTCAAAAGTACAGTGCTTTGCAAAGAGATAAAGCGATGGACTGTCCCAGTCTTATAGATCAGAGGTTTTCCCCCACCCACCCAAGAAAGGGTAAGCGGGACAAAGAACAAGGAAGTAGTTCAGGTAAAGGGAACTGAAGAAAAAATGACTGCAAGATCAGGAGCCAGGCCTGTCAGGGAACTGGAAGGCCACTGTAGCTAGATGTTACACTCCTGGGACTTGATCAAACTTTGTACTTAAGCCATGATTTTTCAAATTCTCTCTATTCTAGTCTAGCCTGAGTAGCTTAGTGAGACATTGTCTCAAAGGAAAACAAAAAGACCAAGAAATAGTGCAGCCTAGTGGTAGGGCACTTGCTTATCACAGACAAGGCCCTGGGTTTGATCTAACACAGCACAGGAAAGAGAAAAACAGACTGGGAATTACAATTGCATGGTTTTTTTTTTTTTTTTAATACACCTAACATTGATCTCTGGCTTTTACACACGTAACACAAACACAAGTATATGCAACACACACACACACACACACACACACCACATAACACAAAAATTCCCATATTTTTGTTGTTGTTGTTGAATTACAGCTTTTTAAAATCTGTCTTTGCCCCTTGGCTGTTGTGATGACTTGAATAGGATGGCCCCCAGAGACTCACATATTTGAGTGCTTGCCCATTAGGGAGCAACCCTACTTGAGAAGGATTGGGAAGAGTGGCCTTGTTGGAGGAAGTATTAGTTGGGGTACGCTTTAGGTTTTCATAAACCCAAGCCAGGCTCAGTGACTCACTCTTCCTGTTGCCCTCAGATGAATATGTAGAACACTCAGCTCCTTCTTTCAACACCCTGTCTGCCTGTGCACTGCCACGCTTCCACCATGATGAGTATGGACTGAACCTCTGAACCTGTAAGCCAGCCCCAATGAAATGTTTGCCCTTATAAGAGTTGCCTTGGTCCTGGTGTCTCTTCACGGCAACAGAGCACTAAGACAGCTGCGAACTTCATGGAGCAGTGAATTCACTGTGAGGCTTTACCTCACTGCCTCATACATTGTTTGCCCCTTGGACACCTTCCAGAAATTGATGGAGAAGGCCATAGGAGAGTTGCAGAAGACTTGCCTAGTAGACTCACTGGTAGAAGACTTGCCCATCGTGAATGACATGGTCTGGGACTCCACCCCAGGAAATAAAAAAGCAATTGGTGATAAGGATTACCTGGTGGCACTTGTAGGTTTTAATGGTGTCACGATAAACCTTACCAAATCCTGTCAGACCCTGACCAAGGAACTTTCCATTCCCCTAAGACTTGCTGAAATCCCCTGCCCCTGTGTTGAAACTGCAGCCCAGCCCCCTCACTCCCCTTGCTTAACTCAGGCCCCCACTTTCACCTGCATCCTGACAGCCCGAGCAAGGCGGTTTCTGAAGATAAATCAGCCTTCTCTGGACAAACAACTCCAGGAAGTAGAAACTATAGACTCCAGCAAGTACATTTAATTTCCATTCTCCAAACCTTCTGTATACACTCCAAGTACCACCTCGCCCCTTCGCAGCCAGGCCCGGTCCTGCAGGAAAGTGTCTACCCACTGCTGTTCGAAAAAATCTCTTATTCTGAGATGAGCCTGGTCTCAGGCCTTCTGTCTCTCTACACAGCCCCAGACAACTAACAAATGCCAAGATCACACTTGGATGAGATTTGGAAGTAAGCAACAGTAACCCCTTATATAATATGCTGGTTCACCTGAAAAAAGCAGCATAAAACTGTCCCTTGATAGGTGTTGGCACTGCCAAAGCTCATGGAAATATGCTGGACATGTAAAATCCCAGCATAAATCTGAAATCAACCCTGGAAAGATTACTGTGTAGCCAGGACTCCACATTTGAAGACACTTGATGCATTCAGCAGATAAAACAAAAAGGACCATCAAAGTCAGAAATAAACCAAAAGCAACTTTATTCACCACTGGAAAATGCTTCTAACATTAGGATCAAGGTCAGGCTGGGAGCTGACAGCAACAACCTTGAAAGGGCAGAGCAGTCTCCTTTTGAAGCACAAACCCAGGAGCAGACGATCAAGGGATAATAAAGACGGTTCGTAAATGGAGGGTTAGTTCTTGAGCCCAGGCTATGGAAGATAGCAGGATGCTGGTACAGGCTCAAGGCTATTCTAAAGCAGAGGTCTTATCTCAACCTTTATGGGGCTCTTGCAGACCAGATGGTTTTACTGCAACAGAAAAGAATGTAGCAGGGCTTGAGGACATGCAGTAAGACTGGGCGGCAGACCAATGCCTGGAATTACTCTGGGCTCTTCATCCTTGTTTTCATTTGATGCTGGGTCTCAAAAATTCCATGCCAGTCCCACCAATATATAGCTTGCCTGCTCAGTTTGAATCACTATGAGCACCCAATATTGCCATTTCCCTTCCTTCAAACTCAAGCAGAAAAGAAAAAAAAACCCTTAGCAAAGTAGCTTCTGACACTTTGTTTCCTATTACTTTTTAATTTTTTCATATTTTAATAAAGGACTGTGTGTGCACATGTGGAGGTCAAAGGGCATCTTCTAGGAGTCAGTCCTCAAACTCTAATTGAAGTCATCAAGTCGGATCTGGAAGCTCACTCTTTCTTTCTCTTTCTTTCTTTCTTTCTTTCTTTCTTTCTTTCTTTCTTTCTTTCTTTTTTGTTTGTTTATTTGTTTGTTTTATTTTGGTTTTGTTTTGTTTTTCAACTCATGGTTTCTCTGTGTAACAGCCCTGGCTGACCTGGACTTGTTTTGCAAGGCCATGCAGCGGAGATGGATGGAAAGCACTTTTACCCTAATCGCCTCCCCTCTCTCCTTCCCTCTCCTTGCTCCCAGGCCCCGACTCTTTTTTATCTATCCCTTGGAGAGAATAACTTCCGAGGGTGGATTACTTGTGTTCCCTACTGAGGTTTGCTTCCACACTCTCCCCAAGCCACTAACAATAGATTATGGGTGTTCATAGACTCAGTCCTCCATATAAATGGTTCCATATCCATATAGCCAACCAAGGATTAAAAAAAAATCCTTGAAAAAAGAGCTTGTCTGAGGACCAGGTGTAGTGGGACACACTTTTAATCCTAACATTTGGAAAACAGTGCAGATAGATCTCTGTGGATTCGAGGCCAGCCTGCTCTACCTTGGGAGTTCTGAGATTCTGTCTCAAAAAAAAAAAAATTAGTGCTTGAATTGAATATATAATACAGGTTATTTTTCTTGCCATTAGTCTCTCAACAGTAAAAGAACTATTTACAATGTATTATTTATTATAGTTAATCTAGAGATGATTTAAAGTTCACAAGAGAATATGAGCAAATTATATGCAAATAGTACACCATTTTATAAAAATGACTTAAGAATTCTCAGATTTGGACATGATGGGAGTTCTGAAATCAATGGATGGCATTAGGGAATTTGCCCATATTCTGCAACTGCTAGTATTTCCAGGGGAGAAAATACTTTTATTCAGGGCTTCTATTCCAGTGAACTCTAGTCATTATCATATTTCATTTACATGCCATTAAATCTGCATATGTAAGTTATCTACACATTTAGTGGTGTGCTTAATGTCTACAGCTTTGCCATGCAAGGTCTTCATAATACCTGTAAGCAATTTCAGAGCAACAACTACAGTCAACATTTATAGCTACCAGTGAATATAACTAAACCGCACCCATGAAACCTCCTTAAAGTTTACTTCCGTCGCCAACCAGGTTTGAATTACTCACAGTTTAAGGTAGTCATCAATTTAGAGCTTTCATTGTGCATTCCTTCCTTTAGATCTTATAAAATAATAAGGAAACTTATTATTTTATAAAATATATTCCACCTCACTATGTCCCTAAGAAATCATGTTTTTGGAATGTCAAAATAATTTTCTTAACATCCTTTATCCTTTGTCTCCTGTTTCTTTCTTTTTTTTTTTTTTTTAATACTTGGTGTGGGATATTTGGAGTTTCCTATTTTTAAGGCATCTACTAAGAGGAAAAGGAGTAAAAATTCTAAGATGTATGCATTTACTTAAAAACAGCGCTCAGGGATATGTGTGGTGATCCAAACCTGTAATCTCAGAATTTAGGAGGTGGGGGTAGAGAGATTCTGAATTCAAGGCAAGCCTCAACTACTTCGGGAATCCTAAGCCATCCAGGGCTACAAGAAATTTGGTCTCAAAGATAAAAGAAAGGAATGATGGGGGTTTGTGGCTCCATTGTCTTACAAGCATGATGAGTATGCCTTACAAGCATCTGAATGTGATGCCCAGAACCCCATGTAAAAATGTCAAGCCTGTGCTGAATGGAGTTCCCTCCAAAGTGAAACGTGCCCCTTCAGGAGGGAGGGAGAGGCTCAAGGAGACTCCATAGGCAAACAAAAGGTCATGCCTGGGAGAACAGAAACCAGGAAGCTTCTTCCCATCTCCCACCACCCCCAGCAGTAGAAAAACAAGTAAACAACGGCCAGAAAACTCTGAACAGTTGAAATGCAGCGAAGAAAGATTTCCCCACTGTGCGTGTGTGTGTGCGTGTGCGTGTGCGTGTGCGTGTGCGTGTGCGTGTGCGTGTGCTTGTTGAGTGCCTAAGTGCATGCTTCAGTGAGCGCAGGCTTGTGAGGGCGAGTGTGCTTGCACACAAGTGTGGCTGCGTGGTTGCGTGCATGCGTGCCTGTGCATGTGTGTATGTTGCATCTCTCCAGTAAAGCCTGTCACACAACAGCATGGCTTCATGTGCTTGCATTCCCAGTACTAGAGAGGTGAACATAGAAGGATCCTTGGGGTTCACTGGCCAGCTAGTTTAATTTAATTGGTGACATCCAGGCAAATGAGAAACCTCATCTCAAAAGAGAGAGGATAGCATTCCTGAGAATGGCACCCAAAGTTGACCCCAGGCCCCCACAAGCATGTACAAGCCTCTCTGTACACACAAACACATATAGACACAGAGGGAGAGAGGGGGAGGAAGGGGAGGGGGAGGGGGAGAGAGAGGGAGAGAGAAACAGAGAGCAAGAAACAAAACCCTATAACAACAACAACAACAACAACAACAGTGTTCAGACAGGCGCGGCTCATGTAATCCCAGCACTTGGCAGGCAAAAATAGTATCTCTGTAAATTCAAGACAATCAGAGCTATAACGGAATTCCAGAAGCCGTTATGACATCTTGTCAAAAGCTTTTTGAAGTTATTTTAAATTATAGCTACCAAATGCTTTAACTTCGTTCCCTTTAATGCTTCTAATAAATCCCATGAGTTAGATGAGCATTATAAAGCTCACCACAATTCCTCCATTAGACCTTTGAGCTCAGGTATTCTCAATTACCTTTTCCACCATGACAATCAAATGTCCCAATTCTTGAGTGACCTCCTTGTTCTATCAATCAAAATGTTTAATTATGACTTTTTTCCCTTTAAGATGGGGTCTCACTATGAGGCCCTGGCTGGCCTGAAACTCACCATGTAGACCTGACTGAACTCAAATGCCCTGTCTCTGCTTCCCAACTGTTGGGATTAAAGGTTTGCACTACGATGCCAGCTCCTAATTACAAGTATTTTTTAAAAAATACATAGAAACATAGAGAGTAGTATGAATTTCAAAGTATCCATGAGTCATCTTCAGTAATTACATTCTGACACCGCTATTTCTCTTGAACTAGGCTGAACCCAGGGCCTTGTACACATTAGTTACCCAGGCCCACAGCATGAATGGCACCCCCTCTTCTCTGGAAATGCTAGCTCTCTCTCTCTCTCTCTCTCTCTCTCTCTCTCTCTCTCTCTCTCTCTTCTTCTCTCTCTCTCTCTTTCTCAAACACACACAAACACACACACACACACACACACACACACACACACACACACACACACACAACTTTACTAATCACCTAGAGGCTTCTCGGTCCCATCAAGTTTAATCATCACAGACACTTGGTTCAAAGTTTTAAAGCAAAGCTATGCGTGTGCACTGGATCTTATGCAAACGGAATGAGAAAAACAAGGCTTGGACCTGATCCCACCAGTACTGCATGCTGAACTGTTGGCACCATGCAGCCAGTAATGTTGTCCAGAGCACAATATGAAACAAGCAATTTTGTTCCTTAGAAATAAAAAATAAACCTGGTTCTGAGCAAACAGCGGCCTCAGTCCAGTGGCGGCCTTGACTTTGTAGTGCTTTTAGTTAAATGATAAACCTGACTTGTAGAAAGTGGAAAAGTTTGACAAATCAAAATTTGAGAAAACTAATCCTCTGTTTCCAAGTTGACTTTGAACTCACTGAAATCCTCCTGCCTGTGCCTCTTGACTGCTAGGATTAAAGGCGTGTACCACTATTGCCAGGCTGAAAACTAATCCTTAAAGAAGAAAAAGAAAGAAAAGAAAAAAAGAGAGAAAGCAAAAAAGAAAAACAAAATTCTTCCGGCAAAGAAATTATCCAGCATAGTAAGTTGAAAGATTATAAAATGAGGATTTCCTCTTCAGAGGAAACTTCAATACTGCTTAAGAGTCTTGGTTTTAGGGTTGTTTTGTAAACATGTGTTTGTTAATTTTCAGCACTCAATGGTGACATCTCACCTATACAACCTGGCTAAGAGATGAGCAGTAGACAATGTGCCCTAAATCTATCCTCACCTTCCCACTGGTGTGGAAATTCCACTCATTTCAACCTACAAAGGAAACTTCAGTTGCTTTGATCTTTATGAGGCTGCTCCTTGAGTTGATTTTCATTGCTAATATTAGCATTTAATTATACATAATCACACACAGAGAAAAATAAGAACCAACACTCAGGGCCTTTGCAGAAATGAATACAGTCCAGCTGGACAGTGAAAATGATCGTCCGTGTTCCCTGTCAAAGAAAAGAGAGGACAGTGCTGGCTGTAGAAGACGGTTATAGAATGAGGAACTTTTCCTAGCCATCCCTGGGAATGAGTCCAGTTTAGTAAAAACTATGAGAAAGCATTGGAAATGAATAGATGAAAATTAAATTTACTGGCCCAGCTTCATTCAACACAAATGTAAGTAGATATTTGGCAAAAATAACCCAGTACCTAATTCAAATTAGAAAACTTTCACTGTGATGGAGGACAGCTGGTCCTTTGAGTAAGAAGGTCAAAAAAAGAAAGAAAGAAAAGGAAGAAGAGAAGAGAAGAGAAGAGAAGAGAAGAGAAGAGAAGAGAAGAGAAGAGAAGAGAAGAGAAGAGAAGAGAGGGGCAAGGCACTGATAGCCACGATGCCACTGAGAAGGAATTACTGGAGAAATTGAAACATGGTAGTCTGGCAACCTCTCCAACTTTCCCATTCATGCCTTTCACAAGTCTCTGGAGAAACAGAAGGCAGCTGTGAGGGAAAAGATGAGGAAGATGAGGAAGATGTGGGCCAAAGAGGTTTTGGTGAGAGACTGCAGTTCGGTTGGTTGGTTGTCTGTGATAAATTGGATGCCAGGAGTGAAGAGGAATGCACAGCAAAAAGACAAAGCACTCTTCAAAGGCCTGCTGCAGAAAAACCAGGCCCGTGTAGGACATGTGCAGGACACAGACAGAACCACTCCATTTGTCTTTGCCTTGTAAACAGCACTGAACACTGTGAATGTCTTGAGCTCAAACACAAACACGGCCCTCCTCAAAAAAAGAAAAGTAAGGTTTGTCAGGCATATGGCCCCCAGATTAAGATACTACTGCCAGAATAATAATTTCTTGTAATCTAGGTGTCATTACAAGCCTTCTTGAACTTTTTGGTGTACTTAAGGAATTGCCAGTCACTACTCAAATATATGAGTTTTCAGGAATTCAGGCCCAAATCACTTCTCAGTGTTACCGAACCAAATCTAGAACATTTTGAATAGCTATAAGGCTGGCCTTTAACTGTTAGTCCTTCTACCTTGGCCTCCCTAGTGATGGCTAGACAAGTGTGACCGAACAGCAGCAGCTACAAACGAGCATTTCAAGAGACTAGGTATTTATTGGGGGTTTCTGCAGTCCTAATTTGACCTGTGGTCTACACTCATCTCTGCATTTAATTTATTGGGCAGCCCTTTGAAAGCAGCCCTTATCCTGTGCTGGGCTTGGTTCTCCATCTGTATTTCTAACATTCATTAACTCCACAAATATTTGCCTATTGCATACTGGCACTATGTGCTAGCAATACAGGGCGAAATACACAGAACCAACATTTACTGTATGCTTACTTTACACTTCACCTTTTGCTAGGGGAGTTATGTACACTAACTGATAACCTGTGAGATAGGCACTACTGTGATATTTTCCAAACACAACAAAGGAAGGTACAGAGGCAGCGTGAAAATGAAGTCACTTCTCCAGGATATCAAAGGACTTGGCTAAAGATAAGATCGATACTAGGCAATGTGGCTTCAAAACCCTTGTAACCACAGCCAATTCTTGCTCCCCAAAGCGATGATAATTTCAATGACTTGCATTTTGGTTCCAGGCCAGGAATACTGGGAGGAACAAGGGTACCATCACATTGGAGTAGGTTAGAGAAATGATCCCGAAACCTAAATCAGGTTGGCAGGAGCTCTCTTTCGGACTCTGGCAGTGTCCACGCCCCGTAGGCCGAACGAGAAAGAGCGCGTGGGCGGGTCTAACACACGCACGCCCCTCAGGACATCCCATTGGGTACAGTGAGAGTGCTGGTTACATCAGGTCTGATTTCGACGCTGGGCGGGCCCTTTCCGCGTCTCGCGGAGCCTGTCCCCCACCCCGTCCCCTGCTCCCACCCCGTCTCGCCCCGCCCCCACCCTCGTCATCTTCCTGTGTTGCTCCGTCATTAATGAAACCAACGAGAGAATACCGCCTGCGTCTAGAGCAGCCTGGTCCGGAGCGTAACTGAGTGGGCCTTGGACGTGAGAGGAAACCCGCGTAGGGCAGCGCTTTCCTGCCCTGGAGCCATTCTAGATGCGGTGAGTGCCAAAACCTCGGCCCCCACTTCAAGCACAACCCAGAGCTACTGCTCCTCTCCCTCCCCTGGGAAGGCCTGGGCCCTAGCCCATTCCCAGCATGCTCCACTAGGGATGCCTTGGCAGGTGCGGCGGCGGGAGGACCCAGCGGGAGTGGGGAAGGCTGCCTTCCCAGAGATTCTCCCTTGGCCCTTCAGTGGGACCCTTAAATCCATCCTGGTACCCAGTTTCCATTTTGATCTACATCCACTTTCTCCTAAAAAAGAAAAAAAGAAAGACAGGAAGAAAGAAAGAAAGTTTGTCTCAAAAACATACTTTCTGCTTTCTCTTGTGTGTACAGTTTAAGTTCCCTTCTCTGTACAGAAATATCCTATCATGAGGATTGTTGGTGTTACATTTTCTTATTCCTTAATGGAGAAAAAAAGGATAATTTGTGCAAATAATTTTGTGTAGAATTTGTAGACGTTTTGTGTTTTAATAGTATTTTTGCCGTTAGGAAGAAAAATTCAGGAAAAATTTGACACAAAATCAAATGAAGGTACTTGTCTGAATTGTTGTGTATTGGCCAGAAATAATGATCATGTGATAAGGACTGCAATTATAACAACTAATATAAAGGTGAACTTTACAATACTGTTTTGAGGCATAGCTTTTCTGTTGTTTCTCATTTCCTATGGGAAATGTATATTGACCAAGTTCTCTGGATTACACAGGGAAACTACCATCTTGCCTTTCCCCACCCACTTCTCCAAACACTCTCAGAAATTGCACCTGTCCTTCAAACAGCTGTCTTTGTGGTAGAAGTCAAAGTTCATTTCTTTTATAAGAAAACAGTAGGAGCCAGAAGTGGTCCTGCACACAAGTAATACCAGCACATGGGCAAATGAAATGAGAGGATCACAGTTCAAGACCAGCTGGAGCTACATAGTGAGACCCTATCTTAAAAAAGAATGGGGGGGGGAGAAAGAAAGAGAGAGAGAGAGAGAGAGAGAGAGAGAGAGAGAACGAATAAGAGAATAAGAGAAAGAGAGCTATCAGTGTAGTATACTTGTAGCATTATAGCAAAATTTGGTGCAAGCATCAATTATGTTTACTAGGTCCACATGCCTCATTTATAGGTCACTTCTACCACTGATGATAGCCTTTGTGACTCTAGGGCAGTTATTTAACCTTTATGGTCTTCCATTTCCCCGTTTAAAAGAAACGTGTGTGGCACTAGAGGAGGTCCCAACATTGCATCTTAGGGTCAGATAAGAGCAGCCCTTAGGTGGCCTGCTCTATCACTCTCCCCTTTGTTCTTCCTGAGCCAGGGAATATGCAGGCCCCAATAATCACCTGTCTCCAACCCCACAGTGCTGGGGTTAGAGATAGTTGGCTTCCTGCCTTGCTCAGCTTTTGATATGGGCACTGGGTCTGGAACTCGGGTCCTCAAGCATAGCCACTGAACCATCTTTCCAGCCCCATTTTTTTTTAATTGACACATAACTGGGCATATTTTTTAAATGATAGAACTGACCTCAGGTAGCGTCTAAGGTCCTTTTCAAACATAAGAGACAAAGTGGAAGTAGAAGGAGCACAGTGGAACTTTAAAGAGTTGCAGAGGAAAGTGGGGAACATTGTTGACAAGCAAAAATATAAACCATAACATTTTCCAGCTGTTTAAATTTACATTGGCTTTCCTTCCAGTTTCTAAATGAAATTAAAAACACAGGAGATTCTCCTCTTTTTTTTTTTTTTTTTTTTTTTGTCTTTCTCGAGAAAGTAAGTATCTTTTGAGGAGATTAAAAATAGTCACAAATATCCCCAAATATATCTATATTGAATTCTTTCTCCAAACAACTTTCCATTGTGGGCTTTTAATACATCAATAGTTGATATACTATATAATAAGGCATTTAATCTTAGGGATAGAATGTTAATTATAACATGATACTAACCACAAGAAATGTGTTTTAGATTGCTTAAAATACTTCAGGACATTAACTACTAGTTAAATCAAGCAGTAGGTTGAAAGAGAAATTTGAGACTGGTGGTGGTGGTGGTCATGGTGGAGGAGGAGGAAGTGGAGGTGGTGCTGGTGGTGGTGGCAGTGGTGGCGGCGGCAGTGGTGGCAGCAGCAGTGGTGGCAGCGGCGGCGGCAGAAGTTGTGGCTTTAGCTGAGGTGTGGCAACAGGAAACCTTTAATCCCAGCACTCAGGAGGCAGAGGCAGGTGGATCTCTGAGTTCAAGGGAAGCCTGGTCTACAGAGCGAGTTCCAGGACAGCCAGGGCTACACAGAGAAACCCTGTCTCAAAAAACCAAAAAAACAAAAACGAAAGAAAGAACAAAAGAAAAGAAAGGAAGAAAGAAAGGAAGAAAGAAAATGAAGAAAGAAAAGAGAAATTTGAGTTTAAATTGAGTATCTGTTGAACTTTAAAGGTCTTGATCTAAAAGCTCTTTTATAATAGCCAGAAGTACTTACTAACAGTGCAAGTTTGTCATACAAAATTTTTAAAGAATGATGGAAAAAAATGCTTATCACATTAGTTTCTAGGCTAATGGTTTAGCTTGCCACTTGGTTAAATAAATGATGTAAAAAATTACTCCTACACACACACACACACACACACACACACACACACACACACACACACACACACACACACTCTCTCTCTCTGCAATTCCACTCCATGAATGAGTTTCTATAATGTTGCAGTTTCTACCTAATGGTGACCAATGCTAGTGGAAGGATACTGAGAGTCCTTGTCACACTATGCTTCTCACCCGATTTCAAGCCTGTGAACCTTTGGTTTTTAAATATTAAGAACAAATGTATGTATATAAGAAATAACCAAGTCAAAGTATTAGACTGTATTTGAAAAGTCTTTTTCTTTGCAGGAAAAATGCTTTCAGAAAGCAGTTCATTTTTGAAGGGTGTGATGCTCGGAAGCATCTTCTGTGCCCTGGTCACTGTGCTAGGCCACATTAGGACTGGGAACAGAGCGCAGCGCCATGAGCATCACCATCTTCAAGCCCCTAACAAAGATGATATCTCGGAAATTTCAGAGGTCGAGCGTTTGGAGCTCAGTAAGAGTTTCCGGGTATACTGTATAGTTCTTGTAAAACCCAAAGATGTGAGTCTTTGGGCTGCAGTGAAGGACACTTGGACCAAACACTGTGACAAAGCAGAATTCTTCAGTTCTGAAAATGTTAAAGTGTTTGAGTCAGTTAATATGGACACAAATGACATGTGGCTGATGATGAGGAGAGCTTATAAATATGCTTATGATAAATACAGGGATCAATACAACTGGGTTTTCCTTGCACGCCCCACTACTTTTGCTGTTATTGAAAACCTCAAATATTTTTTGTTAAAAAAGGATCCATCACAACCTTTCTATCTAGGACACACTGTAAAATCTGGAGAACTTGAATATGTGAGTGTGGATGGAGGAATTGTCTTAAGCATAGAATCAATGAAAAGACTCAACAGCCTACTTAGTGTTCCTGAAAAGTGTCCCGAACAAGGAGGAATGATTTGGAAGATATCTGAAGATAAGCAGCTAGCAGTCTGCCTGAAATATGCTGGAGTATTTGCAGAAAATGCAGAAGACGCCGATGGAAAAGATGTGTTTAATACCAAATCTGTTGGCCTTTTCATTAAAGAGGCAATGACTAACCAACCAAACCAGGTAGTAGAAGGATGTTGCTCTGATATGGCTGTTACTTTCAATGGGCTGACTCCTAATCAGATGCATGTGATGATGTATGGAGTGTACCGGCTCAGGGCATTCGGACATGTTTTCAATGATGCATTGGTTTTCTTACCTCCAAATGGTTCTGAGAATGACTGACAGAAAGCAAGAACTTGCGTTTAGTAACTACATTAAGACATGGTATCATTTTTAATTGAGAATAGATCTAACACAGTAGCGTGTTTCTTATTCTTATCTGATTACACTGGTATAATCACACATTGAAGTCTACTTGTACATTGTCAAATGGAATGCTGTTTTTCCCTTATGTCATTCGTGAGAAATTTAAATGTATTAAAAATTAATATTTTAAGAATAGCAAATTTTCAAGTGCATATTTATAAATATTATATTTATGTGATAGACTGAATTATAGACATTAAAATCTGTGGTGTCTCTTTGCTTATTGGTTTTAAACTCATGTATCATTTTAGCTTTCTAATATATGCAAATGAGATCTCTAGGGAATTTGTGATTAAAGAATACTTGTAGTCCTGTGTTTCCTTTATGTTTCTGTGGGAGCCTGGGTGCTTGAGAAAGGTAGGAGCAGGGTCTCAGTGTGGTCTCCAGGCTGGCCTAGAACTGGCAGTTATCCTTAGCCTCCTGAGTGCTAGTGTTAATGCTGTGTGCCACTGTGCTCAATTGTTTCCTTTACTTCTGATGCAGATTTGTACTCTTTAAAGCATACTGATGCCAATGGATTTGCTCTCCCAAAATACACCAAGCAATTAAGAAAGTGCTCATTAACACTGTTAAGACTTCCATTGTTTCCTTGAGAGGAAGTGCAATTTATTTACATAGGTTAAGCAATATTCCTGAAAGTTAATTAAGTAGCATCCCCTAGCATTGACAGTTTCCATTAACTCTGTACTTCAGCATTCAGATCATGCATTTGGAATGTGACTATAAAAAATGTCATTGAACTGATTCCCCCTTAAGCTCCGAGCTGTACCTTGGATTACATATATAATGTCTTCATGCCTACTGAACAGTGAGTTCTGTAAACATCACTTTTGAAAAACTTGGTTTTGCTCACCTGGGTGATTCACTTACCTAAGCTAAATGTGGAGGTTGTTGTTGTTTTGCTTTTGGTTACTTTTGAAAGTTCTGAGATTTTCCACAGAATCATGATTGTATCACACATAACTGGTTTGGCTTTGTTTCTGTTTATGGTGGGTAGACATTAACCTCACCATCCATGTTGGATTATCATATCATCTGCTTAATTTCAAGTGACTACCTAAAATGCCTGCCTTGTGGATACAGCTATTCCTGCCCTCCTAAATGTGTAATATGCTTGGTTCTGGCTTGTCCTATAATCCATGCTCATAAATTTGATCCATAAGCCCCTTTAGAACATGAGACTATTTTTAAATATAATATTCCTTGCACTTGGCCTCATGACTCTAATTTCTCCTTCAGATTTAGCAAAGCAGTATGCATTTCCTTAGGAAGGCATTGCGTTTCAGATTATTGATCCTCAAGGTAGTATGTCAAACCTTTGTTTTAAATACTCTCTGACCTTCTTCCTTGGGATTTTTGTTTAAGCTGAAGCATTATTAATTTCAAAGAAACATAAATCCTAATGTTAATAAGCACCATATTATGTGGTTGCAGGTGCAATTTCTACAGATCAAGTTATGTTCTGTGTGAGTACAGTGATTAAAAAAAAAAAACCTCTGAATGACTCATTATCTCTAACACTAATGTTTTCTTATTTTTATTACATTTATTTTATTGAGGGGAGGGACGCTATGCAAGCCACAGTGCACATGTAGAGGTCAGAAGGCAACTTATGAGAATTAGTTTTCTCCTTTCACCATGTGGAATCTGGGGATCAAATTTCTGTTGTCAAGTTTCATAACAAATGACTTTACCTACTAAGCCATCTATCTGGCTTTTCTTTAAAATTTTCTATTTTAGGGACCAGAAAATATGTCAGTATTTAAGAGCACTTCCCATGGTCTAGAGGACCCAAGTTCAGTTCCCAGTACCCATATTAGGTAGCTGACAACTTCCTTTAACTCAGGGATTCACCACCTTCTAGCCTCCACAGACACCTGTATACACATGACATAGAAACACACATACATGTAAAATGTAATTATTTCTATTTTTGTTGTGTCACCTTGCCAGCACCACTGTATTTAAAATTTTCTACTTTAATTAGTCTATCAAGATACTGGAATTGCCAGGCCCTAGCATTCAGGAGGCAGAAGCAGGGGGATCACTGTGAGTTAAAGGTCAGCCTTGTCTAGGTAGTGAGTTCTGGGACAGACAGGCACGGGTACATAAAGTAACCTTGTTGCAAAAATATTGGGAAACTTGTCAGTCAATAGATGACAAGGTAAATATGGGCATTTAAAAATCAAATTCATGCTCAACTAAGTTATTACATATGGTATTGGATTATAAAATGTCTCCAATAGTATGTTGCCTTTTTGAAATTATGTATATCCAGGTTTGTAGATAACAAAATCACTAACAAAAAATCGTAATACTGTGGTTTTAGATACAGATACACTTTTTATACATGTCAGGTCACTACATGGGAAAATACATATTTAGTAGCAAGAAGCTAACCCTGGGCATACTCTGAGTTTAGGGAGTGAAGTGAGGAAAAGTGGAGGTCCAATGCAAATTGATCATGAATGTGAATAGCCATGTTAGTCATGTGGCTAATAACTAACAGAATAGATCCACCAGTTTAAACAACCGCCCACAATTGAGACACCTCATTCAGCCACACCTAAGATGTAAATGTCTTCTAAAAGTTGAATTTGTATTTATTTTTCTGCTTAAGAAGACACTGTAACCTAGCTTTAGCCAACCCCAGGCCATTTCCTTCCATGAGCTGAATCCTCCTCAAAATGAAAACATGTCTACAATAAAAAAGAAATTATACTCCTTGACTTTCTCTTTTTGATGTGGCAAG
>CM052722.1:86550276-86580394 GCA_028551405.1 Uromys caudimaculatus | reverse complement strand
CCACCACCACCACCACCACCACCACCACCACCACCACCACCACCACCACCACCACCACCACCACCGGGTGTGTGTGCTGGGAACGCTGAGCCTGGGTCTCTAAAAGAACAGTACATGCTCTTAAACTCTAAGCCATCTCTCCAGCCACTTTGGGGAGTTGTAATGTTTTTATCACATTTATTTTGTGTGAGTGGGTGCACAGGTACTTGCTGTGGCACATGTGTCAGAGGAAACTTGAAAGAGCCAGTTCTCTCCTTCCACCATACCTTTACCTGCTCAACCATCTACTCACCAACATTGTTTGTTTGCTTGCTTGCTTTTAAAGATTTATTTTATATATATGACAAGTACACTGCAGCTATCTTCAGACACACACTAGAAGAGTGCTTTGGATCCCATTACAGATGGTTGTGAGCCACCATGTGGTTGCTGGGAATTGAAATCAGGACCTCTGGCAGAGCAGTCAGTGCTCTTAACTGCTGAGCCATCTCTTCAACTCTGTTTGTTTGTTTGTTTTTTAAACTGTTGTTTCATTCTTAAACACAAGCTTTCTTTAGATGACATCAAACTCAAGGGAATTGTCCTGCCCCAAACTCCTACTTGTTGAAATTATAGACAGGAGCCAATATGCCTGGCCTTTTAAAAGGGTTTTTTTAAGAGTCTAAAATAATGGGAATGTATCATTGTACCTTGCTTATATTCACCCTCCCAGTATACTTCCCTGTGCTTCCTGTTCTTTCCTTCTTCCCTCAAATAGCCCCCCTGCTTTCATGACACACAAAGTTCCAGATAGGAGAAAAAAATGTGTGATATTTTTATCATCCTCCAACCTACTCTTTTTGTACCTCTCCCTTCCCTTAGACTCCCTTGACCCTGCATAGTCTCTAGCAGAAATGAGTTTTCCTTTAGTATGGGAACAGTTCTTAAGAGTTAACCTACTTTCCTTAAGAATTAACCTACTTTCCTAAAACATTCTTCCAGATTTTAAAATTAATCATTGTATTAGGGTTTAGTCCACAACTATAATCCCAGCTGAAGAGCTGAGGCAGGAAGATCTCAAGTTAAAACTCAGCCTATACTACATACTGAAATCCTTTTTCAAAAAAGTTAATAATCATGGGCCAGCACTGGCTTACTGGCTAAAGGTTCTTGACATGCCACCAAGCCTTATGACATGAGTTCAATTCCCTGGACTCAAAGAGAACTGGCTCTTACAAAAAATTTCCTGACCTCTATGGGCAGATGTTAAAAGGTAAATAAAAAATATTAAAAATAAAAATCAGCCAAATGTGGTAGTGCAGTCCTTTAATCTGAGCATTTAGGAAGTAGGGGCAGGCAGATCTTTGTAAGTTTGAGTTCAGCCTCAAGTTCCAGGACAACCAGGGCTATGTAGTGGGATTCTATCTAAAAAAGCAAAATAAAAACAATCACATTCAACATGAATCATCATCATAATTAAATATAATAAAATGTCTAATGGGCGGTAGAGAAGTGACTTGTTTGGAAAATACAATATGATATGTGGGAGACTTTCATTTTACAAAGAACAAAAATTTTAGTTGTGTTATTGTGGCATCTTTACAAATTTTTCTTTATACATACCAAACATCTTCGAGCTGAACACTAACTAGGCCTGTTGCTTTGTGGAATGCATTAAGAACCCAAAGTTATGATTCATTACAAGGGTTCAATCTATTTATGTGAGATTGTCATGGGAGTAAAACAAGCCATTGTTTATATTGTATAACACTGTCCTTTGTGCATGCCATGGCCATTACCTCTTGAATTCTTAGCAGTTCACAAAGACCCACTCTTCCCTGAGACTATATAGGTAGTTAACAGTTACTGAGAGTGGGACTCCAGAGGACCATACTCTCAAAGAGAGATAGGCAGTTAACAGTTGCTGGAAGGGACTCAGGTCTCACCCATCCCAGAAGGCAGGCAGTTAACAGTTGCTGAGTGAGAATGGGGCTCAGGAGGATACCCCTCCACAACCAAGGATAGATAGGCCATTAAGAGTTGAGGGAGAGCCAGGAGTCCCCACCCTTCCTAGAGAATAGGCAGTCAGTAGGTTTTTTTTTTTTTGTTTTTCGAGACAGGGTTTTTCTGTGTAGCCCTGGCTGTCCTGGAACTCCCTCTGTAGACCAGGCTGGCCTTGAACTCAGAAATCCACCTGCCTCTGCCTCCCAAGTGCTAGGATTAAAGGCGTGCACCACCACTGCCCGGCGGCAGTCAGTGGTTTAACCAGGCATAAAATTGGCCATGCTCCTATAAGTAACCCCCATTAAGTTCATTGGTTCACCAAACTAGACATGGATGAAATCTTTGGTCTGTAGAGGTAAATAGGTATTTGTTCATCTTCCTAGGAGTCACACAAAAATTAGAATATAGTAGTCCTTTTGCCTTAAAAATCTTGGATTTTGAGAGATGCTATTTCTT
The DNA here is from genome assembly GCA_028551405.1 of Uromys caudimaculatus. Lineage (NCBI taxonomy): Eukaryota > Metazoa > Chordata > Mammalia > Rodentia > Muridae > Uromys > Uromys caudimaculatus. The sequence continues at coordinate 86,577,955 of CM052722.1, read as the reverse complement.
TAAATTGACATAATATCCATGTCTTTGGAATATTTTTAGTGATTCCACACAAGAATAGCCACATCATTTATGCCATTGCATTATATCATTGACAAAAGTTCTGGCAGAAAGAGCAGGACTTAAAGTGTTGGGGTTTGTTTTGTTTTATTCTTGAATCAGGGTAGAAGAGGTGTCAGTGGTTAAGACCACTGACTGCTCTTGCAAAGGACCCAGGTTCAGTTCCCAACACACACGTGGTGGCTTACAACCTCCTGTAACTCCAGTCCCAAGGGATCAAATGCTTTCTCCTGGCCTCTGCAGGCACTAGGCACATGGTACATGGACATGCATGCATGCAAAACACCTATACATGTAAAATATATATATTTTTAAAATTCTTGGATCTGATAAGACACATGTAGGTACCCAAAATACTAAATAAATGAGAACTGTCAAAACAGGAGTTGAGTACGACCTGAGGAAGAGGGGACAAATGGACTGACCAGCTGGTACTGATCATTTTTCTTCCTATATTTCTCTAAAGTACATGAGAGGAAGCTTAAAGAAATATTGCCTTTTCATGGGTCCATTGCTGTCCCTATATTAAACATGAGCACTGCATATACAGTTTAAAATTTTTACTAACCACATTAAAGAGCAAAAAGACATAGGGTAAGTTACTTTTCAGTATTGTTTTATTTAACTCAGTATATTTAAAGCATTGTCATTTTGCCATGTAATCCACAAGAATAATTACAGTTAACATTCATTGAAATGCAGTGTGTGTTTGACAGTTATAACAATTTACAACATTCCCAGTGCTCAGTAGCACATACGGCTAGTGACCGCCATACTGCATAGCAGAGGGCTAGACAGTTACAGAAATGTGCCAGACCAGTTTAAATGTGAATGGGAGAAAACATCCAAAAGTCCTGTTTAGGGTTGTGTTGAATGAAGTGGAAACTTGAAGTCGGCTGTGGTGGCACACACCTTTAATGCCAGCATGAAGGAGGCAGAGGCAGTTGGATCTCTGTGAGTTCGAAGCCAGCCCAGTCTACAAAGTAAGACTAGGACAATCAGGGTGATGTTACACAGAGAAACCCTGTCTCAAAACAAAAATGGAAACTGGAACCTTTTAGTAGGCTCCAGGCCACTACCTTGCATGAGTTCAATCCCAGGGCCATCCCCTTCAAAATGAAATCACTGTATTTGTAGCAAAACATTAATTAGACATCTCAACTTTTCCCTGTATATAAATGAACCCAAACTGTAATCATCATTAATATTTTCCCCCAGCTATCTTCAAAGCAATTTTTAGGCCGGCCCTTGCAGGTTGCATACTTCTCTAATTACCATGTTTTTTTTTTTTAAAAAAAGACAGTAGTGAATAGCTTGGGCTAGTCTCAGAGAGATCCTCCTGAGTGTTTGAGTTACTCCCACATAACTAGCTATTCCCTTGGATCTTTTTAAAAGGACCCAGCAAAAGCCTTAGATGCCATAACCTCTAAATTGCCATAAATTTACCAGTGCCATAAATCACCTGGTTTCAAGGTGACTGAGAAGTAGGAATAGCTCAACTCTCAGAACTGAGCTCAATTTCAAAGGATTCTCCTAGAATATCTATTGAAGAGGAAAAGAGCATCCCTTCAGCAACATAAATGACTGTGTACCCATGTACCTCAAACAAACCCTACCCACTGTTAGCCTACTGTGAAACAGAAGATTACCAATGCACACTCTCATGACCCACAGTGATTCAACTGTGGGCGGAGATTAACATGTTATGAAATGTAATGGGAAAGTTTTCTTTTCTTTTTTTTTTTTTTAAAGATTTATTTATTATTGTATGTAAGTACACTGTAGCTGTCTTCAGACACACCAGAAGAGGGCGTCAGATCTCATTACAGATGGTTGTGAGCCACCATGTGGTTGCTGGGATTTGAACTCAGGACCTTCGGAAGAGCAGTTGGTGCTCTTAACCACTGAGCCATCTCTCCAGGCCCCCCCCCTTTTTTTTTTAATGGGAAAGTTTTCTGCAGAACATATACAGGCTATGCAGTTGGGTAGACTTGGGTTCAGATTCCATTCCTGCCATTTACTAGCTATGTATCTTTGGGTAATTTAAATATTCTCTGAGCATTAGTGTCTCCATTTGTAAAAATCAAACTCAAAAGCTGCCTGCACAGAATCATAAAGATTAATGAAAATATGTAAGAAGACCTTGTGCATAGTGGACACCTGGGGGAATGTTATTTCCCCTTTCTCTTATTTGGACACATTAAGTACTATAAATAACTATGAACCAATCCTTTGCATTAAATATCTTTTCTATTTAAATATTTTATGTATATGGTTCTTTATCTGCATGTACATGTGCACACCAGAAGATGGTATCAAATAGTTGTAAGTTGCCATGTGGGTGCTGGGAATTGAACTCAGGACCTTTGGAAGACTAATGAGTGCTCTTAACCACTAAGCCATCTCTCCATCTCGTGCATTAAATATCTTGATGGTAAAAATATTAAGCTACTGATATGAGTAACAGCCGCTATTGCATATTCAAACTAACAGGGAAACTAATAGTTTTAAGGTAATATCTGTATAATTAATCTGTATAAAATAGCTTTGCCTGAGTTTTTAAACAAGTATTTTTAGCAGTTAGCCACAAATTACCTTTAAAAACATAAGCTTAGATTATGTTTCCCTTTTGCAGCAAATTAGATACTACTGAAGCCTAAATTGCTTTAATTGATGTGGTTCTCATTTCTCACACTTCAGTCAAGAGGTTTCTGTTCATTTTGGAGAAAATCTTACATAAATGAGACTCCTCCCTCTTTGTAAATGCTCTTAAGTGGCTGGTACTTGGGAGAGGATGCTGTGACACCAGGAAAAGGGCACTAAAGCTATGGGCTTCTCCTCAGACCATATATATATATATATATATGAAATACAACAAAAATACAATGTAAGTACTTCAGTTTCTAATATATTTTATCTTGTACTATTTTTTTAAAGATTTATTTATTTTATTTATATAAGTACACTGTAGCTATCTTCAGACACACCAGAAGAGGGCATCAGATCTCATTACAGATGGTTGTGAACCACCATGTGGTCGCTGGGAATTGAACTCAGGACCTCTGGAAGAGAAATCAATGCTCTTAACTGCTGAGCCATCTCTCCAGCCCATCTTGTACTATTTTTAAAACAATAAGGCAATATCTGAAAAAGCTACTTAATAGATATGTTAGATATAGCTATTATACTAACTGAAGTGATTTTAAATCTATTCAAATATATTTAAACAAAACCAATATTCTTTAAGTTGAATTTTGTCTAGATGCTTATACCAGCAAACTTTTAAAAAAACAAACTTTAGGGACTGGGATGTAGCTTAATTCCTATAGTGCCTGCCTAGTATGCAGGAAGCTCGGAGTTTGTTCCCCAGCACTGTATTAGAGCTGGCCCTAATGGTGTGCATCTACAGTCTCAGAACTTAGAATGTAGAGGTTAGAGATTGAGAAACTGAAGGCACACTCACTATTACACAGAGTAAGTTTCATGATAACTTAAGCCCAAGCTTCATTGAAGAGGCTTCATTAAAAGAGAAATGGAGGGGAAAAAGGGAAGAACATAATCGCGTATTGTGCCCTAATTCTCAGTAGCTTAACTTTAATAAAGCTGCCCAGAAGGTACAGGACAAAAGTGAAGTGAATTTATGCTTTAAAAATTACATTGTAATAAAGCAGCATTTCCAAAACATTTTTACTTTTACATTTACTTATTTAGTATGCGCCTGGGGTGGTCAGAGAACAACTAAAGTCATTTTCCTCCTTCCACCATGTGGGTCCTGGGGGCTGAACTCAGATTGTCAACCTTGGCAGCAAGTGCCCTGACCTGCTGAGCCATCTTCCCAAGTCCCTGGAGCACCAAATGAGTGGATAAAAACCATTATACATAGAAAATGTTTCACATCATGACAAACTTTAGAATGTCAGTATACAAACATAAGGTTTAAGCCTTAAAGAATAAGTAAGCAAAACTAAACAAACACATTTTTTACAAGGCAGGTTAGACAAGATGCCTCTAGGCTCTTATCCTGAATTCTGCAAGCAAGAGGTTTATGAAACCAAGGCTAGCCTAGGCTATAAAGCAGCCCTACCACCACAAGTTGCCTAGGAATGAATCTGAAACAAAGTGTTTGCCTACCATGGGTGAGGCTCTAGTTGAGATCCTAGGTTTGATCCTCAACACCAGGGAAAAGTTTTCTAATTTAAGGGCTCAAGGACTATTAATGTGCACTGCCCAACAAGCATGCAGTTGCATCAGAAAACCATCTTACTAGTTTGCAAGTTTCCAGGTCTTGGGGCGTCAGCATAAGGCAACCTCAATCTTGGGGACAAAGAGGAAATACCCACTTTCAAGACAGACATTGGTAAGAAAAATGAGCTACCAGATCTTAGAAGACGTCCCAGTAGGTTTCAACTGATCAACAAGGAAACTGAATTTGTGTTTAAGGCTCATGTTAAGATGGCACTTTCTCCAAACAATACATTAGCTCCAGCCAATAATGCTGAAAAGCAAGTTCTTTGCTTACATGCTTGTATAAGCCAGAAGTTACTTATTACACTACAAGAAATTAATGATAATTAATTACAATTATCACTGACAAGCTGTATGATTAAAGATTAAAATAGGAAAAGGTACAGCTTTGTATCTTGTAAATCTAGATGTTTTTCCTATGGTAGAATTCCAAGAATACTTAAGTGAACTTGAAGGGAATAAATAATGTATTATGCCCTATCATTTATTGTTCCCCATTCACCCTGACTGGAATTAAACTATTTGAAAAGCTTGGCATGGTGGTACACACTGGTAATCCAGGCACTCAAGGGGCTAAGACAGGAGGATCAGGAGTTCAGGGTAGCTTGGACTATATACATAGCAAGACCTTTTCTCAAGGGGGAAAAGAGGAATCCTGAAAATGTTTGGGTGGTTTGATGGATTTTTTTCTTTCTGTTTTTGCCTAAAGAAAAACCAATGTAATGCATGTTGATATTAAGGTATGTACAATGGGTTAGAGACATAGCTTAATGGTTGAAAGCAATTGTTACTCTTGTAAAGAACCAGAGTTTGTTCTTGGAACCCACATGGTGGCTCACAAAGATCTTAACTCCAATTGCAGGGAATCTATCTGATGCTTTCTTCTTACCTGTCCTGGCACCAAGCACATATGTGGTACATATACATGCAGGCAAAACACTCATTAAGATTTTTAAAAATAAGTCTACTAAATATCGTAAGCCATTGAACTAGTCTTCCACATAAAACTGATGCCTATACTTCTATTTTTTTTAAAAAAGATTTATTTACTTATTTATTTATTTAATGTATATGAGTGCACTGTAGCTGTCTCCAGACATACCAGAAGAGGGCATCAGATCCCACTGTAGATGGTTGTGAGCCACCATGTAGTTGCTGGGAATTGAACTCAGGACCTCTGGAAGAATAGTCAGTGCTCTTAACCACTGAGCCATCTCTCCAGCCCCTATATTTCTATTCTTAATTAACTACTTCTGAGGGTTAACACATCTTTTCTTCTAATCAAATTTTTTTAATCCATTTGAGGCATCAAGTTTCATTTCTACTTGTGTTTGCTGCATTTCACACAGTAACTGATGAAACAATCTATGTAACTATAATTGAACATTAGTAGGGAGGCATGTCATTCTACTAGGATTTTAAGTGAAAATTATTTTTACTATGTCTTTTATTTTTCAGGGTATTCAAGGATAAAATTTAGTGTTCTTCAATTGTTACTCAAAAGCAAATATTAATACCCTCCCTGTGACTTTTTTGTTTCAGGGTTTTATTGTTGGAAATAGCATCTATGTAGTCCAGGCTGGCCTAGAACTCACATTCATCTGGGACTAATGAACTGTTTATAATAAGCAATATCAGAAGAAATTCCTGAGAGTTTCTTCCTTAATCCATTCTATGATAAGTTTTAGTCACTAAAAGGTTAGCTATAATTTATAGACAATGTAGAATAAGCTGGTTTCCAAGCCACAGTCTTCCTCCTCCTGCCTCCTAAGTATTGGGATTATAGGCAGTTATACAGATGCGCTACCGTACCTGGCTTCTTGTTTTTCAGACAGGTCTCCTTAAGTAGCAGGACTGGCTTTGAATCAATGGCAGTCCTACTTAGGTCTCCCAAGTGCTGGGACTTCAGGCATGTACCACTACACTCAATGTCCTACTTCTAATGTTGAATTTAAAATTGACCCTCAGTTTTGTTCATTCACTTCTGATCTGGTGTCATTGTAGTACTTTGCTAGGAATTAATTGGTTTTAATACAATACTAAGCAACTGATGTTATAATTGGTAAATCTCACTTTTTGTTTTTTTATATTTTTTAATATTTATTTTATTTATATGAGTACACTGTTGCTATCTTCAGACACACTAGAAGAGGGCATTACAGATGGTTGTGAGCCACCATGTGGTTGCTAGGAATTGAACTCAGGACCTCTGGAAGAGCAGCTAGTGCTCTTAACCACTGAGCCATCTCTCCAGCCCTTTAATGGCCTACTCTTAAAGCAACTTTTTGAATGCTTGAGACCTCAGAAGTGATAGTTATATTGATATGGAATTTATATATTTCATTCTTTTTCTTTCATTACAAATCAGCTTTAGTAGATACTCCTTTAGAAACTGGAATCATTTTGAGTTTCCTGAAGAACACTGAGAGAGATGTTCTCAGTATTAAGCAACCTAGATAAACAAAATGTTTACCACATTTTTGGACATACATTCATTTCATATTTCCATTAATACATAATCACTGTGTTTATGTTACCATGACCAACAAAAAGAATGAAATACCTCTGCAAATTAGTAAATTGCTATTTTATCTTCTTCTGAAGCACTATATCTAGGAATAGTGTATCCTCAGGTACGTGTATAGATGGACAACTTGCCTGTATAGAATTATTATTCAACAAATATCATATGATCTGTATTTGAGAAATACCAAATCCCTCAATTTGGAAATGTTCATGACTACCTATGAGATAAATCCATCTGGTTTTGTTTAAAATTGATAATTCTTTTAACAAAAGAGAAAAGAGAAGGACATGAGCTGGACCTGGTGGTGCAGCCCATAATCCTAGCTTCTTGGAAGGCTGAAGCAAGGGAACATAGGTTCAAGACTGTTGGGCTATATAGTGAGTTCAAGGCCAGCTTAGGTAACTTAGTGAGACCCTATTTCAAAATAAAAAGACTAGGGATACAGCCCAGTGTGAGAGCACTTGCTTAGCACATACAAAGTCTTGGGCTCAACCTCAACTACCCAGAATAGGGTAGCTACTAACAGAACTTCGAAACATGAATCTGCCAAAATCAGACTGATTACTCAAGCTTTAAGCCACTGAAGGTGGGACAACCATTTAACTTGGAATGGTGAATGTTACAACTCCAAGGCATATGAGTTAAAAGTAATTGTTTTCCATCTATTGTGTGTATAGGTGTTTTGTATGCATGTAGGTCTGTGCACCACGTATATGCTGGGTATTCATGGAGGATCTTCTGGATGCCCTGGAACCAGTTAGAGACAGTTGTGAGCCACCATGTAGTTTTTGAGAACTTTACCCCAGTCCTCTGCAATAGCATCCTGTGCTCTTAACCATTGAGCTATCTTTCTAGTCCCACATTTGGATTTTTTAAAAACTTCATACTGAATACAATATAAGGGATTTTTTATAGTTAGTTTATCTGTAAAATTTTTTTTGAGACAGGGTCTCTCTCTGTAGCCCTGACCAACCTGGAATTCACTATGTAGATGAGACTGGCCTCAAACTCAGAGATATACCTGTCTCTGCCTCCAAAGTGCTAGAATGCTAGGAGCCACCATGCCTAACACAAATTTGCAAAATTCTGATGACTAAAATTGGAAAAGTATTATAATTAATACTGACTTATAAATTGGTCTTGGGGCAGTCACCACTGCCTATTTTCTTCAGGAAAATTTCTATACCCACTACACTAGAAGCCCTTCAATTGCAAGAGCTTTGTGTATATTTTCTCCTTTGTGCCATTCTATATAGTACAGATATCTATTGAGTTCAGCTGACCTAAGCTGAAAAAAAGCCAACTACATGAGAATAGCTAGAATGTAAATTAAGTTTGACACAGATTTAATTTTGAAACTTAAAACTAATGTCACACTGCTTGAAAGGTAACAGGCTCTCTTTTCTCTATTACTCTCAGGAATATGGGTAAAGTTTCCTTCAACCATGCTGCATAAAGTGGCTCATCTTTCTGGTAGTTTAGCATCTCTCAGTTGGCTTCCATACATGGCCTAATGTTTAAAGCTTAAAAGGCCCACACAAGTAGAATGGTATCCCTTATGAAAACTGATGAGATGAAGCCTCAAACTCAGGAGGCAGGCAACATACAGGCATAGATAACGATGTTGAATTTTTAAAAGTGTTCTCTATACTTACTGTTAACAGTGGTTAGGTACAAGGATAAACTATTCTAGAAACTAGGCAACATAAAGTTTTAACTTCTTCAATCTACGTTACTGTGTGCCATGGTCTTCATTGTTAGCACCACACAGACAGTCTTAGTCAACTAAAATTACTTTAGCAGCAAAAATAAAAGTTCAAAGTTTGGTTTTGGTACAAGTGGCACATATATTATTTTTAAGAGGATCAAAATGAGTGCTTCTATCTCAAAATTAGAGACATGAGAATTTGAAATCGTAAGTCAGAATAAATGAAGACTTTTTCTGAGATAGGATCTCACTATGCAGACTTGACTGGCCTCAAACTCACAGAGCCTCCTGCCTGAGTGCTGAGATAAAAGAAATGCACCACTACACCCAGCAAGACTTTTAAAAAAAAAAAAAAAAAAAAAGAAACCTCCCTTGAAAAATGATTTCTAAACTGATGAGAATATTTATACTTTTATCTACCGGAATAACTGTGAACATCAAGCAATATAAAATACAATTTGTCACTACAAAAAGAAAATATTAGCCATAGAACTTGAAAAAGGATGTAGGAAATAAAATATCAGAACATTTCCACAGGCTAGGAAAGACAAGGCTTTGGCAGTGATAAGCATTCTAATTCAGGAAGAAGCAGGACAAATTCTCCAAGCCTTACTCCATCTCAGATGAAATATTATTATCCCAAGTTATCAACTGTTCTTTGGTCTTTATATTTACCAAGAAACTTCTTGTTTATTAATCATTTACTCTATGTAGGCCAATTATACAAATTAATATATTTATATTGTAACTGGGAAATCTCTAAGCCTTACAAGGTCCATCAGTCCCGGTCCATCAGTCCCCACTGATGGTTTGCCAATCTGAGGATCAGATCTTATATCTATATTCACCTATGTTATGTCCTGGGAGGCCCAGCTAGAACAGCCAGCTGAATGATCGATCTCTCTCTCTCTCTCTCTCTCTCTCTCTCTCTCTCTCTCTCTCTCTCCCCGCCCCCCCCCATCCACCCTCACCATTCTCTCCAACTTCTAACTGTAACACGGGTCACCACAATCTTGTAAATGCCTGTATCCATCTGAAAAATAAAATCACATGTCAGGATTGGTAAACAACCAAGAGAGATGGCTGAGACACTAGCATAGCAAGATCACTGGCAAGAAAGGTTAAGTCCAAAACAAATTACTGTTCTTTCTAAAGATGGCCCGTGGCTCTCAGTATAGGAGACATACATTTTGAAAGGAAAATAGTGGAACCCAAATCTGATAGTTTAAATATCTTATGGTATGATTTGACTTAAGAGAAGGTACTACATCCACGGGTGAGCAGACTTGGGGAGATGGTCTGAGGACCATAGTTAGGAACTTACAGTGTGAATCTTGTGTGATTACCTTCAGCATAATAAAATAGAACTTTTGTTATACCAAATACTATAAATGAACCTTCATCTGATGCAACCTGTTTTTGTACAGGATTATATACTGTATGTTGCTGTATACAAGGGGCAGTGAGTGATACAATGAAAAAAAATAGAATACATCAACTTCATAAGACAAAACTGCATTTCTTAAATGATTTAAAAGATAAAGGAAATTAATTTATAAATTAAGATACAAATATCAACCAAATACAATATAAGGATCTTATCTGATCCCTAACTCAAGAAAACTAACAGTTTATAAAACTTGAAAAGAGACAACTGAAGGAATCCTTCAAGTTTACATAGTTGACCATATTAGAATATAACTTTTTAAGCATTTTCAGGGTATTGTAGCTATATTTTTTAAAGACTATTTTTTTCTTCTTAAAGATACATATTGTAAAATAGTAAGCTAACCTGCTTCCCAGTAACTGGGGAATAGGGATGAAAGCTGACGCATAGGTAAAAAGGAGTGCTCATAGAGCGAAGCAGGGTGATGAAGGAAGGACTGTCTATTATACTAAGCCCAGACTTTACACAATGTTTGGAACATTCCACAGTGAAATTTAAAACAACAAACACACATTCTCTCTCTCTCTCTCTCTCTCTCTCTCTCTCTCTCTCTCTCTCTCTCTCACACACACACACACACACACACACACACACACACACAGAGAGGGAACACTACTTCTGGATGCTCTGAATAATGGAATAAAATTCTAAAGCTAGCTTCTGGCCCCATAACTAGACAAACTATCTATCTAAGAGTCCACCTTAAAGTGGCAAACATGTTTACCAAGCCATCTTATATCTGTTGAGTTACTTACCGGATACCTTTTAATGGCCAAGTTTGCTACCCAATTGCAATTTGTGTTTAAGAAAAGTTAAAATAATTTCTGAAACTAACAGAATTTTAGCATTCGCAGAATTTTTATTGAGCATAACCATAGAGGCATTGTCTTCATGCTGTCAGACAGACACAGACACAGATACAGCACAGTATCCAGAGTTAGCCCAAGCACATTCCTTTTGAGGCTCATTTATATGTCTTCATATGCCACAGCCCATCATTTAGATAATGGATATTTTCAATGCCAATTCCTTTGTTGACTTTCTCACTGTAGAAGGAAAAAAAACACAGAAACATGCTTTAAGAATTTTATAGGTTTATGTATTCATGATAAACACAATCCAAAGTATCTTGATACTTCATAATCATTGGGCAACATGTAGGAAATTTATTGTCATTATATTATTGCCTACATTAAACTACAGACTCTGTGGCAATTTGTGGGGTTTGGATGTTTGGTTGGTCTGATACTTCTTTTAGTTGGCTATTTGTTTTTTGTGGTGCTACACAATCAAAGCCAGTGCCTCATACATGCTACACAAGCACTTCATCACTAAGTCACATAAGCACCTATGAAATTCATATCCACAGTGATTCTAAAGCTGGGTGTGCAGCACACATCTGTAACCCCAACACTGGAGGCAGATCAGGAAGTCAAGGTCAATCTGGACTACAAGAGACCCTATCTCAAAACCCAAAAATTAGTCAGCTGGTGATAGCAAATTCTTTTAATCCCAGCACTTGGGAAGCAGAAGCAGGTGGATCTCTATAAGTTCAGGACCAGCCTGCTCTACTGAGCTAGCTCCATGACATCCAAGGCTACACAAAAAAACCCATCTTGAAAAACCAAAACAAACCAAATTAAATTAAAATACTAATTTTAGCAGTCTAGCAAGCAAACAGAGTAATACCAACAGGATAGGCAAATATCAACACAGTAAATCTCAAAACAAAATAAATTTTAGTTATATATGTTGGAAACATGCTACATTTCTTCTATCACCAGATCAAAATGTAAAATAGTATATAGTCCTGAACTATATCATTATTTGTTTTTTAAGACAGTCTCATTTGCCGTCTCAGGTAGCCTTAAACTCACAATCTCCCTGTCTCCACCTCCCAAATGCTAGGTTTATAGTCATGTGCTACTATACCAGCTATATGTGTGTTTTAAAAACTAGCAGTAAAATATACACCCCTCTATTAACAATTTAAATCTAGATACTAAAGAGAAAATCCTAAAGTATCACATGCATAGGTATAAAATACTTGTTTTAGCATGTTTCCTTTCAAAATGCTTAAGAATATAACCCTGAAGACAAAGGGCTTCCCTAAGTGCTAGGAAAAAAATAAGAAATGAGCCACTTGGCTTAGGTATTTGTAAGATGTCATATGAATGACATCAAACTCCACCTGTAACAGATGCTTCCTGAACTACCACTCATATGTCAGTTAAAGGAGCCTAAAGTGAAACTTACATATCATCTGCAGACATCTTCATGACGCCCACACATAAAGCATGTTGTTTTCCTTCTGCCATGATTGCCTGAAAACAAGCTAAGAAAACTATTTCTCAATTTGGGGAAGGGAAGTATGAGAAACAATGATCCTTTTGCCATTTGAACCAATCTTTTGTCCTCTCCTAGGCCACTGACTCCTTAGGAGCAGGAACCTACAAGTCTGTGGGTACAGTGTAAATATCCAATAAGTCCTAAATGAATCAGTCCCTTTAGTTTCAAGCCAAATATACGTACCAAACCAGGAATCAGGCAAAAAAGAAGATAAAACTTATTGTGGACAAATACTAAAATCTATGAAATATACAGAAACTTAGTAATTTCCACCACCAAATGGTGGCTTTATAATAAATAACACATAAGATAATAATTATATTCCCAGCTGGGCAAGATACAAGCTGATAATCACCACACTCAGAAAGTTGAAGAAGAAAAGCCATAAATTTCAGGAAAGCCTGGGCTACACAGCTAGTTTAAGGCCAGCTCTGTTATATAGCAAGACATTGTCTGAAAAAAAATACATTTCCATTCTGTTTTGAAGAGCCCCTCATAACAGTCTCAATCTTTATACAAATAAAACAATGAACATCATTTAAAGCTTCTGTTTCATGCTGTAATGTTTGTTTTATAAGTTCAAATATACATACAATCTCTATACTTTTTTATAATTCCTCTAAATCTGTTATTTCAAATGAGTAAAACTGCATCTGCAAAGGGGAATAGGGGGTGATGATAAAGTTTAATACTAGGAAGATCTTCCAATCAAGGAAGACTCCAAAATTTAAAAACATACCACTGGGTGCTGGAGAGATGGCTCAGTGGTTAAGAGCACTGACTGCTCTTCCAGAGGTCCTGAGTCCAATTCCCAGCAACCACATGGTGGCTCACAACCATCTGTAATGGGATCTGATGCCCTCTTCTGGTGTGTCTGAAGACAGCTACAGTGTACTCATATAAATAAAATAAATAAATCTTGAAAAATAATTTAAAAATAAATATACCACTGTTTAAATCTATAAACATAAAAGATAACCTTGTCCTCACAAATTACTTTTTTCTGTTGGCTTTCCAGTGGCCCACTCAGTATATCAAAAATATTTGACCACCTAGTATGTGACTAGCATCTATGTCAATATGTGTGTCTAACATACACAACTTATTCTATCCTTAAGCTGTAAATACCACAAAAAGAGGCATTTTGAGCACAAGGCGAAGAAATATACCTTTTCTTTTTTTGGTAGTGTCACCCTATGTACCATTCACAAAGATCCTCCTAAGTGCTAGGACTAAAAGCATGTATCTACCACTACACCCGGATATTTTTGTTGTTGACTACATAACTCAGGCTGGCCTGAAACTAACGGCAGTCTTCCTGTCTCAGCCTCTCAAGTGCTGGGATTACAGGCATAAACCACCACATCCAGTTAAGACATACCTTTGAACACATTCCAAAATACTAGTTTTTTTAAAAACTCCATATGATTTCCTTGTTCCCACCAATTACTATTCCTTTTCTCAAGCTGAGGCAAATGGCTGCTCTGTCTATGACAAAGCAGAAGATGGACTCCTGTCCAAATTGACAAAAACCTATTTAATAGATAATATAGATGAAATACTGCTGCAAAATAGAAATGGTACAGAATCACTTAGTCCTATCCATGGTATAAATACACCCTTTAAACTATATGGAGCAGAGGTGCAGTGGTGTACCTCTGTAATAGCAGTACCTGGGAGGCTGGGTCAGGATTGTAAACTCAAAACCAGTCTGGATCCTGAAAAGGAGTTTGAGGAACAGTCCTGGTGGCTCGCACTTATAATCCAGCAGTTAGGAAGTAGAGGCAGGAAGATTAAATGGGTTCCAGGCCAGCCTGGGATACATGAGACCATGTTTCAAAAACAAATGAGAAAAAAGTAGGAGTGGGTTTCCTCCCTAGCAGTCCCTAAACAAAGCAGATAATAAGAATCATGTGACCATGGCTTAAAAGACCAGCATAGCCAAATGTGGTGGTGCACATCTTTACTTCCAGTGCTTAGGATGCAGAAGCAAGAAGATCTCAAGATCTCCAAGTTTGAGGCCAGCCTGGTCTACATAGCAACTTCTATGTCAGCCAGGGGTATATAGTAAAACCCTATCTCAAAAGAATAAAAATTCAACATAACAAATTGTGCTATACATGAAGACTATTTTGATTTGAAGCTGTCTCAGTTTGTTACTAGTTCTCCTATTTCTGGTTTGTTTGTTTTTGAGATAAAGTCTCATGTACTGGCCTTGACCTCATGGCACTTGTCCTATCTCAGCTTCCCAGGTGGTGGGAATATCGGTGTATACCACTACAGCTCTTTGTGCCTTTCTTTGAAAGAGATGAATAGGATATACTGGTTTTCACTCCTGTAGTTATTTCTTATGTAGGTTTCACTTGTTCCTTATTGTTTGAATCTACATTACAGTGTCTTTAAATGCATTTATTTGATCTATTACATTCATTATTAATACCTGCTGCCTTTTTTTCTACTGATACCTGTAATCATGCAAACTAAGATAGTCAAGCTTAGTCAGGCTGGGACCATACAGTCCTTCCTAATGAGCTATATTTAAAAATGCATTCTGAGCCTTTAATCCCAGCAGTTGTGAGGCAGAGGCAGGAGGATACCTGTGGGGTGAGCCTGGTTTCTATATGAGTTCCAGGACAACCAGAACTATGTAAAGAGGCCCTGATCCAAAATAAAGCAAAAAGTCCTAGCCAGGCATGGTAGCTCATGCCTGTGATCCAATATCTAAGAGCTGATACAAGCATATCACCAAGAATTCAAGACTTTCTCAAAAAAATGTTAATTCAAATATTTTTAAGTTGGATATATTCAAAATCTTAAAGCATTTTCTAAATATGCATGTGTGTTTACGTGTGCTTGGGAATCAGGAGTGGTGGTGCTCGCCTGGAATCCCAGTACTTGGGAAGCTGAACTAGGAGAGTCACCATGAGTTCAAAGCTAACGTGCTATATATCAAAACTATCTTCAAAAATAAAAATAAAACACACATTTCTCTTAGAGAAAATGTTCTCAAGTCAAAACCACCACCAAAAAGTGAATTTTTAGACTGAGTATAATAATGCACGCTGCCCAGCACTAGGAGGTCGAAACAGGAAGATTCACGGCCACCCTGGGCCACCTAGTGAGTTCCAGACTAATTCAGGCTATACAACACAAGATTCACCTCCACCTACCTCTCTCTCTTATTTTTTGAGAGAGAGTTTCTCTGTGTAGCCCTGGCTGTCCTGGAGCTCTCAGAGATCCACCTGCCTCAGCCTCCTGAGTGCTGAAATTAAAGGTGTGGACCACCATTACCCAGAGAGTAAAAGTGAATTTTTAAAATAAATGTTGCAGACTTGTGGTATTTCCCCTAATACAGAGTTGCTTAAGATATAAGCATCCATACCTGCTGCCTCAATTCAGTTCCCTCTTGACCGCTTTTACTCCACTGTATCTGCATAATCAAACTAAACATTAAAGTGACAAGTTCATGTGCAAAAGACGGTCTACTCATAGCACTTATAACCTATTCATAATCAAGTTTCAGACTGCTTCCTGAGTCTCATAATAGATTGTAAACAGGATGCCATGATACAGTTCATAACTTTTCAATTAACTTCTATAATTAATCCATGTAAAATGAAACATAACTTATCATTAAGAAATTAAAAGGGAGGTCAAGATAGTTCAGAAGGTATAAGTGCTTTAAGACAGAGGCCTGGCCAGGCAGTGGTGGCACAAGCCTCTAATCCCAGCACTTGGGAGGCAGAGACAGGTGGATTTCTGAGTTCGAGGCCAGCCTGGTCTACAGAGTGAGTTCTAGGATAGCCAGGGCTACACAGAAAAACCCTGTCTCGAAAAAAAAAAAAAAAAAAAGACAGAGGCCTGACAACCCAAGTTCTATCCTAAGAACCTAGAGTAGAAAGATAGAATTGACTCTTACAAGTTGTCCTTTTAGGTACACACGTACGTGTACACACACACGTACACACGTACACACAAATATTAATTTTTTAAAGAAATAAAAAAGAAATCAGGCATGATGATAATATATGCCAGTAATCCAATGACCCATGAATCAGGAGTTCAACACAAGTGTTGGCTATATCGTAAATTCAAGGCCAGTTTAAGATATATTAGACTATGGAAGGAAGGAAGGAAGGAAGGAAGGAAGGAAGGAAGGAAGGAAGGAAGGAAGGAAGGAAGACAGACAGACAAGAGGGAAACTGGGAATAGTAGTACACATCTGTAATCCCAGAACTCAAAAAGCAGAGGCAGGATTGTAGAGAAGACAAGGATAGCCTGGGCTACGCAGTAAAATCTAAGCCAGCCAGGCTTATATATCTATATCTATCTATATATATTAGAAGAAGAAGAAGAAGAGGAAGAAGAGGAGGAGGAGGAGGAGAAGAAGAAAGAGAGAGAGAGAGAGAGAGAGAGAGAGAGAGAGAGAGAAGGAAAGAAAAGAAAAGAAAAGAAAAGAAAAGAAAAGAAAAGAAAAGAAAAGAAAAGAAAAGATAGATGAGTATTATAGCACATACCTTTAAACCCAGGATTCAGGAGGCAGAGGCAGGCAGACCTTTGTGAGTTTGAGGCTAGCCAAGGCTACACAGTGAGACTCTGTCTCAAAAGAAAAGAAAAAAATTGCCAAAACAACAACAAAACCAGAATATAACTGGGGCTGTGAAGAAGTGTTTAAGATTACAATATATTGTGTATGTGTAAAAAAACTGTAAAAGAGCCGGGCAGTGGTGATGCACACCTTTAATCCCAGCATTTGGGAGGCAGAGGCAGGTGGATTTCTGAGTTCGAGGCCAGCGTGGTCTACAGAGGGAGTTCCAGGACAGCCAGGGCTATACAGAGAAACCCTGTCTCGAAAAACAAAAAACAAAAAACAAAAACAAACAAAAAAACTGTAAAAGAACCTTATTTGCTAAAAAAAGATAAAAAGGGAGCCAAGGCCAAGCAGTGGTGGCACATGCCTTTAATCCCAGCACTCAGGAGGTAGAGGCAGGCAGATAGATTTCTGAGTTCGAGGCCAGCCTGGTCTACAGAGTTCGTTCCAGGACAGCCAGGATGAAACAGAGAAACCCTGTCTACAAAAACAAAAACAAAAACCAAACAAACAAAAAAGGGAGCCAGGAATGGTGACACATGCCTGTAATTAGAGAACTTGGAAGGTAAAGGCAGGAAGGTTAGTTCTAGAGCATCCTTGGCAACCCGGGGTTATATGAGACACTTTCTCAAAAGAAAAAAGAAAAAGGTTGCTTGTTTCCAAGTTTCTTTCACACCTTTTCATGACCAAGAAAGAGTTATGTCTCCTTTAGTCCAGTCTGGTGATACATACCCATAATCCCAACATTCAGGAGGCAGAGGTAGAACAATTGCCGTTAACCTGAGACCAATTTAGGATAAGTGGTGAGTTTTAAACCAGCCTGGACCATATGCTGAGTTTGAGGCCATCCAAGGCTACATAATAAGATGTCTCAAATAAATAAAATGGAAAGAAAAGGAAAAAAAACCCAGTTGGTTTATTTGAGTTTATCTCTCATTTCTCTTTGGCCAAAATTAAAAAGTTACCTTCAACAGGGTGTGGTAGCACATGCCTAATCCCAGCAGTTGGGAGACTGGGGCATCAGAATCACAAGTTTAAGACTAGCCTTGGCTTGTCTCTGAGAAAAATAATAACATAAACTAAAAGCACATGTAATATTCTCCTGGATGATAGATCTTTCAGTAATGACAAGAATACAATGAATAGTTTTCAGCAGTTAAACCCTGGGAAGGATACAACAATAGTATCTACTGCAGCAGGGTAAAGCTTAGCTCCAGGAGAAGTTAAGCCAGGACACATGATATTTGCTCCACTGAGTACAAATTTGATGGCTCCTTTATCAACCTGCTGATGTGGCAAGATAAAAGGATCTACAAGAGAAGAAATAAATTATATAAATTAATATGACTGAAGACTCAAGATAAAGGCAAAGAACATAAACAAGTATTTTCCAAAATTACAGTACTCTGATGGTTGCAAAATAAAAGCCAAACCACACAAAGTTGATAAATATTTTCAAGAAAAGAGTGTAGCAATAAGCATCCTCATAGACTGCTACAAGGCTTGTAAATGGGTATTGGCCACCTTTAGGACAACTTAGCAGCATACATTGAAAGCCCTGAAAAGAGATCCACTCTTTGACCCAGTAACTCTACTTCTATGAGTCTGTCCTAAAGAAAGTGGATGGATATGCAGTATATTGTATAGAAAGATATTTGTTCCTTCACTAACATGTAAATCAGAAATAAACTGAGATAGATCATAATGTCCAACAAATGAGATAAGATATAAACAACTTAAGGTATGTCAATAAGAGTAATGTAACTATAATAAACCATGCTTTTAGAGAATACTTAATGCCTGGAAAATGTTCACAATATAACATTTGAATGAAAAAAGCAGAAATAAAATACTCTCAAAAAGATCAGTGATCATTAGGAGAAAGAGGGGGGGTATATTTAAAGGAGTACATTTATTCTGTATGATATTGAATGGCAGACACTTGACATTTTGGGTCTGGCAATGCCTATAGAAATATAAAAAGAACTTTTATGACTAATAATGTTATAAATAGTGGTTCACTAACTGTAAATGTATATTAACTTATCAATGCAAAATCTTAATAGAGAAAAAACTAAGTAGCAGAGAGCCCAATTTTAAAAGAACAAAAAAGGTTGTGTTTAGCAGTATAGTGATACCTAGCATGCACGGGGTCCTGAATTCAATCTCCAGCACAAAATAAAACAGAAAACATTTGTATGTAACATAGGAAATAAAGTGGAAAAGAGTATACCAATGCACTTAACTTTGATTATAGGAATTCATGTACTCATTAGTTTCCTATTCCTGTGATCTCCCAGATTTATGTGCATATATTCTTTTTGTAATCTTTTTAAAAAGTATCTCTGTGTGTATACCAATAACTTGTAAACCAACAATTAAAGAATCTCTAGGGCTGGAGTGATGGCTCAGAGGTTAAGATCACTGACAGCTCTTCCAGAGGTCCTGAGTTCAATTCTCAGCAACCACATGGTGGCTCACAACCATCTGTAATGGAATCTGATGCCCTCTTCTGGTGTGTCTGAAGACAGCTACAGTGTACTCATATACATAAAATAAATAAATTAATCTTTTAAAAAAAGAAGGCATCTCTAGAGGCTTTCACAGGATGACTAGAGCAGTTTTGGTTTTCTCCGAGATTTTTTTAGGTATGGATTTTACCAGTGTGTTTCATCTGCATGTATGTGCACCAGAAGAGGGAATTGGATCCCATGGGACTATAGTCAGACAGTTGAGAGCCACCACATAGATACAGGGAATTGAACTCTGGAAGAGTAGCCAGTGCTCTTAATTGATAAGCCATGGAACCAGCCCCTAGAGAAGGAGTTTTTAAGCTTTTCAAGGTCCCTAAAAATAACGACAGTAGCCAGGTATGGTAACACAACTTTATAATTCCAGCACCTGGGAGGTGGGAGCAGGATAATTAGAAATAGAAAACCAGTCTTAGCTACCTAGTGTCTGTCTCAAGGAACAATAACAAACAAAAAACTCAAACAACAACAAAACAAAAAAGTATTCCCATTGTATCAGGATTTAATTTCATTTTATATATACTTAAAGATTCATTTATTTATTATGTATATGGCATTCTTCCTGCATGTATGCCTGAAGGCCAGAAGAGGGCATCGGATCCCATTACAGATGGTTGTGAGTACCATGTAGTTGCTGGGAATTGAACTTGGGACCTCTGGAAGAGCAGCCTGTGCTTTTGACCTCTGAGTCATCTCTCCAGCCCCCAAGATTTAATTTCTATCAGGTCTTAATCTGAAAAAAAATCAATGATTAATTGAATAACTATACTTAGTATATATATATTAAGATATTTCACCTGCTTAAAAATTTTGCCTAACAGTTTTGGTACTCCTGACCTCTGTAACACTAGGCAATTAAAAATGTATCTCCTTGTGATTGAATGACTTTGGTTTTTACAAGGAGATAAATTTATTCAATCACCAGTACTCATCATCAATAGAGCTTATAAATCACTACCTTTCCCTCTGCTTCTTACAATACCAAACTGAGAGGGAAATATTTAAAAAGTTCTTGCTCATTGGAATTATATCTTCCTTCAACGTTTTATACTCAAACTAACAATCTGTAAATGTATATATGAAATAAACATTATTTAGTTTCAAGACATCTGTCCGTGTGCTCAACTAGTAATAAATAGGATTTCCATATTTACCCAATGCAGAGATAATTACAGAACTCTAGTAACAAACTTAAATGAAAATTTTCAAAGTTCTTTTTAGTTTATATATATGTTTACAATTACATACTGGTCTATTCTTCCAACTGCAATAAGGAGAGGAGACTATGTCTGTCTTTGCTTACAATTGTACTTCTTAGTAAGTAGTCCAGTGCCCACTGCATAGAAAGTTCACTAAATAATTATGAATTAATATTAATGGGGTCTTTGTTTGTTTGAGGGAAATGCATCACCTTGTAGCCCAGACTGGCCTCAAAATTGTATCAATCTCTTGTCTCAGCTTCCTAAGCTCTGTGATTACATCTGTGAGCCACCACTCCAGGCTTTTATTGAATAGATGAACTAATGAATGCTTCCTTGTGTGTGTGGGAGGGGGAAATTCTCTAATTCATAAGAGAATTTGCATGTTTCAGACTTACCCCAAGATGAGGAACCACTTTACCTTTATATTCCTTATTACTTGGCACTAATAATAAATAATCAGAAGTCACCTTCCATTCCTATAGTTTTCAACTCCTTTTGTATATTTTTATATTCCAAAATGTGTATTTCTACAAAGACTTACATTTATGAAGTAATCTTAAGGTTGGATAAAAAGGCCCTTCTCTTTGTCTAAAAAACAGTAATTCTCCATTTACTGTAAGGATTTCTATGTGTTCATGGCTGTAAGACAAATGTCACAGAGAACCAAGTTAGATACTTTCTTTCAAAAATTAATGTAAGTCAAACATCCTATAAAATTTTTAACTCAAAATATACACATACAAGGATACATTAAGCTCATTTTCCAATAAATATTCTGACCAAAAAATACCTATCCAGTACAGAAAAAAAGAGAGGAAATATAACCTGCTACAGCCAATTTCATTCTATATTTTATTATTTTTATTTCCACTGTTAAGTATAAAATAAATCTCAAGAGAAAACTGAAATAAGCCCACTTAAAAATAAAAACAAATTTTTGATAAAACAGTACAGAAATCGACATTTTCTTATATGTAGATAAGATTTGAAAATAGAAATACAACTTTTAGAGTTAATTCTGTCTATTCTCATCATTGGTCTATAGATAATAATTCCATTTAGAATGAAAACAATCTAACCTTTGATATTCAGCTACTCTTACCTTTACATGGAGAAAAACAAGGACTTACCATCGGACAATTTTCACAGGATCTTTCTTAGGCATGATTTGATTAAGCCATGGTTCAATACCTGGAAATTGCTCTAGCAATTGATTTTTAATACCCTTAATAACCGAGGTTTTCAACTGGATGCAGTTGGACACATTTTCTTTTTCATCAAATCTGGCAAATGATTTTTTTCAAGGAAAAAAAAAAGGGCATTGCTAAGCAGAAGAATCAGAAAATCTAAAAGTAAGGTTCCAATTAATCATCTATTCCCAAACAAGTACTCATGCTCAAAATAATTATGAAATAAATTGTTTTTAAAATACCAATTTCCATTTGTCTTATATAATACAAAACCACCGTTTTAAAGACAGTATTACAATAAACTGCCATTCATACTGCAATTAATGGGGGCAGAGCAATTCTTATGCTAGAATCTGTTATCAGCTAATGAAAATGCCTTTTACTGAAAATTTCTACTCAAATTAAAAAGTACTCCCATCCATAATAAATATTTTTTTAATCTAAAAGAAACCTCACACATTAAAATACAAAAGACCAACCAAAGCATAACAAAAGAATGAGCCCCAGCAGGCTATGTAGTCTGTTGATTTAAAAAAAAAAAAAAAGAAAGAAATAGTGGGATAATTTTAAGATCCCTGTCCAAATTTGCTCAAAATTTCATGCACAAAACCCACCTTCCTTTACCCATGTTCCCCCTTTTTCCTTTTGCGATTATCAAATCTGGAAGATAAACCCACTGGATAGGTTTCCAAGGAATTTGGTCTTCCTTACACTGACTAGCACACAGGGCTACCACGTTGTTCTCAAGACAAGGTTAATCTAGCAGCTAAGCAATAGGCTTGACAGGCCAGCCGCTTGCTTCCTGTCACCCAGACTCCTTCACTGCCATGACCCAGGAAGTCAAGCCTTCCCTTTTTCAGTTCATTACTAATAAACATATGGCAGAGAGTACAGGGCTTTCTTCTCGCTAAGGAGGATGTGCCCCTAAATCACAGTGCAAGGATGTGATTGGTAGAAACCTAGGAATGGAGCTAGCACTGCTGGAGGGGGCAGAACAGGACTAAGGAGAAAGAAAATGGGAGCCGGAGAGCTAAACCCCGATTGAGGATTAAGGATGGAAAACTTTAAAAAAGTGTTCCAAGTCCGGAGTGAGAGCATAGTACTATATTTACAAAACCTTAGGAAGTCAGGATGGCAGGGGCGGGGGAGAGAGAAAGAGGACCTTTGCTCTCTCCCTCTTCCCCACCCCCACCCCCACCGCCTTTGTGAGCAGCCGATGGAGGCCACAGCGTGTCCTTACTTCTTGAACATGATCCAAGGTGAAAGGGGCGACGATAGGGAAGGGCCCGGAATGGGAAGGAAATTGAATTAGGAAGGGTCCGGCACGAGGAAGGCCGGCACTGACAGTCGGAGCTGCTGTCGTTAATCCGGAAGGCGAAAACACTGTCCGCTTTACGGCTCTTAGTGAAATCTGACTACTTCCGCTCCTCCTGACTCCACGTTGACGCTTTTGTCGGCTCCTTTTCAGTAACAGCTTATTCTCCATTGGGGGTAGCCGAAAGGGCGGGACTTCAGAAGGAAGAAGTGATCAAGCAATTCTTTCTGTTTGCTGGAAGAGAAGAATGGAGTAGAGAGGGAATCAATCAAAGCAGAAATTGTGGCAGTCAGTTACGGGTTCCTCAAAGGGTCAAGATTCCTCGGTCTTTGTTGTCACCTACTACTATGCTAAATAGTTTGTAAGGATAATAGGTTTTGCTTCCTATCTGAAGCAACCGAGTTAATTGATGCTTATCAAGCAGCTTGAACCTAGGCGAGCCTCATAGCTTCATGTTAAAGTAATGTCAAGAAACCCTGTCTCGAAAAAGAACAAACAAACAAAAATAATGTCAAAGTTGTCAGGTTCAGCAAATAAAATGAAAAGATACCTAGTTAAATTTGAATCTCAATTAAAGTGAACACCTTTTCGTGCAAGTATACTTTATCTACGTTTTTGAGCTTATGCTAAGAACTACTTGTTTTTCTGAATTTAATTGACCAACCTATTTTTTTTAATCTGGTAGCCATAATCATTGGACAATGAAGTGCTCTCATAGAATTATCAAGTAAGTCATCAGGTTGCTGTCCTCTGCTTCACTCTGATAGTTAAAAACTGAACTATAAATCAAGAGTGTAACAGGGCATGGTGGCACAAGCCTTTAATACCAGGGATGGGCGTTGGGGGGAGGGGGGACAGGACAGGCGATGATCTCTGAGTTCAAAGCCAGCCTGGTCTACAGAACTAGTTCCAGGACAGCTAGAACTACATAGAGACCCTGTCTTGAAAAAGAAACAAAACAAATAAAATTAATTTCTTGAACACAAACAAAAATGTAATTTCATCCCAGGCATAACTCATGCCCTAATCACAGCACTTGAAAGGTTAGAGAAGAAGGCTCGAGACCCTATCTCAAAAAGAAAACAAATGAAAAAGAGTAAAATAAGGTAATTTCCTTAAAGAATAAAAAGACCACAGTAATAGTAGTCACAATTTAAATGAAAAAATAAAGAAAAGATACATTTTAGTTGTATGGAAGGGGATTGTTTGTTTTGTTTTGTTTCTTTGAGACAGAGTTTCACTGTATATCCTAGCTGGCCTGGAACTCCTTATGTTGATCAGGCTGGTCTCAAATTCAGATACCCACCTGCTTCTGCCTTGCTAGTACTGGGATTAAAGGTGTGTGCCACCATATTCAGCTTTGGATACTTTTTAAAACATTTTCTTTCTTTTTTTTTTTTTTAAGAAAACAAAATTATGCTTCTTGAGGGTTTTTAATCAGAAAGGTAAAAAAACATATCGGCAGGGGGATTAAAGCGCCACTCAACACGTGAGACTCAGAAACACTGGACCTTTAAGACGAATACCACAGTCTCTCTAGGGGCAAATATTCTAGTCCTTAATGGGGAGATAAACCTTTAAAATATTCCAAACAAATGTACTATGCATTTATATTGTTCAATTGTTTATAAATAATTGGTGGTTACCATGCCTACCTTGTCTTGGTTCTATGGTATCAACAATCCTCATTTAATAATTTGGTATTTTCAAATCAAATCTGCATGAACAATTATGTTTGTCTTTATAAATTAACAATTTGGTATTCTGGTTTACACATCAGTCTTTTTTTTTTACATAAAATTTCAAATTTATTAACATGCTTTTAATTTTCTTTTCAAACGATTTCTCCCCAATTTTCATATTTGGCTGTACCCTCACCAATATTTCCTGCTGAGAAACTTCAGCTTTATTTAGACTTCTCATAGGACCATCTTTTCTTTCCAGTAATTCTTTTTTGTTTGTTTTGTTTTGTGTTTTGTTTTGGGGGGCTTTTTTAGGTTTGTTTGTTTGTTTTGGGGGGTTTTGGGGTTTTTTTTGATACTTTATTTACATTTCAAATGTTTCCCCTTTCCAGGTCTCCCTTTTGGAAACCCCTTATCCCCTCCCTCCTCCCCCTGCCTCTATGAGGGTATTCCCCCACCCACCTACCCACCCACTCCAGTCCACCTCCTTGGCATTCCCCTTTACTGGGGCCTCTAACACCCTCAGGCCCAAGGGCCTCTCCTCCCCCTGATGGCCAACAAGGCCCTCCTATGTCACATATGTGGTCTGAGCCATGGGTCCCTCGATGTGTGTTCTTTGGTTGGTGGTCCATCTCCAGGAGCACGGGGGTGGGGTGGGGTGGGTGGGTGTGTGTCGGGAGTCAGGCCAGTTGACACTGTTGCTCCCTCCATAGGGCTGCAGACTCTCTCAGCTCCTTCAGTCCTTTCTCCAACTCCTCCATCTGGGACCTCATGCTCAGCCCAATGGTTGCTGTAAAGTGAAACTTGGGCATTCTGAACTTTTGGGCTAATATCCGCTTATCAGTGAGTACATACCATGCTCGTTCTTTTACACATCAGCCTTTTGTGAACATTTTAAGCATGTATCTGCATTAATAACATCAATCAACACTGAAACATTTGGAATATTGTGTTTATAAACATGCAAAACTGAAGCTAAGCTGGCCATGGTAGCCCCTAGGTATAATCCTAGCAGTAGCAACCGTGGAAGTCAAGGCAGGAAGGGGGAGAGTTCAATGGCAACTTGGCTACAAAATGAAACTGTCTCAGAAAAAAGCCTACTAGCTTCTTGCCAAGTATTATTCCTCTCCTAGCAGTTTTCATACTGCTCTAAGAACCTACCATTTAGTAACAAGTGCGTTATAAACAACCATTACTAAGTAATTTAATGTTAGTGAAAATAGATAATTCACTAGAAGTTATACAGATGCTCTTTGATTTAAGATGGGATTACCAAGCCATAAACCCATTCTATAAACTGAAAATATCATTAAATTGAAAGCATGTTTAATACACCTACCCTGAGCCTGGCGGTGGTGGCGCACGCCTTTAATCCCAGCCCTTGGGAGGCAGAGGCAGGTGGATTTCTGAGTTCGAGGCCAGCCTGGTCTACAGAGGGAGTTCCAGGACAGCCAGGGCTACACAGAGAAACCCTGTCTGGAAAAAAAAAAATACACCTACCCTAAAAAGCAGCATAACTTAGCAATGCAGAACACAATTGGGTGAGAATTGGTTGCTTCCCTTCATCATCACTGACTGATGGAAAGACATGGGCTTTACTATCACTCTCCAGCCTAACAAAACAATACACTACATGTCACTAAACCAGGAGAAGATCAAGATTCATCGTTTCTACTGAATGTATATTATTTTTGCATCCACCATCAAACCATCAGGGTAGTCTGTATCTGGCAACATTGTATCTAATAAGTATATGTTCTACAAGCAAATCAGAGTTAATTTATTGGACAAAGAAATTAGCAATAAATTAGCCAGATGTGGTGACACATACCTTTAATTCTAGCACTTGGGAAAGAGGCAGGCAGATACCTGAATTTGAAGCCAGTCTGGTCTACAAAGCAAGTTCCAAGACAGCCAGGGCTACACAGAGAAACCCTGTCTTGAAAAAAAAAATTTCTTGAACTTTTTGTTTGAAAATCTACTAATGGATCTGGAGAGATGTTTCCCCAGTTAAGATGACTGGCTGCTTTTCCAAAGGTCCTGGGTTTGAGTCACAGAACCCACATAGCAGCTCACAATCATCTATAACTCCAGTCCTGGGAGCTCCAATGTCCTATTCTGGCCTCCATGAGCACCAGATATGCATGCAGGCAAAATACCCATACACATAAGAAATATATGTATGATTATATAAAATAATATATAATTTGATATTAAATATACAAAATAATAATTTAAACTACTGATTTTACTTATTTAAAAGTATTATACCAAAAATTCATATTACTAGAAATAATAACTCTTCTTTCCTTATGAAGTCAATCTCTTGCTAGAACTGGTAACATGTATTGCCAGTGCCCAGTTGATGGCACTTTTGCTTTGTTTTGGACTTATATTTTGGGGACTTTATATATGTGAGTGGTACTGGCACTGGGAATGGAATCCTAGTCATTGTACACACTAGGCAAAGCACTCTGCCACGGAGGGACTGTCTTATCCCTCTCTTCCTAGCTTTTTACATTTTGGGATAGAGTCTCACTAAATTGCCTAGGCTAATCTTTAACTTTCTCTCAACTTCCAGAGTATCTAAGTTTATAAGCCTATGATATCAGACTGGGAGTAGTAGTTGTTGCTTGATTGATTGCTTATAGATTTTTTTTATTGTTCTTTTGTGGGTTTTGTTTTGTTTTCTTTTGAGGCAGATCCTTACTCCATAGGCTGACCTGAAAATTCATTAAGCTCAGGCTGACCCCAAACATGACAGTCCTCCTGCTCAGTCATCCAAGTCACCAGGCATCAACCACCACACAATCCAGTGGTATAGCACATACCTAG
>CM052722.1:86532239-86549776 GCA_028551405.1 Uromys caudimaculatus | reverse complement strand
GGTTGGGGATGGGGGTGCCTCAGCGGGCCCATGCTGAGGCATCCCTTCCCGTGAGGGACTAGCCACACGACAGTATAGTATAGAATAGAGTTTATTCAGGGCATGGGGAGGGGAGTTAAGAGGGTAGTAGAGGCAAAGAAAGGCAGAGAGAGAGAGAGAGTAGAGAAGAGGCCTGCCATGAGCTCGTGGAGAAAGGGGGAGGGGAGAGTGAATGGAGATAAGGGCGAAGGGGTGAGGGGACAGAGCAGGAGCAAAAAAAGGGAAGAAAGAGAGGGAGGAGGGGTAAGCGGGGCCCCTTTCATAGTGGGTCGGCCTACCTGGCTGTTGCCAGGTAGCTGTGGGGTGGAACTTAGACAGAAGCTAACACTCTGAGCCCTACTCACACACCTTGGCAGTGTGTGCCCACATACATACACTTCTACACGTCCTCATTTCTCTACCTCTTCAACTGCCCCAAATAACTTATCCCTTGAAACTGAAATGGAAATCTCTAGATGGAAAATTCAACTCCCTCTATAAAGCTAGAACTATACATATATGCACAGCCACCTGTCCCTGCTGCTGAAATGAAAACTCTCCCTTGCAGACTGGGCTGACTATCTGCATTCCAAACACCAGGCAGGGTCGGCTCTCCTCAGCAGCATGCTTCAGCTCACTAGGACCTCTCTTTTCTATCTTATTTTTCTTTGCTTTTTTTGAAGCAGGGTCTGTCCGTATAATCCTGGCTGGCTTCAAACTCACAGAAATCCTCCTGCCTCTACCTTCCAAGTACTGGGGTTACATGCAACTGCCACCATACATGTGCCACTGCACCCTGTCTCTCTTTCGTATTTTCTTTCTTTTCTCACTATTTTTTATATTTTAAAATTATTCATTTGTGGGTGTATGGATGTGCGGAAGTGTATGTATGTGGGCACACACTGCCATGGTGTGTGAGTGGGGCTCAGAGGACATATAGGAGTCAGTGAGGCCCTGGGATTAAACTGGCTCAGGTTACCGAGCTAGGCCACAGGCACCTTTACAGACTGAGCCACCTCACTGGCTCTTCTGATTGTTTGTTTTTCAAATCCCTCTACTGGATTTTTTCTTTTGCATTTTTCAAAGAAAATTGTAGCTACTTCCACATTCCAAACACAAAGGTATAATGACAATAATAATAGCTCACATCTCCTGCTGGAGATGTGGCTTAGTAATACAGCACTTGCTTAAAATGTACAAAGCCCTGGGTTGTATGCTCCATGCTCCAAACCAAAAACCAAACCAAACCAAACAGCTAATGTTTTTGTAGGAGCTGCTCTAAGTGAGGCACTATTTGTTCCAAGTTATTTCATGTATTAGCTCGCTTAATTCACAGAGTAGATATTAATTATCATTTTCACTTTGTTGGTAAAGAAACAGAAGAAATGGAGGTGAAGAGATTTGGGTCAGTTTTCCCCAGCAAGGAATTTCCAGAACCTAGCTTTGAATGCAAGTAGCTATAACTTGATCCTATCTAAATCATATTGAAACCATACCCCCATTCCACCCATGCCCTGACTTGTAAAGCATGGCTGTAATCCTACCAGTCCAGAGGCTGAAGGAGGAGGGTTGTAAATTCTAGGCCAACCTGGCTTATATAATGAGACTCTGTCAAAAAAAAAAAAAAAGAGAGAGAAACACACAAAAACACACAAATGAGATCATGCCATACATGTTATTTTCCTTTTTAAAATTTTCTTTAAAGTTTTGAAATTATAATATAATTACATCATTTCCCCCTTACATTTACTCCTTCCAAATTCTCCCATGTACCCTTTCTTTTGCTTTTATTATACATTATATACATTTCCTAAATATATAGTGTACAAACTGCTCAGGCTATATAAGATCACTTGTATGTATGTGGTTTCAGGGCTGACCATTTAGTATTGGATTACTAATGGGTGCCCCTTGTCCTGGAGAAGACTACTTCTTCTGGTCTCAGCATTCCTTAGTTGACTGTTGTCCCTTGGGTAGAATTTTGGCTTCAGAAGATTCACTCCTATCCACATTAACATGTCCTCTGTTGTTGTCCTTGTCCAGCTCAGGTTTAAGCAGCCATGTTGGTAAGACTTCATGAGTATAGCTTCTGATAAGCCTAAGACTCAGTCTCACAGCAAACTCTGTCTCCTCTGGCTCTTACAATCTTTCCTTCCCCTCTTCCCCAGTGATCCCTGAGCCTTAGGTATAGGAGTTGTGTTATAGATGTATCAGTTGGGACTGAAAAAAAAGATGAAGTTTTCAGGTAAATGATGAAACTCGAAAAGATCAGTGAGTGAGGTAACCCAGACCTAGAAAAGCAAACATCATGTTTTCTCTCCTCCCAGGTTCCTAGCTCCTAATCTTCAAGTGTGAGGATACAACCTGTACAGATTAAAACGAACTTGCAGGAAACAGGAAAGTAAAATGGGATTGTGGAGGTGGTGGCAATAGAGAGGGAACTAGCAGGATACAAGTGATTTGAAGGGGAAAATGGAAAATGTAGGGTGCTAATTAAAGAGGAAGAGAAAAATAAACACAGAAGGTGATAAAAAGAGCCATAAGAACCATACAATTAACTATCTACCTTAAAAACATAATACATACCGGGCAGTGGTGGCGCACGCCCAGCACTTGGGAGGCAGAGGCAGGCAGATTTCTGAGTTCGAGGCCAGCCTGGTCTACAGAGGGAGTTCCAGGACAGCCAGAGCTACACAGAGAAACCCTGTCTGGAACCCCCCCAAAACAAACAAACAAACAAACAAATAAACAAACAAACATAATACACATGAGTCTGTGTATAAATATACATATGTAGTTTAAATAAAGACCTTCTAACAAAAACCCAACAGCAGGTACGAGAAGGTTTCTTTTGAGTTGTTGGTCAGGGTTGTCAATCAGACTTCCCAAACATTATAAGTTATTGTTATTTTTCTTTTTTCACTTCATGGGTAAAATTCATCTTGGTGATTTCTTTTCATGTCAGATAAGAGAAAGATAGAGAAAACAAATGAATAAGATTTCATTGCTTTGGGTGGCTAGAGGGCTTTCCATAATATGTGTGAGACACTATTTAATCAGTTCCCATCTTCATTGTTGTCTCCCTCTTCCTCCTCCTCCTCTTCCTCCTCTTCCTCCTCTTCCTCCTCCTCTTCCTCCCCCTCCTCCTCTTCCTCCTCCTCCCATTTCACCCCTCCTTCCCCTTCTTCCCCCTCTTCCTCCTCTTTTGCCTCTTCCTCTGGTTCTCATTTTGATTTGTTTGCTTGGTTGTTTTGAGATAGGGTCTAATGTATCTCAGGCTGGCCTTGAATTTACAATGTTGCCAACGAAGACCTTGAACTCTTGATATCTTCCTACCTCCACCTCCCCACTGCTGAGATGGTGGGCATGTACTACCATACCCAGTTTACAGGCAGCTAGAGATTGTGCCAAAGGCTTGGAGCTAGTTGAGCATTCTGCTAAATGTGCCAACTCCCAGCCATACCCAGTGCCCTTATATCAGCAGTTATTCAAGTCCCTCCAAGACTGGTAGGTGCAATGAAGCCACGAAACTCTAGCACTCCTGGAGTAACCTTTCAAATTCTGGGGTCAGAGCCCTATGCTCTGACACCCATGTTACTTTAGAAGTCCTTACCTATATCAACTGGAGCATCATCAGTGTATACACCACAGCTAGTCCTATCCATGGGGGGGGGAGTCAAGAAGAAACTTGTGTGTGGAAGCAAAGAGCAGTTTTTCTGTTCTCCAACTCGTATATTGTTCTTGCTCCTTCTTCCAGGATTTCCCCTGAGCCTTGTGGAGAAGGGATGACAAAGATGATAAAGCCTTTCCATTAAGACTCACACTCAGGACAGCCAGGGCTATACAGAGAAACCCTGTCTTGAAAAACCAAAAAAAAAAAAAAAAAAAGACTCACACTCAGCCCTTTAAAAAGAGAGAGCTCATGAATTTCAGAGGGGACAGTTGGGGTAGGGTGGGGAAGGAAGGGGGAGTGGATCAGAACCAAATATATTATATGCATGTATGGATACTAAATATTTCTTTCAAAAATAAGCTTTGCTGATCAAGTTTGAAAGCAGCCCAGGTCTATAGATGTAAACATAAATATTTAGCACCCATGCATGGAAAAGCAGCACTAATTGGATTCACTGGGAGATTTCAAAGAAAGAAGACATTAAGTTGGAATGGGAAACACATGGGGGACAGTCTGAAGGAGAGGGAGGGGGATAATGGGAGGTAAACATGATCCTAATGCATTGGTATAATACATATGTGAAATTCTCAAAGAATAAAAATCCCTCCACTTCCCTGAAGTTCTCCCTTCTGTTAACATCAGCCAAGAAGAGACCCATGCACCTCAAGTATTGTGTCAGAGCAGAACAACTATCAAACTTCATCAACCATTTTCCCCCTGATCAACAGGAGTCAGAGCGTTGTCCCAAACACCCTCTGCTCCCTGTAGCCTCACCATCACTGTATACCTTGACTCAATCAGGGACCATTCTCCTTAGAACAGCAGTCTTATGGAAGTGGAAAAGGGACTATTTGTGGAGAGAAAGGGGGCCAGTCAGAGGGGGACAGGGGAACAGGAGAGGGTAATGTGGGGTGAGTATGAGGGCCATATTATACATATACAAAATGTCATGAGGAACCTGTCACTGAATAAAAGAAGGAGAAAGTAAGTAAAGAATGAGTAAAAAGAACAGCTGTCTCCATTTAAGTTAGTCACCATAAGAAGCCCCAGACTTCAAAGCTACCCAACATGTAACCCACATTCATTTTCATTTGTCTCTGTACATCCTCCACTCTGTCCCTATCTCCCATGATGCCCTAATTACTGAAATTTTTTCACTGTATCTTCTGGAATTCATTTCTATCATGTACAAAACCCATATTCTCAGTTTCCTTTCCCTATGCTTCCTTCATCTTAGTCTTCAAGACCCCTGCATCCTTCGAGAAGTCAAGGCTATCTCTGCAGCTTTCAAATTATGGTTGTTTTTTCTCCCTCAGGAGGTAGGGCTTGGGGCATAGGTTTCATCCTGTTCCTTACTAAAACTTACACAACATTCCTCACTGTCACATATGTTAATGGCATTTGGATATGGGACACTTAGAAGATATTAAGGGTCAGATGAGGTCTTTAGAGCTGTTCCCTCATGATGTATTTATTAATGGCTTTACAAAAGGAGGAAAGGAAGAGCCAAAGTAGCAAGGTTAGTGGCTCACAGTGTAATGCTTTCTGCCGGCTCATCACCTAACAGAAAGTCTCAGCACATGCTTGCATCCTGCTCTTGCACTTCCTGGACCATGGGCTAAATAAACCTCCTTTATCCATAAAGTACACAGTTTATGGTATTTAGTCCTGGCAAGAGAAAACAGACTAAGGCACACCCAAACATACCATCTACCCATTTTGTGTAGGTCCGAGTAGCTCAAAGTGCCTAGAGAAAAACAGAACCATGCTGACTGACTTCATTTTAAATTCATAAATGCAAATTTAAGTGGTCTCCTAATGCTCCCTGGCAGTCATATTATATATTACTAGACTAGTGCTATCCAATATACATGCCTGCAGCGATAGAAATGTTCTATAATCTGCACCACCCAAAACAGTAGCCACGAGTAAATGAAAGTAAATAGAAGTAGTTTTATTACTAAGGAATTAATTTCAAAGATCCAGTTAATTGTTTGAAAGTAAATATAAGTAGTTTTAAAGAATCAACTGGATCTTTGAAATTAATTCCTTAGTAATATTAGCCACATTTCAAGCTTAAAGTCACATTTGGCTAGTGGCTATGTGATTAGACAATGTATCCTAGACAAGCATCTGTACCCATAAGTTCTGTCTGTTCTCTTCTTGATATATGTGTGTGTATGAGTATCATATTGTTGGTAAGTAGAAGTCCATTTGTTTGAGCTAATAATCTCACAAACTGGTAAGTTTTAAAGAAAAGTGGCTTACTTTGACTCACAGCCTTAAAGGTCCAAGGGCAATAAGGATGCATCTGGTGAAGGCCAAAATACTGTAGGTTATCACATGACAAGAGACAGAATCTCCCCTTGTAGCCCAGGCTGACCTGAAAGTTACTGTCCTCCTGCCTCAACCTCCCAAGTGCTGAAATTTATAGGGATGAACCATCTTGTAGGACACACAGAGGGTCTTGTGCTTAGGGATAAATACTAGGGAAACTAGGAGGAATGTTAAACATGCAGCAGGGTTGTTTCTACAGAAGGAAAGAAGTATAACCTGTTTTCTACCCAGAAGGTTGGGGACAGAGACGGTTAATAGCCTGGTGACTTCTGTACTATCTGTATGTCCTGGCCATCCTGGATTCCCAGACTCTTAACGTTAGTTTCAGTCAGTCTATAATGCTATTCTACTTATGAACATTGTTTGCCTTAAACCTGCTTCCTTAGGTAATTTATAGAACCTACCTTTATGGAGAATATCCCTTGTACTTTTCAAGACTTTTGATGTAACTGGGCAGTGATGGCGCCCAGCGAAACCCTGTCTTGAAAAACCCAAAAAAAAAAAAAAAGACTTTTGATGTAGCTGGGCACTAGTGGTACACACCTTTAATCCCAGCACTTGGGAGGCAGAGGCATTGCAGATCTGAGTTTGAGACCAGCCTGGTCTACAGCATTACTGTGAATTCCAGGACAGCCAGGGATACACAGAGAAATCCTGTCTCAAAAACAAAACAAAACAAAACAAAAAGATGTAATCATGCCTTAAGCTTTGTTGTACACATGGGATTGAGTTCAAGAAACTTCTTTCCAACTTGTGCTGTGCTTTAAAATGCCTGAAATAAAATGCCAGGTGTCAGATTCTCTGAGTTTGAACCACCATCAGCTGCTGAGTCATGCTGAACAAGGCTTCCTTCTTGCCTCACACAGATATACACTCTGCTGGCTACCCCTTCCTCTTTATGAAAACACATTAGACAAAAGAAAGTTCTACAAATACCTCAACAGACTCAGTAAAACTGTCAAAACCCATCAACATTGAACCTGTACTATTCCAGTCAACCACTACTCATTTACTGACCTGTTTGGCTTCACTTTAGGTTAAGGTGAGTAAGCACAGAGAGAGAAAATCTGGTGTACCTTCCCTTCATTTCTTGTACACCAACAGTAGAGGACTTTGATGTATTTTTCTTCTGTCTGATCAAAATGGCATTATTTTGTCCTACACCTTTTTAGGTCCAGATTATAGAGTTCTGTTTTGTTTTGTGCACTCTCCCTCCGGCCTCGTTTTCTTTACATTTTATTAGCTACTATATATAGTATAGATCCTGGAACTGCCTCATTCTCTCCCCTCCCTTCCTCCTATCATGGGGTCAAACCTACCCAGTAGCCACTGCCTTTACAGCCTGGAACCCCCAGAAGTCCTACTGCAACTGAGGACTGTGTCCCCTCCGTTGCTCTGACTGCCATTCAATGTCCCAAAGCTGGGATTCATAGCGCTTAATTTCTGCTGTGATATTGCCTAGCCATTTCCCCATGTGGCTGGAATCTCCCCTGGCTCCTCTTTGACAAGCATGGGACCCAGAAGTTTAAAGTTGGATCCATCTAGCAAGGCCAGTTCCTCCTTCATGATATTCTTTCCTATTAACTGTGTCTCAAGCTTCGACCTCCCTGATAAGGATTTACTCGCCATTGTGCACCTGTTGGTGTTTCTTTGCTTCTCCCTGCAGTTTCTTCTAGATCATCTCAGTGTGGTGAAAGTCAAACGCTTCAAGATAGGGGTTGCTGGGTCTCAAGCTCTGAAGGACACCCAAACTCCCCTTTCTGGTCCACTTCATGGTCTTCCCTCTGTCTTAACAACAGCAGCAGGTCCTCCCTGCTGTTCTTAAAGGGAGGAAGTCTCCATTTTGGTTCTCTATTGCAGAGGCTTTCAGCCCATTGTGGAGAAAGAACAAGGAAGCAGCTCAGTTTACGGTGCCAGGAACATGTAGTGGAGGCTGTTCCCAAGGACCATCTGGAAGCAGACCGCAACAGGGAAGGAGCCAGGAACAAAATTCCTACAAAGATTGTTCCCAGTGACCTTATCAGTAATGAGTTAGGCCCCTCAGCCTACTTCTATTTTTTTAACGCATTTTTTAAAAAGCCTTACTAGCAGCCTGGGACTTACTCTGGCCAGCCTGTGACTCTGCTAAATTCACAGAGGTCTGCCTGTCTCTGCTTCTAGAGCACTGGAATTCAAGGCATGCACTACCTTTCATGCTCATAGTTCAGTTTTTGTTTGTTTTTTAATGCATGTGCTCACATATTTGTATTGGGGTATGTGTGGCATGTGCACATGTATGCATGTGTCTGGACACCAGAGAACAACCTTAAATGTCACCCTCAAAAATATCATCCACCTCCTTTGAGACGGGTTCTTTCATTGTACTGAAGCTTACCAATTCTGTTCAACTGGATGGCCAGAGTCCTATGGATCCTCCTGTCTCCACTCCTGGCACTGGGATTATGGGCTCATGCATCACTACACACATAAGCATTCGTATGTCAGTTCTGAGGCTCAAACTCAAGACTTCATATATGTGAAGGCAACCACCTTATCAACTGAGCTGTCTACCTAGCCTGTTCTTGTCCTTCTAGGCTACTGTACTCATACTAGCCACATTTGGAAGCAAGTACTTCCCTTTTGTTACTGTTAACTGTAGGTTTTAACTTCAGAGAAGCTTGAGGGGAGGACAGATCAGGTGGTGACAGAGGTCACCAACTGACTTTCATTTCTGAATGGAGTTAGTTTTTTTAATGTTCTGTATTCATTAGATGTCATTATGCTATTTTTATTTGGGTATACAATGTATTTTGAGCATATTCATCCTCTGATACCCTTTCTTGTTCCACTCCCCCTCCTGCTGAACCCCATCTTCTTCTCAGCTGGTTCTTCTACTTCCAGGTTTGGTTTTTATTTTTCTGTTTTGTTTGGTGAACCAATGAACTTAATCTTATTTACAAGACCAAGACCATGGATAAGGAGTTCTTTACAGGAACACAATCAACTTACCAGTGGCTATGCCACTGAAGACAGTCTCTCCCCGTTCTCCAGCAACCACTAACTGCTTGTGGATCCTCAGGGAGGGCTGGGCCTATTGAGCTCCCTCCCACGAGCTATCTATAAATCCTTAGAAACGGATGGAGCTTTGTGAGCTCCCCACCCCCATGAAGGAATGGTGAGAAACCCAATCTTATGGAGGTCTTATTCAGGTCATCACATTTGTGATGGCCATGTCCTGGGCAGAAGGTAGAGATCCACAGTTTCCCAGCCCTTCCTCTTTCTGGTTCTTAAATTGTTTCTTCCTCCTGAGACAGACTCTGAACCTTGGAGGACAGAATAGATGTCTCATTTAGGGCTGAGTAAAAGAAATTATTTAATTATATGCAGGCATCTCTTGCTCTTGTGGTTATTCATTCCAAGATTTTATCTCAATTTGGTCAAGCAATTTCCTCTTGTAGGTTTTGATTTACTTATTTTTGAAACAGGATCTCACTATGTAACTTTAGTTGTCCTGGAACTCTATATTTAGACCAGGCTGGCCTTGAACTCACAAAGACTCACCTGCCTCTACTTCCCTAGTACTGGGTTTAAAGGCTTCTTGCCAGTTTTAGATTGGGTTCTTCATTCTCTCTTATCAGTGTTATTGATATTTCTGGGTTGTTAATCAATCTCTCTCTCTCTCTCTCTCTCTCTCTCTCTCTCTCTCTCTCTCTCTCTCTCCTCTCCCTCTCTCTCCAAATCATTGAAATAAGGTCTCATCCTTTGCCCTATGCTTCCTGGAACTTACTGTTTGGCCCAGGCTGGACTGAAACTCACAGAGATCAACCTACCTGTGCTCTGAAGTGCTGGAACTAAAGGTGTATGCTTCAATGCCTGGTTCATTATCACCTTTTACCCAGTTAAACTAATTATCTGTTACTGTCCTTTTCCCCTGGAGCCCTCTGTCCTTCTATGTGAATGCACTGAGTCAGATTGCTTCCTGGATCCCATATCTTCCTCTTTCTTGTTTTAGTCTCTAAGTTTACTGGAGTATGTCCTCTGGTTACTTCCTGAGAATGTGTGTCAGAGAAAACATATTTATTCTACCCTAACATTCAATTGATATATTGGATAAATACAGAATTCTATGTTGGAAATTACAGGTAGTATGACTTTTAAGGCATGGATCCATTGTCTTTCCTCTTTACTGACTTTTGTTTTTTCACAAGTTCAATGTTGATCTTACTCCAGCCTGATCTTTTGTATGAATGCTCTTACTCCTTTCCCCCTTTAGAAGCATTTTAAGGTCTGTTACTTAACTCTAATATTCTGAAATTTAACAGTATTGTGAACTTGTGGAAGTGTTTCACGCTTTATGAACACAGTGTGGGAAAATTAATCTATGGGTAGACACATAAATTAGAATTTAGACACATAGAGTGTAGAGAAAGTTTAAAACTATGTCCATTTTGCAGAATAATAGTAGGTTCTCCTCTGGGATCTGTGAGCTTTCTAATCATGGATTCTTGACTAGATTTACAGTACCACAAATGTGTTTCCTTATGGAGTGCTCTTAAATCCAATCAGAAAGGACTTGGTTAGTGTCATAACAACTGTGCTACTATTTCAACCATGAGCATGGGCAAAATGCTTCTTTATTTAGTTATCAGTAGTTGTTTCTCTGAAATAGTCCTGTAATCCAGAGAAGAATTTAGTATTCAGTAAATACTAGTATTTAGTATGTCTGTTCATGTGGGGGGGTACACATGTGTGTGCATATGTAAGCCAAGAGTCTATATGCTGTCTAGTTGTCTGTCAACATGGCATGAGCCAGAGTTATCTGGAAAGAGGAACTTCAAATGAGAAAATGCCTCCATCCAGACTTCCCATAGTAAAGTCATTTTCTTGATTAATGATTGATGTTGGTTGGCCTGGTCCATGGGGAATGGTTGGGGGTGGTGTGACTAAGGTGCCACCCTTAGTAAGGCGGTCCTGGGTTATATAAAAAAGCCAGCTAAGCAAATTAAACAAGTCATTGGGGTGCAAGCTAGTAAGCAGCACTCCTCCATGGCTTCTGCTTTAGTTCCCACTTCCAGGTTTCTGCCTTGAGTGCCTGCTCTGATTTCCCTCAGTGACAGACTGTTACCTGGAAGTGTAAGGTGAAATAGATAGTTTATTTCCCAAGTTGCTTTTGGTCATAGTGTTTATCACTCAATAGAAACCCTAAGAAGAAGTTTACCTTGGGTGCATCACTGGCTGCCTCGTTTTTGAGACAGGGTCTCTCTGACTCAGAACTGACCAATTAGTTTGGGTGTCACTGTATAGTCCAGGTTGGCCCAAACTCACAGAGATCTGCTTACCTTCTAGTTCTGGAGTTAGAGGTATGGACCACCACATCTGGCTTTTTAATGTATGTATGTATGCATGTATATATGCGTGTATGCATCTCATTATGTAGTCCAGACTGGCCTCAAACTCTCAGTGTTCCTCCTGCCTCAGTCTCCTCATTGTGGTGATTATAGGATGTGTCACCATGCCAGGTTTTGGCCTCTTTTCAATTCAGCATTCTGTGTTACTTATTACTTGTTTCCACATCTATACTCACTATATTTAATTCATTGATTTTTATTAGTATAATAATTATATATTTGGTGGTTTGAACGAGAAATGTCCACCATAGGCTCAGGTGTTTAAATAGTTGGTTCCCTGTTGATGGTGCTCTTTGGGGAACTTATGGAACCTTTAGGAGGTACAGCCTTGCTGGAGGAGATTTGTCACCGGGGAAGGCTTTTGGGAGTTCATATCTTCATTGAAGTTCCGATTTGCTTTCTTTGACTTGTGTCTGCAGTATGGTCATCCAGCTTCTTGCTCCATCCACCTGCTACCATGCTTTCACAGCCTATTATAGACCCACCTTCTGCAACCATAAGTCAAAAGCAAAATCATGTTCCCATTGTTGCTGTTGTTCTTTTGTTTTCGAGACAGGGTTTCTCTGTGTAGCCCTGGCTGTCCAGGAACTCACTCTGTAGACCAGGCTGGCCTCACAAATCCTACTGCCTCTGCCTTCTGAGTTTCTGCCTTGAGTTCCTACTCTGACTTCCCTCAGTGATAGACTGTTACCTGGAAGTGTAAGGTGAAATAAACACATTATTCCCCAAGTCGTTTTTGGTCATAGTGTTTATCACAGCAATGGAAATTCTATTGGGGGGAGGGGGGCTGGAGAGATGGCTCAGTGGTTAAGAGCACTGACTGTTCTTCCAGAGGTCCTGAGTTCAATTCCCAGTAACTACATGGTGGCTCACAACCATCTGTAATGGGATCTGATGCCCTCTTCTGGGGTGTCTGAAGACAGCTACAGTATACTCATATACATAAAATAATCTTTTAAAAAAAGCCCTATTGGGACTAAGGGGCTGCACCACCACCACCCTGCCCATAAGGCACCTTTATTCATGGTATTTTACCACAAGAATGAAAAGTAATTGAAGCCGGGCAGTGGTGGTGCACGCCTTTAATCCCAGCACTCGGGAAGCAGAGGCAGGTGGATTTCTGAGTTCGAGGCCAGCCTGGTCTACAGAGTGAGTTCCAGGACAGCCAGGACTACACAGAGAAACCCTGTCTCGAAAAACCAAAAAAAGAAAAAAAAAAGAAAAAAGAAAAAGAAAAGTAATTGATATAAAATATTAGTAGATTCCACTACGGTATTTTCATACATTACTATATAATATGCTTTGATTGTGCCCACTCCCTTATCGCCTCTTCTTTCCTTCCCATTCCTATTGATCCCCTTTCTCTTTCCAACTCACCATTCCCTCTTCTATATTCATGTCTTCTTTTTGTTTGTTTGGCTGGTTGGTTTTTTTGTTTTGTTTTGTTTTGTTTTTGAGACAGGTCTCACTATGTAGCTGTCCTGGAACTCACAATATAGACCAGGATAGCATCAAACTCAGAGAGACCTGCCTGCTTCAGCCTGTCCCTCTTAGATGGTCGGAGGAAAGGTGTGTGTCACTGTGCCCAGCCTTATGTTTGTTTTATGACTGAGACCTAATACATTTAATGAGGATTGCTTACGAAGGCATGGGTGATAGGTTATTCACAGGAGCATGAACAGCTGAAAAATGGCAGCCAGCTGAAGAAAATCTCTATCCCAGTACACATTAACCTTCAATGGCTACACAGAGAAAGATGAAAGGAACCTCGTGAACCCTTCCTCAGTATTCACCTCTTTGTTTTTTAGTCTATTTTAAAACTTTTGATAGCCGGGCAGTGGTGGCGCATACCTTTAATCCCAGCACTTGGAAGGCAGAGGCAGGCGGATTTCTGAGTTCGAGGCCAGCCTGGTCTACAGAGCGAGTTCCAGAACAGCCAGGGCTATACAGAGAAACCCTGTCTCCAAAAACCAAAAAAAAAAAAAAAAAAAAAAAAAAATTAAAATTAAAACTTTTGATAAACTACATGAAGAAGTGAACAAATGATAAGTGTACTGTTCAATTAATTTTTACAAACAAGATCAGTTGTATAATGAGCATTCAAATGTCTCTGGCTCAGTTTCTACAAGTAATAAACTTCTTTTGCTAGAACAATATACATAAAGCATTCAGGGGCCTGGAACTTGGGAGGCAGAGGCCAGCAGATCTCTGTGAGTTTGAGGCCAGCTTGGTTTATAGAGTGAGTTCCAGGACAGCCAAGGATACATAGAGAAACACTGTCTTGAAAAACCAAAAAAACCCAAAAAAACAAAAAAAACCCAACCCTCAACCAACCAACCAACCAACCAACCAAACAAACAAACAAAAAAACAAAAACAAAAACAAAAAATCCACCCCCAAACACTCAGGTAGTCAATGGCATATGATGAATGCTTTATTGGTGGTGCTAGCTAATCTCATTATGTCACCTAACTTTATAAATAGTGCTTTAATTTAAGAGTTGTCTCCTGGTTTCATGGAAGGTAGAGTCTATGTTCCAGTCTTCCCATTTTCCATTTACTTATGTTTATTAATTTGCTTTCTAAAACTGAATTTCACTATGTAGTCTAGCTGCAAGCTCAAGGCAATCAATCAGAAGTGTCATCCTCCAAATACTAGAATAATAAGAATGAACCACTATAGGGAACTTTTTCCTTATGGTTTTGGGTGTGGTTTTTGTATTTCACTATTCTGTTACAATTTGTATTGGGAGGGACAGGGATCAGTTCATAGCCTTGTGTACACCAAGGAATTGTCCTAATATTGAGCTATAACTCCAGTTTAAATTTTAAAGTAAAACAAACAATGCTCTGGGTACAGTGAGAACAGAAAAGATTTGTTTGTTTCTTTGTTTGTTTTAATTTTTTAAGACAGGGCTTCTCTGTGTAGCCCTGGCTGTCCTGGACTTGCCTTTTTTTTTTTTTTTTTTTTGAGACAGGGTTTCTCTGTGTAGCCCTGGCTGTCCTGGAACTCACTTTGTAGACCAGGCTGGCCTCGAACTCAGAAATCTGCCTGCCTCTGCCTCCCAAGTGCTGGGATTAAAGGCGTGCACCACTACTGTCCGCTAGAAAGGAATTTCTTCTTTCCTTTCTTTTTTTTTTTTTTTTTTTGGTTTTTCGAGACAGGGTTTCTCTGTGTAGCTCTGGCTGTCCTGGAACTCACTCTGTAGACCAGGCTGGCCTCGAACTCAGAAATCTGCCTGCCTCTGCCTCCCAAGTGCTAGGATTAAAGGTGTCCGCCACCACCGCCCGGCCCCTAGAAAGGAATTTCTTAAACATAGTAAAGAGTATTAAAAAGCCAGAGTGGAGAGATAGTTCATTGGTTAAGAACTCTGTGTGCAGCCGGGCAGTGGTGGCGCACGCCTTTAATCCCAACACTTGGGAGGCAGAGGCAGGCGGATTTCTGAGTTCGAGGCCAGTCTGGTCTACAGAGTGAGTTCCAGGACAGCCAGGGTTACACAGAAAAAAACTGTCTCGAAAAATAAAAAAAAAAAAAAAGGAACTTTGCGTGCTCTTCCAGAGGACCCAGGTTCAATTCCCAGCACCCACACGGTAGCTCACAACTGTCTCTAACTCCAGCTCCATAGGATTTGACACCCTCGCACAGATACCTTCATAAGACATTCACATATACATAC
Source organism: Uromys caudimaculatus (assembly GCA_028551405.1). Classification (NCBI taxonomy): domain Eukaryota; kingdom Metazoa; phylum Chordata; class Mammalia; order Rodentia; family Muridae; genus Uromys; species Uromys caudimaculatus. Next base: position 86,534,685 of record CM052722.1, on the reverse strand, counting down.
AGACAAAACACCAATGCACATAAAATAAGTAAAAAATTTAAAAATGAGTAGGTGAACAATCGCATGTCCCTGAATTAGAAGTGGTAGTACATGCTTATAATTACAGTCAGGAGGCTGAGGCTGAGCCAGGAATACCACAAGTTCAAGGGTAGCAAAACCAGAAAAAAGAAAAAGGATAGCAAAAAAGAAAAAGTTGTCTCCCCTAAAATCCAGGAAGAAGAGTGACAGAGATAGATATGCACTAAGAAAATAAAGTGAGATAAATTATTCACACATTTAAAAGAATGAAGAATCCAGGCATGATGGTGCACACGTTTGATGCCAGTACTCAGGAGGCAGAGGCAGGCAAATCCACATGAATTCAAGGCCAGCCTGGTCTACAAGTCACAGTCCAGTATAGCTAAAGCTACATAGAACAGGTCTGTAAATAAACAGCAACAATAATAATAAATAAAAGAATGAGGAAGGAAAAGGTGCTTATTTGCAGTGATATTATATGCATTCAAAAATCTTAACAAGTACAATTTAAATTTTTCTAAAGTTATAGTTCAAAATCTGCTCAGGCAGGCAATTTGCTCACCCTACACCTCACAGCAAGGCAGCTATCCCAGGATGGATTAGCCACAGTATTAAACATAGTATTAAATGCTGCTAGATACGCTGGGCAGTAGTGGTGGTACACACCATTAGTCCCAGTACTCTGGAGGCAGAGGTAGGTGGATCTCTGAGTTTAAGGCTAGCCTGGTCTACAGAGCTAGTTGCAGGACAGGCAGGGCTACACAGAGAAACCGTGTCTTGAAAAACAACAACAACAAAAAACCAAATCAAAACAAAACAAACAACAAACAAAATGCTGTTAAATCTAGTAGCAACTTCAAGGGATAGAGATGAGACCCAGACTAGAGATATAACTTTGCATTTTTCTAAATCAGAACAGAGAAGTCCTTTTCTCTTGTGTTTGAATTTCTTTTGTTCGTTTTGGAAGGAGAGGCCTTGTGTAGCCCCCTGTGTATCCAAAGCTGACCTTGAACTGCAGCTCCTCCTGAGTCTCCTTCCCACATTCTGGCATACATAATCACACCAGCTTTTTTCTTCAGCTTCTGATCTGTAAATTTGAGACCTAATGGATGCTAGAAACCCAGTTGTATCTACCATAAAGGACTCTTGGAGAATAAAGCTATAGAGAGAGAAGCTGAGATGAGAGATAGGGTGAGAAACAAGATTGTACTTGAGTTCCTGGCTCTAGCTAGGATTGAGGTTTGCCCTATCTGGATATAGAAACGAATCGATTTCAATTTTTTTCTTAAGCTTATTCAAATTGGGGTCCTGACACTTGACAAAACAGTCTTAACAAGTTAGTTAGATGTGAACTACAAGTTAGACATAAGATAAACAGAATCTCATGACTTTCTCCCCCCACTTTAAAGTTGTGTGTGTGTATGTGTGTGTGTGTGTGTGTGTGTGTGTGTGTGTGTGTGTGTGTGTGTGTAAACATTTTATTTTACAAGCTCCACTAGTAGATGAGCTGGAGGGCCCTAGACTCCCATTCGTGGAAGTCTGAGACTCAAAACTATGACTTCCTCCATTTTAGCTCTCTTCAGAGACCCTGTAAGGAGTCTGATTTCCAGTTCCCTCTAGTCTAGTGTTGTATCATGAGGTACCTAGCAGGGAGTGAAAACTTTCGTAACTCTTCCAATGAAAACAGAGGCCACCCCCCTCATCTCATCTGTCAGTTTAGTAACTTTTTGGAATCACAGAACAGCTTAGTGACCTCTTGGTATCCTGGAGATATTCCTGTTGGAGTGATTTGGGGAGTATATCAAATTATCTCATTGTGCTGAGAGTTCTTATGATTGCTGGTTTTTTGGTTTGGTTTGGTTTTTGAGACAAGGAGTATATGTAACGGATGTAGTATATATAGTCTGGCCTCATACTCAACAGCCTTCGGCCACAGCCTCAGAAGACTGCCTCGGGCATCAGCTTCCCGGTGAAGGCTGGGATAAAGCCTTGAGTATTCAGCAAGGCGACTAGGTTCATTTTGATTGGCTATGACGTCACACAAGCCCTTTGTTGTTCAGCAATGTGGTCCTGTAGGATTGGTCAGACATGCTGTCAGTTATCCGAAAGTCTTACAGTTGGTGGGTGGGGTTAGAAATAGAGACTCTCGTGTTCAGTGAGGTCCTGGTTGTGGTCGATGACAGACATCTTGGAGAAGGTGTCTGTGATTCCGAAGGTTTGAGAGCTCCGTCGCATGAATGTTAGAACAAAATTGTTGATCCTCCATTGACTGTAAGTTAAAAGACTTTCTGAAAGAGTGAAAAATGTTTCCTTTAGAAATTAGAAAGGTGGGCCAGATTTAGGGCCGCTTAAGAAGGGTGGGCCAGCCAGGCCGCGGTGGCGCACGCCTTTAATCCCAGCACTTGGGAGGCAGAGGCAGGTGGATCTC
>CM052722.1:86494107-86522189 GCA_028551405.1 Uromys caudimaculatus | reverse complement strand
TCATCTTCCTCATCTTCGCCAACTGCTGCAACCTCACAGCAGCAGCAGCAGCAGCAACTTAAAACTAAGAGTATATTAATTTCTCCTGTGGCTTCAGTGCACCATGCAAACGGCCTGGCTAAATCTTCTACTACGGTCTCTAGCTTTGCTAACAGCAAGCCTGGCTCAGCTAAGAAGTTAGTGATCAAGAACTTTAAAGGTAACCAAGGCCAAAATCCATAATCACCTACTAAGAATTTGACACTTGAGCAGTCACGTGTGTGCTATTTATTGAACAGTATAGAGGTCGCCTGATGTTTTATGCTTAATCAATGAGTGGAAGGGAGGTCCTATTTTTGGTGGAGGGTTCTTTTTTATTTCCTGAGGTGTTTGTGTCCTTGCTGTGAAGCATACTCTTTGAGTGTTTCCATGCAATGTTTTTGAGGTCTGTCTCGACCCATTCTAGCTGATCTGCTGTTCCTTACCACATTGACTGTATCGTTGATACAGATTTTACTGGTGAGAAACTTGTCTTCTAATGAGGTCCATTTCAGGTGCATAGTGAGTCTTGGCACTACTGAGATTTTTATTTTTATAGGCCACATACTCCAGTCCCTAAAAATGCAGGTAGCATGGGTGGTGACAGGTTCATGTTTAAATGAGATTTATGTTTAGGTTCTTAGTGTAGAGTACTGTATTTGTGAAACTAGCAGTGTTTGGTGAAACATCTTTTGGGTTTCTGCAATTCTTCCCAAAGGTAAGGTCTGAAAATCAAAACTGCTGTGTATATACACAGTAGTAGTGACTATCACTAGTCTAAAGATAGAAACAGTTAACTCCATCTTTCCTCACTAAAATGGGCTCTCAAGTATTGGCCTGCAGATATTAGAAAATTTGTGCATACTGTTGTGAAATTACTGGTTGGGAATGTGATGTATGCATCAATAAAAATAGAAATTCAGCATTTAAAATGTATTTTGAGTTAAGTTCTTATCTGTTGAATGTTTCTGTTTTTCTGATTTATTTTTTCACCCTCAGCTTGCGCAGGTAATTAGATGCTAGAATTGTATTAAAGACGGGCAAGTGAATGAATGAACTTAATTAAGGCAGGCTTACCATATAAGTGCCTTGTTAGCAAAGTATTAGCGTGCGGAGAATTGGTTACTCTGTGCTTGTGATTGAAATGTTGGTGTGAAAAAGAGCAATGTGCTACTTGACTCCAGCAGGGGATTATACAGTATTGTTTATTTTTAACCCTTTTTATATGCCCCTCTTTCCATCATGATCTCAAGAGTGTTATCTTCTCTCTGATTTATTAGTAGATCTTTCTAAAGTGAATATGAACTGTATTTATAGATTCATTCATTGTTTCATTTAAAGATAACCATTGTAATAGAGAAGGGTTTTTCAAGAAATGAGCTCTGATCCTAATTTCATTTGCAAATTCATTTTAGAGACTTTATTTTTCTTTCTCTTGAAGGCATTAGGGCCTTTGAATCTTTAATTTGTTTAACTTATGGCTGATGAATGAAGTTTAAAGTCTAGATTAAGATTTCTTTCCATTCTGAAAATGCTGTGTAGGTTCTGGAGTCGTTTAGGTGTTAGTTTGTTTTTGTTTTGTTTTAAATTTTATTCTGTTACTTTAAAACTAAGAACTATTCTCCGTTTCTGTGATTGCTGCATACATTAAGGAGTCAAACAGACCTGTATGGAATCCCAGCTTTGCCTTTGACTAGTTATGGTGACCTTGGGCAAGCTTACCAAATGATTTCAGTTGTAAAGTAGGGGTGCTAATATTCCCTATGGCTATTTATTGTTCAGACAATTTCTAGGAAGTTTTAAAAATACTTTTCACATAGTGCATACTCAGTATTTTAAATCTTCCCTACAAGATTCATGTCAGCTTCTGTTTTACACATGATAAAATAAGATCAGAACTGCTATTTTTATCTGTCATTCCCAAATTTTTATTTTTGAAGCAATACAATCAATAGGAGAAAAAAAACCTTGCCTTCAATTTTCATAGGTGAGTCAAAATGACTTAACAGTATTTTGGCATCTTAAATTTTGTTTATATTGAACTTTTAAATACCATAGTTACTTTAATATTGAGGTATTAAAAAGATCTTAAAATAGCACTACTGTTCTATTTTACAGTTCTTTAGTTACTATATTCTTAATATTTTTCTAATAATTTTTTGCATATTATTTAGATAAGCCTAAATTACCAGAGAACTATACAGATGAGACATGGCAAAAGCTAAAAGAAGCAGTGGAAGCCATTCAGAATAGTACTTCAATTAAGTACAATTTAGAAGAACTCTATCAGGTATGTATTAGTATGTAAAACCACATTTTACTAACATAAGTTGAGATGGAATACATTTTATTTTCCTTTAAAGATTTATTTTGTGTGTGTGTGTGTGTGTGTGTGTGTGTGTGTGTGTGTATGTATGTGCGTGCGCACGCGCGTGCACTTGGGCACTTGCACACATATGTGAGTGTAAGTGCCCTTGGAGGGCAGAGGCTTTTAGGTTCCCTCTAGAGCTGGAATTATAGGCAGTTGTGAGCTGTCTGATATGGGTGCTGGGAATCAAATTTGGGTCGTGGAAGAGTTCTCTTAACTGCTGATCCATTTTTCCAGCCCTCTGTGTTTTAACTTTCTGAAATACATTCTTTAATAGATTTTTTGGTCACTTACTAGTTAAATGGTACCTTCTATTTTATGATCATAGCACATAGTATTACTTGAACTGGGGATACATAATTGGACAGTTCTGATGAGGCCTTATTAATATTTTGGCATAGTAGAGGTATGACCTAGACTGGAATGTTATAGCAACATCCTAGAAATTTTTTCTGCGGGATGTCATTTCTGTTGTGGCCATTCTTGTTTAGTTCTGTTACCCTTCTATAGGAAAGGCCTCAAGACATGCAGCTCTTTCCATTCTTGCATCCTTTTTTCTGCCTTATTTTTTTAAAACTACGTTTATTTGTTCTGTATGTATACGTGTGGGCAAGCCATGTGTGGAGGTCAGAGGATAACTTAGGGGAGTCAGTTCCTTCCTTCCACCTTATGGGTCCCCCGGGGTTATTAGGCTTGTCGGTAAGTGCCTTTACCTGCTGACACATCTTGCCACTGTCCTCCTCCTTTAAATAACTTAATTTTTAAAAATTGCATGTGTGATTGTGAAAGAGAGAGGAGAGATAAAAGACTGTGTGTGTTTGTGTGTGTGTGTGTGTGTGTGTGTGTGTGTGTGTGTGTGTGTGTGTGTGCGTGTGTTCACATCTGTGTTATAGCACACATGTGGAAGTCAGAGGACAACTTGCAGAAATTGGCCTCTTTTTCCACCGTGTATGTCACAGGGATTGGACTCAGGTTGTCATGTTTGGTGCCAAGCACCTTTTCCTAATGAGCCTTCTCATTGGCTCTGCCTCATTCTTTTTTTTTTTTTCTTCCCCTTTCGAGACATGGTTTCTCTGCATAGTCCTGGCTGTCCTGGAACTTACTATGTAGACCAGGCTGGCCTCGAACTAACAGATAGCTTACTGTGTGTGCCACAAAAGTGCTGGGATTAAAGATGTGCACCACCACCTCCACCTCCCTGCACCTGACTCATTTTTTTTTTTAATTTAAAAGCATCTGTACAAAGGAAGCTTTTTTTTTTTTTTTAAAGATTAATTTATTTATTTCATGTATATGAATACACTGTAGCTGTCTTCAGACACCCCAGAAGAGGGCATCAGATCCCATTACAGATGGTTGTGAGCCACCATGTGGTTGCTGGGAATTGAACTCAGGACCTCTGGAAGAGCAGTCAGTGCTCTTAACCGCTGAGCCACTCTCCAGCCTGCCTTATTTTTAATAGTAGTTTTTGCACTTTTTCTTGAGCTTCTTCTGTCTCCTGGTCTACAAGATACACCTTACTCCAGAAATGAGCAGTAGCTGTAGCCCAACACCTTAGTCTGAGGTTCGTGTTTGTTTTTCCTGATTGAAAAAGTATTTTGTTGAAATGTTAAGAAGAACTACCAAGAGTAGTTACTCATTTAGACTTATTGTTACCAAGAGAGTTTTCCTCACTGTGGTTTTAACCCAACTAATTCAAGAAGTTGTTTTCCCTTACAGCATTAGTCATTTGGTATTTAAAAGTACTTCTGATTAGAAATTATGTTGGTTCGATATATCAGCATTTGTAGTTTTTGTACTTTTAGTTGCATAGTGTACATTTATGACCAAATTCTGGAATAGGACTTAAAGGGCACATTTGGGATTTAATTTTGACTACTGCTGCTATTCTAATCTTTGGCAAACAATAAACACTCTCAGCTTTAGTTTCCTCCTCTATAAAACAGGTAAACTAGCACCTTCCTTCCTTTTCTTCCTTGCTAGGTTGCTAATAAAGAATGGAATAAGATGTTTGTAAAACAAAACAAACACCTTAATGAAGCAGTACGATACATAGATTAAGCTGATGTTAGCATTAGTCACATTTTTACAAACTATACTATAGCTCTTTTTATCTGTAATACATAAAATTGAGATCACTGGATTCTGTTGCTATGAAAATGAAATGAGTCAGTGTATGTACCACACAACAGTATTCAGGTGGTGATGCAGTATGAATGTCAGCTGGGAGTAAGACTGAGCTGTTACTTACGGGTCAGTCCACCTCATTTGGCTTTTTGGGCACAGTAAAGGCTTGCTTCCTGAATTGTAAAATAACAAAAGTAGAAAGAAGAAATTAGAGTAAGAAAGGTCTTAACACTTGGGAGGCAGAGGCAGGCGGATTTCTGAGTTCGAGGCCAGCCTGGTCTACAGAGTGAGTTCCAGGACAGCCAGGGCTACACAGAGAAACCCTGTCTCAAAAAACCAAAAAAAGAAAGGTCTTAAAAGAGTCCATGAGGTCTGCATCCTATGTATGATAGATAACTTACAAAGCAGCTCCATTTTCTAGTATTTTTAACCACTGTTGAAACTCTTTTGGTTTTTCGAGACAGGGTTTCTCTGTGTATGTAGCCCTGGCTGTCCTGGACTCACTCTGTAGACCAGGCTGGCCTCGAACTCAGAAATCCGCCTGCCTCTGCCTCCCAAGTGCTGGGATTAAAGGCGTGCGCCACTACCGCCCGGCTGTTGAAACTCTTATAAAGTATTTGTTCTTATTTCCACTCCTAACCAGGAGAGTCTCAGAATTTAAATAACCCACCCCAAATTATTGGTTGAACAGGGAAAGTCAAACTAAGATGTTTGATTCTTACTTTAGTAGATTTTCCACTGCTGTTCTGCTTCACTACTAACACCTCAGCACCTTAAATACCAACTGTACAGCAGTATTCAAGGCAGCTACATTGTCTTATTCCATGCTTCCGTTTGTGTGTGCAGTCTTTATTTGGGTGTGCTGATGCACAGCCTGTGTAATTGCAGTATTTGTATATTTCAAATTCATAACATACTGAATGTAGATATTTATATAATTTATATATAATATACATAACTATCTTTATATAATTATAATTTAATATATTTGGATATTTTGTTTGCATGTTTTTGTCTGTATATTACATGTGTACAATGTCCTTAGACTCCAGAAGCAGGCATTAGATCCCCTTGGAACTGGGTCCTCTTCAAGAACAAGAAGTACATCTCTCCAGCCCTGTTTTGATTTTTTGAAATTTAATTTTTTGAGATATCCAGGCTGGTATAGAACTCTCTGTAGCTCATGGTCTTGAACTCATGAAAGTCTTCTTGTTTCAGTGTAGGATTACAGGTATAAGCACCACACCTGACTTATTACCCCACTGGTGACTTAAAAGATCATATTCTGTTAAATATTTCTTTTTCTTTGAATGGATTATTAGTAACTTTGAATGAGTCACTGATCATTTTTAAAATGTGTGGACACAAAATAAAGGTCCTTGATAATTTTTTATCTTATTGAAGCATTGTTTGCTACATGGTGTTGTGTGACAAAACTTTTCCTGGGAGCTGCAATATATACAACTACTCACCCTAGATTAGGAACCCAAAATAGACTAGTATAGGAAGTTCAGCTTGGTAAACCAGTGAGTTTTATTGGGGTTACTTACAAGAGTATAGAATGAGGGGTTATCGACAGGAGCAGAAATGTCTCAAAGACAGCTGTATCACTAAAGCCTGGGTGACAAACAGCTCACAAAGGTAGGAACCTGAAACAACTAACTGCACAACCTGCAGGCTGCTTAACAGGTTGGAGCATGTCCTTTCCAGGTGCCTCAGTTGCTTCAAACCCCTTCCAGGAAGTTGAGCTGGTATCAGAGTCTTTGTAGCTCAGTTTGTCTGAGAGTCTTTGCAGCTCAGCTTTCTTCTGTTTCAGGAGTTTTCAACTTTTACTGTGCACTCTGTCAGAGGGGCCTAGTAAATTGGGTCAGTTTCAGGGACTTCCTGAAGTTATTTTCTTGCTTAAGGAATTTCCTCCAGGATGGAATGGAGGAAACTTAAACAACAATGCAAAAACGATATAAAACAAACAATTTTAAGTTTCATTTTATGATTAATTTCTTTCCTGCAAACTAATTAGTGTTTGTTCTATGTATAATATATTGTCTAATCCTTTTTTGACCAGATGTAAAAAAAATGATAATTTATATATTATTGAATTTTTCCAGTATTTTCTTTTTCTTTTATGGTGAGGGAAGATCTTACACTGTATAGCCCAGGCTGTCCTTTGAGTTGAGCTTTTTCTGCCTCATGCTTCTGAATGTTGGTCTTACAAGAATATGTTACCATACATGGTTTCTTTTAAAAAATGTTTATAGCTGGCCTGGAACTCAGTATGTGGATCAGACTGTCCTAGACTTCCTAGGGATTCACCTGCCTCTGCCTCCCGTGTGCTTATTCAGCTCTCACTCCATATCCTCACCAGCATGAGCTGTCACTTGTTCTATTGAACTTAGCCAGAAGTGTGCCACCACCACAACCAGGTCTCTTTTATAACTCTATTGTTTATTTAAATTTTAATTGTGTATGCTTCTGTGTATGATGGAGTAGAGACGCCACATGTCATAGAATGCTTGTCTATGTTAAAGGACAACTTTATCAATTCATCAGTGGAACTCATTTCTTCAGGCTTGGCAAGTGCCTTTACTCCCTGAGTCACCTCACTTCCAATTGTTCTCCTTTCTTTACATATTAAAGTTTGAAAAGTAAGCTGGATGGTGGTGGGACACATCTTTAATCCCAGCACTTGGGCTGTGCAGAGAGAGGTGGATGTCTGTGAGTTGGAGGTCAGCCTGGACTACAGAGTTCCAGGACAGTCAGGGCTACACAAAGAAACCTTATCTCAAACAAACAAAAAGTTTGAAAAATAATACCTAATTTACCAGGCCTATGGACAAAAGTTCTGCACTTTGCGGTAATTCTTTATCTTTCTTACTGTTTTGCTAATGAAACATTTACATTCCTTTTAATATTTATATTTTTTTCAAACTTGTTGTTCGGGCAGGTGGTTTTGTGTTTTTAATTTGGTATTTGGGTTTTGGAGGGTAGGGCCTGGGATTTGAAGGAATAAGGGTTAAAAGCTTGCTAAATGGTTGTCCTTTATGCCTAACTACCTTCAAAAGCTTTAAGACCCTATGTTAACACCCTATCTTTTAGGTTGCTAGGCTGTGAACCTAGGGCCTCATGCCTGCTAAGCAAACAGTATGCTACTGAGCTGTACTGGTCCTAGCCCCTTGAAAAGCCCTCTGCTGTCTTCCAGCTAAGCATACATGAGGGTATATGTATATGTAAAGCTCAGCTTCATTTTTGGTTTCTTCTTATTCTCATTAGTACTCTATCCATTTCTCTCTGGGTCTTTGGGAGACTTGGAGACTTTTCCTAACTTCCCTCTCCTAAAGGCTGTGGTAGGGAGCTTTATCTCTCTGATTATGACCATAAAAACACTTAGCTCGCACTATAGTTTTCTGATCATGTTTTTCATTTTAGTATTCAGGGTGTAATGTAATATCACATACACACACACACACACACACACACACACTTTAAAACTCAAAGTATTAAAAAAACCTTACAACTGTGTGATCACTTTGTCATTAAGCAAAATCGAGGAGACAGGATATACATATAAAAAGCAGGAGTATTGATTTAGTGACAAGTCAGTGAGGTGTGATGGGTGGGAGCATTAGGCAAATCTGTGACAGTGAAAGGAGTTACCTTATTTGGAAGAAGTGGTACCCAGTTGAATAGTAACAGAAAATGTGGTATCTTGTGGGAGAAGATAATAGATGTGTCAAGAACTGTTTTATGAGATAAAGGAGAACACAGAAGGAAGTAGGATAAATAGGATTTATTGAAGAATAAGTTGGGAAAGTAAAAAAAGATGAAGCGTGTATTATGTCATTGACAACCTAAGCAGGAAATGAGAAATGCTTGAGAAAATGAGTCAGCCATTCAAAAAGAACAAGATACAGTAAAAAGAAGTGCCATAAAGGGAGGAGGACACCCCATCTAGGATCAGTATGAATAGAGGAGCACATGAAATAAAAAAGAACACCCTTAGGCACTTGTGACCTAACCACAGGTTACACGGACTATAACTGAGTCTTTCTCAGGGAAGACTCAGTTTACCTATTTCTCCTTAGCTGTTAAATCTGATGGTTCTGTTCTAGCAATGTGACTTTGAGCTACATGTTTACAAAATTCTACTCAAACCAACAGAGTTTGGACTCCCCTGGTCCTTTTTTTTTTTGGTGTTTTTTTTTTTTTTTTTTTTTTTGGTTTTTTTGTTTGGTTGTTTGGTTGGGTTTTTTTTGGGGTTTTTTTTTGGTTTTTTGAGACAGGGTTTCTCTGTATAGTATAGCCCTGGATGTCTTGGAACTCACTCTGTAGACCAGGCTGGCCTCAAACTCAGAAATCTGCCTGCCTCTGCCTCCCGAGTGCTGGGATTAAAGGCGTGCACCACCACTGCCCAGCTCCCCTGGTCCTTTTTAATGGGATTTTTGTCTTTCATTGTAGTGAGAGAGGAATCTTGGTGTTTCACTTGAGCCATTACCAATTGTGATTAGCATTAGAGTGACCATACCTGTTGTTTTAAACTTGAAAGGCTTTTGATACACAAAATAAGAAACACAAAATCTGAACTTGTTAAGATTTGAGGATAAATTCAAGTACTCTAACGAAGTAAAAATATATTCATTTTGTTGTTCAGAGTATGGATTCTGGGGCTTCAAGCTGGTTAGGCAAGAATACTACCACTAAGCCCAATTTGTAATCCCTATATTCAACTATTTATAAACTGAAAAATTGGAGAAAATGTCATGGTGTTTAATTATGTCATACTGATTTAAATATTGCTAGCAATAATTTCCACTTTATTGTGTTCAGGAATATCCAAGGAACTATAAGTTTTAATTGAGCTATAGTAGTTGTTTCTGGCCCATCTCATGCATACAAAACAGGCGAAATTACCTTTAAATTGAATGGCATTCTGCTTGTGAAAATTATTTGTAACAAAGTTTTTGTATGTAGTAGTTTCTCTGAATTGCATATTCTCATGGGGAAGAACTTCACATGATTCCCTTCAGCCTTTACTTTTAATATAGCCATCATAAACATACAAATGTGGACTTATTTTGTTTTTCACCCACATTGATCACATTGATCTATTTTCTTGTTTAAGAGTGTGTGTGTGTGTGTGTGTGTGTGTGTGTAACTAAAATTTTCTAGGCTAGCCCAAAACTACTTTATTTTTATTTTTATTTTTTATTTTTTTTTGGTTTTTTCGAGACAGGGTTTCTCTGTGTAGCCCTGGCTGTCCTGGAACTCACTCTGTAGATCAGGCTGGCCTCGAACTCAGAAATCCACCTGCCTCTGCCTCCCAAGTGCTGGGATTAAAGGCGTGCGCCACCACTGCCCGGCTCCAAAACTTCTAATATTCCTGCTTCAGCATCCTGGGTTGATGCCATGTTTTTGTTTTTTAAAATTGACAAATACTTTATTTTCAATGAGCTGATACAGTGTATAACAAAATAATGACTTCGTGTGATAATTGAGACCCCTACCCCAACTCTATCCTGTCCTAACAAATTACCTGTTTCATCTTGCAGGCTGTAGAAAATCTTTGTTCTTACAAGATTTCTGCAAATTTGTATAAGCAGCTGAGGCAGATCTGTGAAGATCACATCAAAGCACAGATTTATCAGTTCAGAGAATATCCTTTTCCAAACAAAATGTCACATTTATGTATGTATTTTATGTATGTTCTACTTTCCGTGTATGCCTGTATGACAAAAGAAGGCATCAGAGACAAGAGGGTAGTAGACTCCTTTGTAGATGGTTGTGAGCCATAATGTGGTTGCTAGAAATTGAACTCAGGACCTCTGGAAGAGCAGCCAGTACTCTTAACTGCTGAGCCATCTCTCCAGCCCCTCCAAACAAAGTATTTTAGTTTTTTTTCATTACTCATTACCTCTCACTGCTTAGCTCAGTTTGAAATGGAATGCCTGCGCTGGTAGATTTATTTTTGTCCTGTTATCTCTAAAGGAAAGAACTAAGTTTTAAAAACTTTTCAATGTTAATTAGAGTCAAAATCTACATGTATGGTATTTATTTAAGTAAAAATTTCCTGTCATTAATCTTCTGTCCTGGCAGATTTCTATTTGAGGGAAATCTTAAATAGAAAACATAATGCTCAGTTATGTTTAAGGCTAGTTTTAAAGATACGTTAAGGGAGATCAAATTTTTCTGCAGTTTAAAAAATAGAATTATGTTTTATAATTTGTATTTATTATCAGTTAGCATATGGGATATTCTGTATTTAAAACATATTTTTATATTACACATATTACTTAAATGAAACATTAAAATATCCTTAACATCTGTCTCATGGATTCATTGGATAGTGTTCTTTTTCTAAAAAAGATCGATAGATGCTGGCAAAATCATTGTAGGCAAATGGTAAGTTGGAAATAGCACTACATACTTCATTTCAAAAATATTTAGGTGCTTGAATGTTTTGATAGCTTTGTTGGAGGAATTGTGATATAGCTGAGTGGTAAAGTCTAGTATTCTTTATATTAATGCAAATAGAAATCTTGAAATCCACTTTCCACCTCCTAAATACCATGGGTACAAGTTTAAGATAGCTTTACCCCCTAGCACTGCTGCTAAGGAAGACTAAGTAAGTGTACCTTGGAGTCCCTCTTTTTTTTTCTGAGACAAGACCTCATTGTATAGTACAGGCTGGCCTGAAATTCAAGATCTTTCTGTCTTACTTAGCCTCTTGAGTGCTGGGATTATAGTCATACACCCCATGCCTACCTCCAGTTTTTCTTTTCAGTTATTTAAGTAACAAAGATGTCAGAGGACCATCTTAATTCTGTTCTTTAGAAACCATAAGGATTAATAGAATAGTTTAAAGGTAAATATATGGGACATATTCTCAGCTAAATGTATTTTTTTGCTAGTTGGATCCTTGTAGTCTATTTTATATAAAATCTGCCAAATTCTCATTTTATTAAGAGCTAATACTGCAGTTTCAAATTTACAAAAGTTGCTTGATTTTTTTTTCTTTTTATTTGACAGATAATGATCAGGAGCATTTTTTTGTTTCTGGATAGAACTTATGTTCTTCAGAATTCAATGCTACCCTCCATTTGGTAAGGATGCCAGAAGATTATTATGAAAAATTTTGTTACATATCATAGTCTTAATTATTATAACAAAAGAGAACAAGCTGTACTCAGAATATTCTAAAATTTCATATTTGGATTCTAGCATTTTAGGGGTTTTTGTTTTGCTTTGCCTACTCTAATATAGCAGATAGCTAACTTTCCCTCATAGTGTATGAAGAAGTTTCTTCATTAGGTATGAAGATTAAAGTTTATTCTAGAATTTTTGTGGCTGAATCTTATTGCTGCTGATCATTAATGTTTTGCTCTTTTATTTTTCTTGTGATTTTATACTAAAAGTCTTGTTTGTTTATGAAAATAAGATAGCATAATGTCTTGGTCCTTCTGCAGGTGCTTAGCATATACCTGCAGTAATGATTGCAATGTGCTGATTTTAGGGTTTTGAAGCCATTTATGATGGACCAGATAAGCTGCTCAGTGCCAATATAATGGAAAGCATTTTGTCTTTGAACTAATTTTATTTCTGATTTCACTAAAAACACCACCAGAGGAAATAAGACACTAAAACCTAGTTATGGAGGAAACCAGGAATTCAGCTTGAGTTCTCATTTAAGACAAAATGGGTTTCCTGTATGCTTTAATAATGTTACTCAAAATTAAATGTGGAATTTTTTTTTGTTTTTTTTCAAGACAGGGTTTCTCTGTAAATGTGGATTTTATCCTTTTTATAATTACTGCTTCAAAGTCTGAAGCCCAGTTAACATGTGATAAGTTAACTTAGCCTGTTCATATATGGTATTGCCAGTTCAGATGATACTTTTTTGTTTTTAATTTTAGGGACATGGGATTAGAGTTATTTAGGGCTCATATTATAAGTGATCAAAAAGTCCAGACCAAAACAATTGATGGCATCCTTCTCTTGATTGAGAGAGAGCGGAATGGCGAAGCAATTGATAGAAGTTTACTTCGAAGCCTTTTAAGTATGCTGTCTGATTTGCAAGTAAGTTGCACTTAACACTCACTGTGCTACCTACAAATCTGATTACTGTTTATAGTTTGATGTCTGCAATACAGAGGGTTGTTCAAATAGAGTTCTGATGGAAGTCATTCAGTAAATAGTTAATGAATAAGCAAATACTTATGGTTTTTTTCCCCTCTTCCTAGATTTACCAGGACTCTTTTGAACAACGATTTTTGCAAGAAACTAATCGTCTTTATGCAGCCGAAGGTCAGAAGTTAATGCAAGAAAGAGAGGTATTTTAAAATGATTAATGAATCCACTGTCTCTTACAATAGTCATTACATTGTAGAACACAAACTTCCCTTTGTATTTATATTCCCAGCATTGTAATGCTTTTCTCTCACTTAGGTGCTCCTTTCTCTTCTCTCTCCTTAAAGGCCAGAATTCTGGATCATAAACTCTACCTCTAATCTTACATATGATTCTACCCTGTCACATTTGATGGGGCTCTTCCCTGGATCTTTTGGACTTGACATTTTCTGAATGATTTAAGGGGAGGAAAACAATAATATAAAAAACTATCTTTGTAGGTTCCTGAATATCTTCATCATGTTAATAAACGCCTAGAAGAAGAAGCAGACAGACTTATTACTTACTTAGATCAGACCACCCAGTAAGTATTACATACTCAGCCTAATAGTTTTAAAACTGTTGATAAAGCACTTTAGGTATCTTAAACTTGTAACAGTTTTCAGGTATGATTTAGTCTAACAGTTGTTTTCATAATGTGAATTTCAAGTTATTATCTTTCCTGGCTAATTAGATTTAATCAAGGATTTGATTATTGGTTTGGTATGTGTTTAGTGTGTAATTTTAAAATAGTATTAGAGGTTGATGGGATCTCACTAAAACCCAACTTGCCCTGGAACTCGTGGTCCTCCATGCCAGCCTCCCAAGTTCTGGGATTATAGGCATGCAACACCATGCCCGGCTTTTAAAATCCTTAGACTAATTAAAATTCAGGGAGTGGGTGTTCAGAGAGAAACTGCTTCTGTATTTTCTGAATCTGAGCAACCAAGTGGTTCAATTAAGCAGCATAGATAACTGTTTCACCTTCTTAGTAAAAAGCAGAGAAACTTGGAAAAAAAAATACTAGGCTCAGCAAGACCGTGGAGATCATTACTTTGAGCAAATTCTGAAATACATTATTTTTCTTCCTTTAGGAATAATGTAAAATATTTTTACACATGGCATAGAAATGGCAGAATTAATGTAAAATAGCGTTTTTGCTTTGTTTTTTCTAGAAGCTTTAAATTTTCAAGGTCAAACCTCAATAATTCTGTTTTTCCCCCTTTTAGGAAGTCACTAATTGCTTCTGTTGAAAAACAACTTCTAGGTGAACACTTAACAGCAATTCTTCAGAAAGGTAACTTGTAATTTGTAAATAAGAGGTTATTAGGACTGGAGAAATGGCTCAGTAGTTAAGGGTACTTGTTGCTTTTGCAGAGGACTCAAATTTAATTCCCAGCACCCACATGGCAGCTCACAACCAATAGGAATTGCAGTTTCAGGGGATGTAGTACTCTTCTTCCATCCTCTGCACCAGGCATGCACACAGTGCACATACATGCAGGAAAAACACTCATATGTGTTGTTGTTGTTGTTGTTGTTTTATCTTAGCATGTAGAGCCAAGAACTTCTAAACATTAATGATGTTACAGGATACTCTGAATTTTACTCAAATAAATTCTAGTTATAGTTCACAATAGTAATTTCAACTTAACATTTTCTTGAAATGCACAGGAATTTTATTTACTTTTTTGATTCTCATATTTTAATACCAAAATATTTCAAACCAGGTTTAAATAGCCTCCTTGATGAAAACCGAATTCAAGATTTATCTCTCCTGTATCAGCTCTTCAGTAGAGTTCGGGGCGGAGTTCAGGTTCTCTTACAGCAGTGGATTGAGTATATCAAGGTATTAACAGTTTGCTTGTTGGCTTTTCTCTTGACTGTTTTGTAATCTATATACCAAGAGGATCAGAAAGCATTTCTTGTTAGATGGAATTTTTTCTTTTTTCTTTTTTTTTTTTTTTTTTGGCTTTTCGAGACAGAGTTTCTCTGTGTAGCCCTGGCTGTCCTGGAACTCACTCTGTAGACAAGGCTGGCCTCGAACTCAGAAATCCGCTTGTCTCTGCCTCCCGAGTGCTGGGATTAAAGGCGTGCGCCACCACTACCCGGCTAGATGGAAATTTTTTAAAAAGTGAAAAAATTGGAACATCAGCCTGAGAGTGGCATATCAGCATTAATACTTGAGTGATATCTGATGGGATTCCTAGCTCTAAGACTTAAATCAGGGAATATGGGAAATTAAAGGATTGAGTTCTGAAGCCGTTTGGTTAAGATAAAGTGTAGGATTTGTTCTCACAAGTTTGAACCACAAATCCTTCCTCTTCTTCCTCCCTCCACCTCCCTCCTTGACCACATTGCTATTTTTAAAGTACAGATCTGACTTCCTTAACAATGAAAAAAGCTCCTAGAGTCTTCTAATATTGCCCTAATAGGATATCATATACCCAATGATAACTTATTTGTGTTTATAAGTGAATATTATCTGTTTAGGCTTTTCATTTCCTTCAGAGACGGCTGTATCTTTTCTGATTGTTAAGTACATGTGCCAACTTAGAATATGACTTGGTGAATATTTGCGCTGTAGAAATATCAAGTACCATAAAATTACACCATTTTCATTTTCAGGCTTTTGGAAGTACCATTGTTATTAATCCTGAAAAAGATAAAACTATGGTTCAAGAATTACTGGACTTTAAAGATAAAGTTGACCATATAATTGATACCTGCTTTCTGAAAAATGAAAAATTTATCAATGCCATGAAAGAAGCATTTGAAACATTCATTAATAAAAGACCAAATAAGCCAGCTGAACTGATTGGTATGTTTCACATTCTTTTCTGGTTGTGTAAGTTCCTTTATTGATAAACTCTGAGGTAAAATCATATTGTACCCATTCCTGATTTGTTTGATGTTGCTTAGCCAGTAATACTAAGTCTGAGAAGTGTCTCTAAGGATATGGATGCAAGAAAGAGTCTGTGAAGCTGAACAGTGTCTGATAATCTTCATGTCAAACATATAACCTCTTTGTGAGGTAGAACACTGGACCCCATTTACTTTTAGTTAGTAAGCTTGATTCTGTGCTTTCAAAGCCTATAGTGATTTAGACATGAGACAGAGGTACTATGGTCTCAAGGTCTCCTGTTATAGCTACAGGAAAAGGGCAGCATGAAATTCCAATGCAAATGAAGAAAAAGTCTAGGATGAAAAGAAATCTAATGATACAGGCTCACTGAGTATACAAGTGTGTTGCAGTGTTTCTCAAGCACAGTTCCCACACATGCACTCATTGAGTATATGTGCCCTAGAAAACTAGGTCCTCTGAAAGGATGGAGTTAGATTTGGTTAAACTCTAATTTTATTTACATTTAAACATTTTATAAATTGTGCCTTCTGCTCTGTTGTTTCTGGTTTATTCAAATGCAAAAGTAATGTTTAAGATACTGACCATCTGTGTAAAATAGAAACTTTAGAGAGTACCCATATTGTCTGGTGACGTTGTTTACCTGCTCACAGGGCTACTTGGAACCTCCACCATGAGCTGTCTGTACCTCATTTTAATTTTTTTCCTTTTTTTTTTTAACTCTGGAAGTGACGGTTTGAACTCAGAGACTTGCACATGGTAGGCAGGAACTCTACCACGGTGTTCTGTATGTAGCCCTTCCATATTATACTGGAAAGTATACTCAGTCTGGAGTCGAATTTAATGCATTTAGGTTGTGGTATTTATTTTAGCCCTTTGACATTGACAAGTTAATTTGATCTCCCTTTTGTTGAAAGCCATAAAAGGCATGTACATACAGCAGAAATACTGAAAGAGTATTTTATAGTCCTGTTTGGGTATGTGTAGCAGTCAGTACCTTTCAGATACCCATGGTCACCAAACTACAATTTTTCTCGATTTTAGCTAAGTATGTGGATTCAAAACTTCGTGCAGGCAACAAAGAAGCTACAGATGAAGAGCTTGAGAAAATGTTGGATAAAATAATGATTATATTTAGATTTATCTATGGTAAGTGTTGATTACTGCTTTTATGGTTTTCTTTTAAAATAAAGCACTCTGAGCCAGGCGTAGTGATAGACACCTACAATCCAGAATTCAGGAGGCTGAGGCAGTATTGTGTAGGTCACATAGTATCAGACCAGCCTAGGGCAACATAGCAAGATCCTGTCTCAAAACAAACAAAACAAAACAAATAAAGCACTCCTATAGGAACTAAAAACTTTTATATAACCCAGAGAGACTTTGAGAACTACAGGTTATATTTTATTTATTGCATATTTTAGATCCTTAAGAATAGTTGAGGAATGCAACTAAATTGCCTTGTGTTTTGACCTTTCTACTACTAATAACCCGAGATTTTATTGCTTGTTTTAATCTCTCTGAGTTTTGGTGCTAATAGTACCAATGTACTAAAGTTGTTTTTTTTTTTTTTTTTTTTTTTTTCTGAAAAATAGTTAATACAGTCTTAATTTTTTTATAGTAAAGAACTTTTGAAATGTCTGGCACACACATGGACCTCCAGTGTTCTTGAGTTTAATAAACTTGGATAAAATATATAAAATTAAATAACTTGGCATATTGTAATAGACTTTTTAAAGCCATTTTCTTATAGCTTTACTTGGCATATCATGAGTGTTCTCTTTTTTATTTAATACAGGCAAAGATGTTTTTGAGGCCTTCTATAAGAAAGACTTAGCCAAACGCCTATTAGTTGGCAAGAGTGCATCAGTAGATGCTGAAAAATCAATGCTGTCCAAACTGAAACACGGTATGCTTGCCATTCTTTCTTTTTTAATACCAGTTTTTCTTTTTTTAATATTTGAGGGAAATAATGGCTTGATTATACTCTTTTCATTGATTGCTTCTTTGGTTGATCATTTTATATACACATGATGAAAACATAAATTGAAGGGATGGGGAGGATGGCTCAGAGGGTAAAAGGTCTCTGTGCATAAGCATGAGGACCCGAGTTTGAATCCCTAAGACCCGTGTAAAAAAATCATATGCATATGTATAACTCCAGTGGCTGGGCGTGGGGTAGGGAACAGGAGGATCTTTGGGGGTTCCTAGACACCAGCCTAGCTCTGGGTTCAATTGTAGACCCTATTTCAAAGGAATAAGGTACACTGTGGTAGAGCAGTACAGCCAGTGCCCTCTGCCTTGCACATGCATGGTGTCCATACCTGTGTACACTTACCCCAACACACACACACACACATAAATTAAGTGAGGTATGAGGATCCTAGCCTCTTGCTGATAGCCACAATTATTGGCTTGTTTTAAAGATAAAGTATTACTCTTTTGTTTATTTGTATAAATCCAACTATCCTATACCTAGATTAAAGAGTTTACCTCTGAATTACTAGGGCACGCTGAGAGGTAAGATTTTTCTTTTTATTCTTACAAGTGGTTACAGATAATATTTTATGCCCAAGTTAAGTTTTGCGTTTTATTCTCTTGATTTTAAGTTTTTGTTTGTTGTACTACCTTTAACTATAAATATGTAAACATCTTTAACAGAATGTGGAGCTGCTTTTACCAGCAAGCTTGAAGGAATGTTTAAAGACATGGAGCTTTCTAAAGACATCATGATTCAGTTCAAACAGGTAAAAGTGAGTTAAACTAATACTTAATTCCCTAAATTTAAGGATACTTAAATTATGTCCGTGTGGCAGTTTGTATTGAAGAAGATAAATAGAAAACCAAATTTTTTTTACAAACACTTCATGGCAACTTAAACGGTACAGTATAGGGAAAAGATCATCAATGAATTTTAAGTATATTTAGCCTACTTCAGGATTTAGTCATAATTAACATCCAGAATAAGACAGAAACATAAGTAAAATGTATTAAACTAAAGTTAGTATTAGAAGAATTATGCTTAGACAGTAAGAGAAGGGCTTTTCTAATCAGTTGGAGGATTTGCATGTTCAGAGCTTGTAATGTGGATAGAGGTGAGGTGAACAAGGACAGAGGTGGTATATGCTGTCTCTGTTGACATTTGGGATAAGAATTTGGATCTATAGTTTTTAATACATAAATAGAAGGTTGTTTTAAAATATTGTAAAAACATAAACAACCAGATGTAGTTTGTGTAACTGCAGTCCCAGCTGCTTGAGATGCTGAAATGATATGTGGACAATATAATGAGACCCGTCTCAAACAGCAGTGGCAGTAACCACTAGGCAGTAGTGATGGCAAATTAGATTTTACTCCTCAGGGCTTCAGTAATGACTTCTTGACTACACATTGAAGGAGGTAAATGGAACAGAAAGACTCAAAGTTCAGAGTTAGTAGGCTCATGGGTCTTATAGTAGCCACAGAATAGGGTTTATTTGCCCTGCCCTTTCCCCTTCTCTTCCTTTCCCACTTCAGGTCACCACCTTCAAATAGGGAATGGAGCATTTGAAAAACCAGAAACTTGGGCTGGCTGGTGGGGTGAGGAATGGGAGTTGCTAGAAGGTGTTCCCAGCCATGTAGGGTCTCTAAAGGTGGGGATTAAAGGTAGCATTGGGGGAAAAGAATGGAGAAGAGATGCTATAACAACCCAATTATGTGTGAGAAGTTGAGTTGTTAATACCTAGAATGTTTTCGTGGGATTTTTGTATGCCACTATATCAAAATGGTCACCTGTGTATTTTTCTACTGCATTTTGTGTAGCCTACATTGCAAGTCTTAATAATTGTTTTTATTTGCAGGATGGTCAGTATCCACATAAATTTTTAGAAAGAGGAAATTCTTAATTTAGTCAGTATTATGGTATATACACTTTAATAATCTCAGTGTATGTGTTGATCTTACAGTATATGCAGAACCAGAATGTACCTGGCAATATTGAATTAACTGTTAATATCCTGACAATGGGTTACTGGCCAACATATGTGCCTATGGAAGTCCATTTGCCACCAGAGGTAAGATAAACTGTTTTAGAACTAAGCTATAGGCATAGAAATCACATTTTTTTCTGCTTTTCCTTTGAAAATATGTGACTTTAAAAGGCTTATGTCAACAAATATAGCAACAAAATATGAGTGTTAATATTTTATTCTTTTACTTGATTTTTCAACTAGCTTTCTAAATTTAAGTGCTATTTTTCCTAATTATTCTGTTTCTTATCTTATGACCCCTTAGTCTTCTCAGATGTTAAAACATCTTGCCCATATTTCACCTGAAGGCAGAGTTGGTGGATGTGATGGATACATGAGTATCCATCCCTTCATGTCTTGGAAAATGTCCTACTGAGGACCAAAACCTAGAATGTTGAATGAAGAAAGATACTGAGAGTCTATGGAAAGAATTATGGGTGCCCAGAGAGTAGATTTCCCTCAATAAGGGAAGGATATGGTGAAGAGGAAGAGAAAGGGCAAAGCTTCAACTTTAGAAAAGGCTCACATTTAGCAGATGGTAAAAAGAGGAACCTGTAAAAGAAGTGTGGGCAGAAGCAGCAGTGAGAGAAAGAAGTCAGTGATGTTTAGAAGCCCAAGTCACCAGAGTGAAGGGATGATTAAATAACAGGGCAGAGAAGATCAAAGAGTGGAAAGATCACCAAGCGCTGTTACATTAGGTAGTTAGATTTTCACCTTACATTAAAGGGATTGATACCTACTGGATATAGGCATTAAAACTATCAAAAGCTATTCCAGATGGTGTTAAAGTATTGAGAGGGAGTCCATTGAGTGGCCCAGGGGTAAAGGCAACTGGCACCAAGCTTGACCTCCTAGTTCAACCCCCTGAACCCACATGGTGGAAAGAGGTAAATGACTCCTGAAAGTTGTCCTCTGACTTTCATTAGCACACGATGGCATGCACATCCTACTTCGTACATTCAATATGTAGTTTTAAAAAACAGTGCTAAAGGTGGCATTGCATATGCACCGTAAAGAAACATGTGTTTTCTTTGCTTTAGATGGTAAAGCTTCAGGAAATTTTCAAGACATTTTACTTAGGCAAGCACAGTGGCAGGAAACTCCAGTGGCAATCAACCTTGGGACACTGTGTGCTAAAAGCTGAATTTAAAGAGGTAAGTGGATATTTCCAAATCTTAAATTCTGTCTTCCTCTTTAATATGGCTTATCCCTTGGTTTGAAGATTCAAGCTGGGTTTTTTTTGTTTGTTTTGTTTTGTTTTTTTGGTTTTTCGAGACAGGGTTTCTCTGTGTAGCCCTGGCTGTTCTGGAACTCACTCTGTAGACCAGACTGGCCTGGAACTCAGAAATCCGCCTGCCTCTGCTTCCCAAGTGCTGGGATTAAAGGCGTGAGCCACCACTGCCCGCCAAGCTGTTGTTTTATAAGCGTGTCCTTGACACCTGCATAGCAAGAGTGTAGGTTATTACAGTTTTGTGTGTATTTTAAGATGGCTACCTTTTCAACAGTTGAGTTAGCCCTTGTCTAAAATTAAAAGCCCTCCTCTCTCTCTTTCTCTTTCCCTGTGGATGCAGAGTTCATACTGTCTTATCAGAGACCATGTGGCTAGAAGCTAGAGAGCAGAGTAGGAGATAGAGGCAAACAGTAGCCATTGGGAAGCATCTGCGTCTGTTCATGAATGATCTGAATCAAGTCAAAATATATTTGAAAGTGGGGCATAGTGACACAGGACTGTACAATCCTACTACTTCGGAGATATACGTAGGACGATTGGAGTTCAAGAACATACTTGGCTACAAAGGAAGGCTAGCTTGGGCTGCAGGAAACCCTGTCTCAAAAAATGCATTCAGAATAGTAATTTCTTGCTGCTTATTGTGAAAGTCTATAATGATACATAGAGCTGACATATTTTCATTACTTTGTTCTGTTTTAATAAGGATTATAGAAGACATATTAATAGGCTAGCTAGTCTTTCACCCCATTTTCTGTAGACTCACACCTAAATCTCGCACTACATACCATCTAAAGCAGTACTTGGATAATGCTAATCGTCTAATGTTAATCGTCTGTGCTTAACTCACTAATTAAAAATGGTTTTCCTGTAAGAGATTATTACTTTTTGATTAATTTTTCATGTGTTTTAAAAAACAGGCAAAAGAAACCTCTCTGCTTTTTCTCCAACAGGGCAAAAAAGAACTACAGGTCTCTCTTTTTCAAACCCTGGTGCTGCTAATGTTTAATGAAGGAGAAGAGTTCAGCTTAGAAGAGATCAAGCAAGCTACTGGGATTGGTTTGTATTGTGTCTGTCCAGTAGGAAGCAACTGTAGTTCTCTAATCTGTGTAGTCACTGTGATCAGAGCTCTGAACATAGAATAACCCTCTCCTCTGTACTTTTTTTTTTTTTTTTGGTTTTTTTCGAGACAGGGTTTCTCTGTGTAGCTCTGGCTGTCCTAGAACTCACTCTGTAGACCAGACTGGCCTCGAACTCAGAAATCCTCCTGCCTCTGCCTCCCAAGTGCTGGGATTAAAGGCGTGCGCCACCACCTCCCGGCTTCCTCTGTACTTTTTAAGAAAAGATTCATTTATTCCTTTGTGTATAGCCTGTGTGTGTATGTATACCACACATGTGCAGGAATCTGTGTATCCCCTGGAACTTGAGTTAGTTGTGTTTTTTTTCTAAAGTTTGTTTATTTATATGAGTACACTGTAGCTGTCTTCAGACACACCAGAAGAGGGCATCAGATCCCATTACAGATGGTCGTGAGCTACCATGTGGTTGCTGGGAATTGAACTCAGGACCTCTGGAAGAGCAGTCAGTGCTCTTAACCACTGAGCCATCTCTCCAGCCTGAGTTAGTTGTTTTTGAGTCACTGTGTTAGGTGCTGGGAACTGACTTCTGGTCCTCTGAAAGACCAGACACTACTCTCCAATGGTGAGATGTCTCTCCAGCCCCCTCTGTATTCTTAATATTTCAAAACTAGTAAGTACCAGTATGTAGTGCTAATAAGAAATATGGTAAGAAGGAAGTGAAGCGAGTAATGATTGTGGAAGGAAGTAGGACTTGATTTGGGCCTTCAAATTTTGATTGGAGAGAAGGCATATGAAATAAAGGAAAGAGTGTGAGAAAAGACTTGAAAATATAAATGGCTAGCGTGGGGAGCAGGTATGAAATGTTTCGTTGTAGCTTTGAATGGTGAGCTGTAAAATTCAATAGGTAAGATAGGTAGACTGACATAAGAGAAATAACCTATTTGGACAACTTAGTTGGCATCGATAGAACTAGCCACCTGGAACGTGAAAAGATTCTAATCTAGAAGCTATGAAGGTAATTCTGACATAAAGTCCTAAAAGAGGTTTCTGGTAGAATGTTTCCAACAGCAATGGAATTACTAGAGATACAGCCCAATGAAGGAGAATGAAGACTTAAGATGATTCTAGGCTTTTCATAGGATTAGGGTGGTATTACCATCATTTGCAATGGAGCAGAGGGTTAATGGAGAATATCAGCATGCTCAAGTGATAGTAAACCAGCCAAGTTGGGTGTCCTTTTAGTGACTGACTTGAGAGAAGGGAAATGTTGCATCAAGAAGTTTTGGAAATTGTCTGCATGGATGATAATAGATGCTTTTAGAAGAGAAGTAGAAAAAAATGTTACTGGATAGCACAAAGAGCAGGTTTTGGTGACAGTGGGGAAAACAAAGCATTTTAGTAGAGAATGTCGGAGTTAGAGTGACACTGAATGTCGTGCTCATGCTAATAAGTTACAAACAAATAACTAACCATTTCTTCTTCAGAGGATGGAGAATTAAGAAGAACATTGCAGTCACTAGCCTGTGGCAAAGCTAGAGTTCTGGCTAAAAATCCAAAGGGCAAAGATATCGAAGATGGCGACAAATTTATTTGTAATGACGATTTCAAACACAAACTATTTAGGATAAAGATCAATCAAATCCAGATGAAAGAAACGGTAAACCTTTTACTTTCTCCTAGTCCTGCTATATTGGGTTAGATGTGTTTATAGTTAAAAAGTTATATGCTTGAATTTTTTTTTTTTTCTGAGACAGGTTTCTCTGTGTAGCCCTGGCTGTCCTGGAACTCCCTCTGTAGACCAGGCTGGCCTCCAACTCAGAAATCCGCCTGCCTCTGCCTCCCAAGTGCTGGGATTAAAGGTGTGCCCCACCACTGCCCGGCCAGTTTATTTTCTCAATGCTACCATTTAATGTAACATTTTCTGTGCCTATATCTGGCCTAATACATTTCAGTATTTGATGATTTTTTTTTTCAAAAAGTAAATATAATATGTTTACGGTCAACATAGTTATTCGGTTATATTTTGTTTTACTTGCTTGGATTTTTCTTGCTTTGCTAGTGATTGGGAATGCAGGGCCATGTGTGTTCTTCTATTGCGTTACTTCCTTATCCCATCAATGTAATTTTGTTTTGTTTTTCTTCCTTATTACTTTAATTCCCTACATGTAGTGTTCCTTGCTCATATTCAGTTCCTCACTGTCCTGTACCACCATCACTTGCTGGTCTCCTTTCTCCCAAATAGTTGTCTTGCTTTAACATGTCTGTCTCTTGCACGAGCACAAACACACATACATAATGCATATATAATTAAACCCAGATTTTATATATGAAAAAAATTGAGCTATTTTGTTTTCCTTTCTCCAATACTCATTTATACTTTCTCTCTCTCTCTCTCTCTCTCTGTCTCTCTCTCTCTCTCTAATATATATATTAAATCTGAATTCCACATATCAAACGAAATGTGGTATTTGTCTTAAGTCTGGCTTATTTTGCTTAAGAGGATCTCCATTATCATTCATTATCCTATAGATTACATCATTTTATTTACAGCTGAATAAATTTCTGTAGTGTTAATCATTCAATTGTTGATGGATATCTAGAATGGTTGTGTATCTTTATGTTTTTAAATAGGAGTCTCATTCCTGTAATCTCAGCGATAGGCAATGGAAGTCCAAGTAAAGTCCGTCTTTGGAGGCTCATGGACCAGGTGCCTAAGCTATAGGGCAGGGTTCCAAACTCATAAAAGAGATTCTGTCTCAAACAGAAAATGAAAGACACCTGAGCTCCAATGCCCAAGGTTGTCCTCTGATGTTCCCAACCACACCCATAAAATAAGCATACTCCCCCCTACATACCCACATTAAAAAAATCAACAGAAAGCTAAATAGTTATATAATATTCTTGAACATACCTAAGCCTTAATCTCTATGATCTTTTCCTTAAAATGACTTCATGGGGGATGGAGAGATGGCTCAGCAAGATTAAGAGCAGTGCCTCCTGTTCCAGAGGACCCAGGTTCCCAGTACCCACATGGCAGCTCACAACTATCTGTAACTTCAGTTCTAGAACATCTGTTACACTCACGCAGACATATACGCAAGGAAAAGACAGATGCACATGAAGTAAAAATAAACATTTTTTTAAAAAAAAGAATATGGAAGTAAAGTTCTGGATCAGTGGCTATAAACATTTTAAATTTTAGGGAAGGCCAGTGGACAACCTCCAGTGTTACTCCTTTGGAGCTATCTACCTTGTTCCTTAACATGGTCTCTTACTTGCCTAGAACTCAGTAATTAGCTAGGCTGGCAGGCTGTCCATCAGGTACTAGGAATCTTGTTTTTACATGACTTCACAAAAATCTAAATTTTTAATAAAGGTCCTCATGTTTTCAGGGAAAGCAGTTGATCAACTGAATCTACCTCCCAGTCCTGTATTGCATTACTTTATTGGTACAGAGCAGT
The DNA here is from genome assembly GCA_028551405.1 of Uromys caudimaculatus. Lineage (NCBI taxonomy): Eukaryota > Metazoa > Chordata > Mammalia > Rodentia > Muridae > Uromys > Uromys caudimaculatus. The sequence goes on along the minus strand of CM052722.1, from coordinate 86,496,878 downwards.
AATGACAACAGAAAGGAACTATGTTTGTCAAGTTTTTTTTTCTCTCATTTAGATAAGTCGGGTTCTTTAGAACAATAACATTGCTATGTCCCTAATATACAGTTTGTGTTCTTAATTAAGTTTGACTTTATTTGAAAACTCATTTTAGGTTGAAGAACAAGCAAGCACTACAGAAAGAGTATTTCAAGATAGACAGTACCAAATTGATGCTGCGATCGTCCGAATTATGAAGATGAGAAAGACACTTAGCCACAATCTTCTTGTTTCAGAAGTCTACAATCAGCTAAAATTTCCAGTAAAAGTAGGTGTTTCTGTGTTTCCATACTGAACGTGTTATAGGTGAAAGGGAATACATTTAATTTTTAGACCGTAATCTTGCAAATGTGGATGAAAGTCTTAAAGCCATTTGGAACAACATATATTCATTTCCTGTATTTGTACATGTGAGTCACAAAAGAATTTTGTTTAGCAAAATTGAGAACCAGTTTACTGTACTTGAAAGTTTAGTGAGTAAATGGGACTTTGAAATTTTTGAAGTTAGTTACTATATGTCTTTTGAATCTTACTTCTTTTCTGGAGATACCTTGGCATTTGACAGATTTGGTTATTAGACTGAGTTATATCTTATGCTTGGTTATCTATATAAATATTTACTAAAATCTGTTACAGAGGCTTCTGGCTATATCTTAGTGGTAAAGCACTTGTGTCTTTTGAAAATGTCTAGCAGTGGTTCTAGTAAACTTGAATTGGTCAATACATGGGCATGATCCATACAAATGTCCGAATGTGATGTTCAAATTTTAAAATATTTAAAAACGTCTGTAATAAACATTTGATAGAGGTTACCTAGACTCCTGGCTGCTAGGATTCCTGGCAACTTTGGACTTTGATAAGTCACTTAATTTTGCTGAGCTTGTTTGGAATTGATAAATATACTTACCTCCTAGTATTATTTTTATTATTAATCATTTGTTTACATTTTAAATGATATTCCCCTTTCCGGTTTCCCCTTCACATACCCCCCATCCCATCCCTCGTAGTATTATTTTGAGGCTTATTGAGATAGGAAGTATCAAACACTTGATACTGAGTTTAGTATGTATTAAGGTTTTACTTGTAGTAGCTATTCTACTATTATAAGATAGGCTGCTTCTTAAAACTTGAAACTGCCTCCTCATTACCACACCTGCACGCATGCTCACCTAATCATTTGACCTACAGCAAGATTGCTTACTAATGCTAGAACATAGGAAATAACTATACTTTTGATCATAACTGAAACCAGTTTGATACTTAAACCTGGGGTTATTAGGTGGAATTTTGCTTCCTTTTTTTTCTGGTTTGGTTTGGTTTGGGGATAGGGTCTTAACTGTGTTCCAAGGCTGGTTTCAAAATCAGTCTTTCATTTTTATCGATTCCATATCTGTGAATTCGACAATCTAAAGGTTGAAAACATCCTTTAAGAATGCAGGAGCTGGCTGGGAAGCAGAGGAAGGCAGATCCCTTGTGAATTGTAGGTCAACCTGGTCTACATAGTGAGTTCCAGGACAGCCAGGACTACAAAGAGAGACCCTGTCTCAAACATACCAACGTGTGTGTGCGCTCTCTTGCGCGCTCGCTCGCGCGCGCTCTCTCTCTCTCTCTCTCTCTCTCTCTCTCTTTCTGTCTCTCTCCCTCTCTCCTCCTCCCTCCCCCCCTCAACACACTCCAAACAGATGTATTAGCTATATGTAGGGGCATGTACTCCTAGCTACCAGCTGAGGCAGCAGTATTACTTGAGCTTCTCATCTTAACAAAAAATTGCATCTATATTGAATATTCAATTTCTTTTCCTTTTTGTCTCAGATCTTATGTGGAGATACTTGTTTATATCAGGGTCATTCATTCAAGAGACAAGTGTAATTTTTAATGCAAGACTATTTATAAAAAAGATTGTATTTCTAATTATGTGTCTGTGGGGCATTTCCATGTCTGGACAGTTCTATTCAGTTCCATCTGGAGCTGGAGGTACAGGCAGTTATGAACCACCTGGCATCATCTGTGCTGGAGCTGAACTCCTCCTCTTCAAGAGTAGCACATGCTAAACCATCTCTCCAGCACTGAGACTTTATTGACAAGATCTACTACATCCCAGGCTGGCCTTCAGTTTCCTTTGTAGCAGAGTCTGAATATAGGCATGCTCTACCATGCACAGTTCTAAATTGTCATAATGAAATTTTAACTACAAGATTCAGAGATGAAAGCATTTACCTAAATAGTTAAAATTCATAGTAATGTCTTAACTCTGAATCCTCTTGGCTCTAGCCTCCCAGTTGCTGGGAGTTTAGAAGTATGCTACAATGCTCTAGCTACATTTAATTTAAGTTTATTTAATTTAGAGACAGGACTTATCATGCACTCTGGCTGTCCAGGAACTCACTATGTAGACCAGACTGGCCTCAAACTCAAGAGATCTGCCTGCCTCTGTACAGTCACTTCTGGCCTTTGTTCTCTTTTTTAATGGGGTATTGGTAGAGATGGACTTATGCTGATGCTTATGAGTTTTGCATTGAAAATATGCTTTCTCTTACAGCCTGCTGATCTTAAGAAGAGAATAGAATCCCTAATTGACCGGGACTACATGGAAAGAGATAAAGAAAACCCAAATCAGTACAACTATATTGCATAGAATGTTGGCCTTGGAACATTGTTGTCATAATGCCGTAGCCAATGGATAAACTAACTTGTTGAATCTCATGTTATTTGACTTCTTTTATACTTCCGATGACCAA
>CM052722.1:86478327-86493607 GCA_028551405.1 Uromys caudimaculatus | reverse complement strand
ACTTTGGGCCTGAGGGTGCTAGGGGCCCCAGTAAAAGGGAATGTCAAGGTGGGAATATGGGAATGGGTGGGCGGGTAGGTGGGAGGAGGAATTCCCTCACAGAGGCGGGGAGGGGGAGGGGACACGGGGTTTCTAAAGAAAAGGGGAATCATCGGAAATGTAAATAAAATATCAAAAAATAAATAAGAAAAAAAAAATAACATGTGTTTATATTTTGGTCAAAAAAAAAAAAAAGAGTATTTTCTGATCTTTTGGAATACTGAAAGCAACTTACAACCACGTGTAACTCCAGATCCAAGGGATTAGATGCCTCTGGTCTCTACAGGTAAGTACGCTTACATGCACACACACACACACACACACACACACACACACACACACACACACAGAGAGAGAGAGAGAGAGAGAGAGAGAGAGAGAGAGAGAGAGAGAGAGAGAGAGATGCACACATACACACATATAAGTAAAAATAAATCCTAAAAGTATGATAGACATAATAATAGTTAATGCTTGTTAACATATCAAGTGAGTTCCAGAACACTGACAAAGACCCTGACTCAAAAATCAAAAAAGTTATTATGTATTTGAACGTTTTGCCAGCATGTAAGTGCACAATGTGCATACAGGGCTCTGGGAGGCCAGAGGGGACATTAGATTCCCTAGAACTGGAATTGCAGTCGGTTTTAAGTTGCCACATGGGTGCTGGGAATTCTTCTGCAAGAGCAGCTAGTTCACTTAACTGATGAGCCATTTCTACGACCCCAGGAAAGATGAATTTTAAAGCCATAAAACTAGATGCAGGCTCATAAAAAGAGAGTGCTAATTGAGAATAGAAGCAGGGTCCAAATGGACCACTGAGGGGTACTAACATTTGGACATGGGAAACAGAAAGGAAGAGCAAGGTTGGGACAAAAACTCCCCAGAAGCCAGAAGAAAGCACCTTGGAAGAAAGCTCGTGTAATTAACTGAGTCAGTAGTTAGTCATTGCCATTGTGACGTTAGTCTAGGAAACTGGAGAAGACTGTGTTGAAGGGGTAAGAATCCAGAGAGAAGCATAGTGGGACGACCGTGCCGACCACTTTGCCTCGGACAGTCTCGGTTTACACTGGATTCCCCACATCTCATCCAATTGAGCATTTTATCCCATATTGCTCTTGTCTTTGGACTAAATGTTACTATTAATAGTTGCATTGTGGATGGGCATCTAGTTCAGTGGTAAACCTGTCCTGCAATCCTGGGATCTGTCTTAGTTCTGCTCCTCACCTCCAAAAGTTGCATTAAAATACTTTTGGTCTTCAGGGCATGGTGGTGTGTAACTGGGGGCACAGCTAGTTGGGAGGCTGCAGGTGGGGTATGACAAATTCCAGCCTTAAGACCACTTAGCGGGCTGGAGAGATGGCTCAGTGGTTAAGAGCACCGAATGCTCTTCCAGAGGTCCTGAGTTCAATTCCCAGCATCCACATGGTGGTTCACAACCATCTGTAATAGAGTCTGACGCCCTCTTCTGGTGTGTCTGAAGAGAGCAATGGTGTACTCATATACATTAAATAAATAAATAATTAAAAAAAAAAAAAAAGACCACTTAGCAAAGCTCTGGTCAACATAAAAAAATTATTTTCAGTTTTTCTAGTCAAGGTTTCTCTGTGTAGCTCTAGCCATCCTGGAACTCACTCTGTAGATCAGACTGGCCTTGAACTCACAGAGATCTGTCTGCCTCTGCTGCTTGAGTGCTGGGATTAAAGGCTTGGGCCACCACTGTTCAGCAACATAAAACAAATTTAAAGGCTGGGGTTATAGTTCAATGTTAGAGCTTATGCCTTAATGGTAAGAGGCCCTGAGTTCTAGTCCTGATACACAGTACTATGTAATCAATACTGCAGCCATAGTAGTAATAATAGTAACATCATCAGAGAGCTACAGTTTACTCCACAGTTCTCACACAATGAAATCTGAGTGACAAGCATTGATAACTTGTCTCTTTAAAAAATATTGATTTATTGATTTATTTTATGTATATGTGTGTGTGTGTGTGCGCCTCTGTGTGTGTGTGTGTGTGATATGTGTGTATCACCTGTGTTCAGGAACCTGAGTGTGTGTGTCAGAAGAAGGTTCCAGATGCCCCGAAACTCAAGTTACAAACAGTGTGAGCCACCATGCCAGTGCTAGGAATCAAATCTGGACCCTCTGCAAAAGCAACAAGTGCTCTTCTTTTCAGCCTCTCATTTATTTTTGAAAAAAAAAAAGACTTATTTATTTTATGTGCATGGGTGTTTTGCCTGCATGTATGTATGTGCACCACATATGTGAGTGGTATCTGTGGAAGTCAGAAGAGGGTGTCAGATCCCCTGGAAGTGGAGTTATGTATGGGTATGAGCCACCATGTAGGTGCTAGAAACCAAACTTGGGTTGTTTGCAAGAGCAGCAAGTGCTCTTAACCTCTGAGCCATCTCTCTAACCTCAGAAAATTCATTCTTATTTCTAATGTTTGTGGTTGGAACATAATTTCCTCATCAAGAAAGCAGACGAATCAGTGATAAGAGGAAATCTGCTCTGATTTTAGCAGCTGGGAACAGCTAACCATCTCAAGTCTCCAGAAGGGGTGGAAGGAAGCACTTGGTATCATCCAGCTGCCTAGTGCTTGGTGTATTGGTCAATGGGTCCTTGGCCCAGGCCCTGCTGGTTCTCAACCTGTGGGTCATGACCCTCACAGGGGTCACATATCAGACATCCTGCATATCAGATATTTACATTAGGATTCATCATGATATCAAAATTATAGTTATGAAGTAGCAATGAAAATAACTTTATGGTTAGGAGTCACCACAGCATGAGGAATTATATCAAAGGGCCACAGCATTAGGATGGTTGAGAGCCACTGGCTAGGAGTTCTAAATGTGAATTTCAGAAGCTGTCAGGTTAGTAAGACCAATGGAAGATTTGAGAATTGGTGGCTCAGCTGTACATGAAATATGTGTGTGAAGCAACAGAATGTATGGGAAGCAGTCTGAACGTTCTTGCAACAGTAAGCACACACTTAATTATTTTACTAATTGATGCTTTAAAAATAAACAACCATTGGCTAGAGGGATGACTCAGAGGTTAAGAGCACGGACTGCTCTTCCAGAGATCCTGAGTTCAATTCCCAGCAACCACATGGTGGCTCATAACCATTTGTAATGAGATCTGGCGCCCTCTTCTGGCACACAGGCATACATGCAGGCAGAACACTATACATAATACATAAATATTTTTTAAAATTGCAATAAATCGTCTTATTAATAATGATCTCAAATAAATGAAAGTACATTCTTACTGGACAGGACTTGAGAATGTGTATGTAACTTATGAAATGTCTGTTGATGTCTCCTATCCAAGGGGACTACAGTATTCAAAATGATCACAGAAAATACTGAACAATTCAACCTGATGACATAAATCAAGATTTATGTCACAAATCAGAGGCTACTTCAAGAATGAGCTCAAGAATGTAGTTTCACATACAACCTGAGATGCGCAAATTCTCTCATATCAAATAGTTGCTCCAAGTTCACCTTGCTCAGTTTTTTTTTAAAAAAACAGTTTCATTATGTAGCTCAGTTTGGCCTTGGGCTCTTATTTAAGAAGTGAAGCAGGAATTGTTAAAGTGTTAATTTCAAAACAGTGTAACTGGGTGGTAGTACTGCATGCCTTTAATCCCAGCATCCAAGAGGCAGATCTGTGAGTTCAAGACCAGCCTGATCTACATAGTGAGTTCCATGATAGTCCAGGCTACACAGAGAAACCCTGTCTCAAAAAAAACCAACACCCACCAAAAAAACCAAACAAAAACAACACAACAACAACAACAACAAAAGACAGCAACAAAACGACCAAACAAAGAAACAAACACACAACAGTAATGAAAACCTTATATCAGCATCCTCAGGTTAAACTAAAGTTAAACTGACCACAGTCAAATTGTTTCATCTACTTCATCTCAGTTCTAACTTTTTATTCCCGACCACAGGGATGAAACTGGAGGCCATTATGTTAAAGGAACTAAGCCAGGGACAGAAAGACAAACACTGCCTGATACCCCCCCCCCTCATTTGAAGACTCTATAAAGCTGGCCAGGGGTTGGAGACATAGTTCAGCTGTTTTTTGTGAGGATCCAAGTCTAATTCCCATTGCCCATAGGGCAGCTGTGGTGGTTTCAACACAGTTGGCCTAGGGAATAACACTATTAGGAGGTGTGGCCTTGTTGAAGTAGGTGTGGCCTTGGAGGAAGTGTGTCACTGTGGGGATAGCTTTGAAGCCCTCCTCCTAGCTGCCTGGAAGACAGACTCTTCTTGCTGCCGTAAGATCAAAATGCAGAACTCCCAGCTCTTCTTCTCCAGCGCCATGTCTGTCTGGATGCTGCCGTGCTTTCTATCATGATGTTAATGGACTGAACCTCTGAACTGTATAAATGTTGTCTCTATAAGAGTTGCCTTGGTCATGGTGTCTCTCCACAGCAGAAACAGCCATAGACAGCAGCCCACATGCATCTGTAGGTCCAGTTCCAGAGCATCCGACGCCCTTTTCTGACCTCCTCAGGTACCAGGCTCACACATGGTACACATACATACATGCAGGCAAAACAGTCATACACACAAAAAAAATTTAAGTACTTGTAAACTATTAATTTAAAGAAAAATGCTGGGCTGGAGAGATGGCTCAGAAGTTAAGAACACTGACTGCTCTTCCAGAGGTCCTGAGTTCATTTCCCACCAACCACATGGTGGCTCACAACCATCTGTAAAGGATCTGATGCCCTCTTCTGGTGTGTCTGAAGAGAGAGACACTCATATAAAAAATGCTGACCTCAAGGAAGTTGAAGTTACCAAATGGTGGTCACCAAAGGCTCATGAGAGCAAGGTGTACAGCTTGGAATGGAACAGGCAAATACTAGACAGAAAGGAGCGAGAGGCTCAGGTGTGCTGTTCTCAACAGGGTGACTGTACACATCAATAATGCAGCACACACGTCAGGAAGCTAGACACAAGCATTCTGAAAATATTTATGAACAGGTGATAAGCGCTGAAGGAGGCAGATATACTTAGCCTGGCTTAAGGAGACAGAGATACTTAGTCTGATTTAAATGCAATAGTGTGCACCACAATACAATACAATGTATACAATTTTATGGTTTTACATATCATACATATTAAAAATTAATTTAAAGATAATTTTATACTTACCTTCTAAAGTAACTTTTTTTGTCTTTGTTTGTTTCTTTGTTGAGACAGGATCTCACTATTTAGTGCTGGCCTGGAACTCAACCAGACTGACCTTCAACTCACTGAGGTCATACTCTCTTCCCAGTGCAGGGATTAAAGGTGTCCTGTACCGTATTTTCGATGCTTCTTTTGCTGAAGGTAGAACATTGACAACATTGAAATGTTGTTAGAAGTTCAGCTGGGTATCATGGTGCATGCCTTAAATCCTAGCATGCTGGAGGCAGGGAAGATTGACCTCTTTGTGTTTGAGGTCTGCCCAGTCTATATACAGAGTTCCAGGACAAGCAGAGCTACATGGAGAAATCCTGTCTTGAAAGAAGAAGGAGAGGGCAGAAGAGGAGGAGGGAGGGAGGGAGGGGGAGGGGGAAGAGACAGAGAAAGAGGAGGAGGAGGAGGAAGGGAAGAAGGAGCTGTAGCACATTTCACTCCAGTAAGAATGGGTAACCAAGGGCTGGAGAGATGGCTCAGGGGTTAAGAGCACTGACTGCCCTTCCAGAGGTCCTGAGTTCAAATCCCAACAACCATGGTGGCTCACAACTATCTATCATGGGATCCCATGCCCTCTTCTGGCATGTCGGAAGACAGTTACACTGTACTTGTATAAATAAAATAAGTAAATTTTTTAAAAAATGAGTAACCAATAGTATAGGACTATAATTCCAGCTACACAGGAGTCTGAGACAGGAAGAGCATACATTCAAGGCCTGCATAGACTATGGCATGAGCTCAAAGCCACCCTGGGCAACTAGGTGAGAATCTCTCTCAAAAAATAGAAAGCTGAATAATAACAACAACATAGGTCAAAAACAGACATCTTGGGGCTAGAGAGATGGCTCAGTGGTTAAGAGCACTGGCTGTTCATCAGAGGTCCTGAGTTCAATTCCTAGCAACCACATGGTGGCTCACAAACATCTGTAATGGGATCTGATGCCCTCTTCTGGTATGCATGAAGATATCATATTTATATACATAAAATATATGTGTATATGTACTCATATACATAAAATAAATCTTTTTTAAAACAGACACCTTAATCAATGGAATGGAATTGAATACTCAGGCAGGACTCCATGCTTGTGGACTCCTGATTTTTTTTTTTTTTTTTTTTTTTTTGGTGCTTTTGAGGCAGGGTCTCTCTTTATAGTCCTGGCTGTCCTGGAACTGATTCTGTAGACCAGACTGACCTTGAACTCACAGAGATCCACCAACCTCGGCCTCCTGAGCTAGAATTAAAGATGTGTGCCATTATATCCAGCTTGGACACCTGATTTTTGACAAGGCCAAAAATACACACTGGAGAAAAGACAGAATCTTCAACAAATGGTGCTGGTCAAACTGGATGGCTGCATGTAGAAGAATGCAAATATTTATCACCCTGCACAAAACTCAACTCCAAATGGATCAAGGACCTCACCATAAGACTAGGTATCCCGAGTCTGAAAGAAGAGGTAGTGGGGAATAGGCTTGAACTCAGTGGCACAGAAGACTTCCCGAACAGGATAGATAGTAAAGGCAGTAAGACTAACAGTTAATAAATGGAATCTCATGAAATTGAAAAGCTTCTGTATGGCAAAGGACAATATCATTCGAGCAAAGTAGCAGCTTACAGAATTCAATAAAGATCTTTACCAATTATACATCTGATAGGGGATCAACCCACATCAGACAAACTTTGTCTTGTAGTATATGGTAATTAACAAAGAGACCCACAACTGTACAATGTGCAGAGAGTGAGAGACTTTGGAGCACTCAGTCCTAAATGGGATGTTGTCATCAAACCCCTTCACCTCAGGGTTTAGGGAGCCATGCAGAAGAGGAGACAGAAAGATTGTAAGAGACCGAGATGCTGGATGACTTCAATAAAACAGTGTCTTCCAGACACAACATGACGATGCACATACAAACTCATAGAGACTGTGGTAGCACGCACAAGATCTGCACAGCTTCAAGAGAAATGAGTGGCTCTAACACTGGGAGAGAGGTGGACAGAGGGGCCTACACCTAATAAAGAAGTTACGTGCAATTGATACCTGCTGGCAAAGAAAAATGAGTTTTCTCCAGTGGGATCTCACTGGGTTTATCAAGCACACTTCAGGGCAGGTCCGATGCCCAGCAGTAGTCCAACACAACAGGAGCCCTCTTTTTGTGGATTTCCAGTTTCATTTTGCAGTGTTTTTCTTTTATTTGCCTTTTGCTTGTTTGTTCTGATTTTCATATTTGATTCTTCTTCTCCTTCTCCTTCTCCTTCTCCTTCTCCTTCTCCTTCTCCTTCTCCTTCTCCTTCTCCTTCTCCTTCTCCTTCTCCTTCTCCTTCTCCTTCTTCTCCTCCTCCTCCTCCTCCTCTTCCTCCTCCTCATCCTCCTCCTCCTCTTCCTTCTTCTTCTTCCCCCTTTCTCCTCCTCCTCTCCTCCCCTTCCCCTCTTCCTCCTCCTCTTCTTCCTCATCCTCCTCCTCCTTTTTAAAAGAGACATAAACTTACGTGAGTAGGGAGGTGGAGGGATCTGGGAGGAATTATAGAAGGGAAAACATGATTAAAACTCACAGTATGAAAAAATCAATTTTAAAAAGATCAAAAGACAAAATTTTAGCTATTTAATTTTTTAAAAAATAATTGGAGAGGTCAGAATGTGGTAAGTGGCACAGTACTTAGGTAGCCTAAGCCTGAATGAAGCCACTGGGGATATCTGGGTTCAATCCAGAAAGAGAGAGAGAGAGAGAGAGAGAGAGAGAGAGAGAGAGAGAGAGAGAGAGAAGTGGAGAGGAGAGAGAGGAGAGGAGTATACTTATATACATTAAATAAATAAATCTTTAAAAAAGAGAGAGACAAAATTTAGAAATACTATGGTTTCTTATGATCCAACAATCTGTGTGTATATCAAGTGAAACTAAACCAGTATGTTGAAGAGGCAGCTGAACTCTTGTATTCATTAAAGCATAGTCACAATTGACAAGACTCCATCAACTGGTGAACAGATAAAGAAAATGTGGTACATCTGCATAATGGAATATAATTCAATGAAATAATAAAATCCTATCACTTGCAGGAACATGGATGGCACTAGAGAACATTATGGTAAATTAAGTAAGTCAAGCACAGAAAGACAAATATTGAATGCCCCCATTAATATAGAAGCCAAGAGTGGACCTTATGGAGTAGATGCAAGCCTGGGCCAGGGTGGGAGTTTGAAGAGAAGATACTCCAATTACTCTGATTAGATTATTAAAGTATGCTCTATACACATTTTGAAATTTTATGTTGCGCTCCATAATAGGTACACTAATTGTTGTTTTAAAATATTAGAATATATTATAAAATAATATGGTTTACAGATATAAGGCAATGGGAAAACAATTTCACTGTCTGTGTGTCTGTACGAATGCAGGACCATGCATAAACTAAGCAAGTGCTCTACCACTGAGGCCTCTCCTCGCCCACTCAGCTCATTGAGACTGGGTCTCACTATGCAGCTCAGGTTGGCCTCAAACCTGGCAATTCTCCTGCCTCAGCCTCCTGTAGGATGGGATTACTGACATGTACCACCACACAAGACTGAATTTCAACTTAAGGGGTGCTGTTTTGAGAGAGGGTCTCACTCTGCAGCCCAGATTGGCCCTGACTTCATTGCAACCCTCCTACCTCAGTGTCTCAAGTGTGTGGGTTACAGGCATGAGACACCATGTCTGACTCAACTTCAAAATGTTTTTGCTTGTGTATATGTGTGTACGTGCGTGTGCAAATGTCCACGGCAAATGCACACAAATCAGAGGACAACTTTAGGTGTCAGCTCTCACCTTCCACCTTTTTTAAATTTATCTGAGCCTGATGGTGCACACCTTTAATCCCAGCACTCAGCAGGCACACCAGTGGGTCTCTGAGTTCGAGGCCTGCCTGGTCTACATAGTGAGTTCCAGGACAGCTTGGGCTACATAGAGAGACTCTGTCACCAAAAACAATAATAAACAAAAAATTCTATCCATTTTGTGTGAAACTTATTTTTCTGTGTATGTGTATAGGTGCACACGTGTTCATGGGGGTTGCACACACATGCAAGTGCATGGAGAGGCCAGAGATCAACCAAGGGTATTGTTTTTTTTTTTTTTTCTTTTACAGCCATTGAATTTTCTTTATTTTTTAATTGGATATTTTCTTTACATTTCAAATGTTATCCCCTTTCCCAGTTCCCCCCCACCCAGAAACTCCCTATCCCATTCCCCCTCCCCTTGCTTCTATGAGGGTGTTCCCCCACCCATCCACCTGCTCCTGCCTCCCGCCCTCAATTCCCCTACACTGGGGCATCTATTGAGTCTTCATAGGACCAAGGACCTCTCCTCCCATTGATGACTGACAAGGCCATCCTCTGCTATATATGCGGCTGAAGGGTATTGTTTGACAGGAGCCATCTACATTATTTTTTTGAGACAGGGTCTCTCATTGAGAAGTGGGACTCGACAATTAAGCCAGGCTGGGCTGAGCAGTGAGCTGCAGGGATCTTTCTGCCTCTCCCTTTTCCAACACTGGAATTGTAGACACACTTCCTTTACCACCTTTCTTTTATTATTATTGTTGTTGTTGTTACTTTTAATTTTTTACAGTCCAGTAATTACCCTCCTCCCAGTCCACCCTCCCACAGTTTCTCATCCCATTCCTCCTCCCCTTGTCTCTAAGGGGATGCCCTCCCCCACCAAAGCTCCCCACTCCCACCCAGCAGTCCTCTACTGTGTATGTGCTGAGGACCTCATATCAGCTGGTGTACGCTGCCTGGTTGGTGGTCCAGTATCTGAGAGATCTCAGGGGTCCAGGTTAGTTGAGACTGCTGGTCTTCCTACAGGGTCGCCCTCCTCCTCAGCTTCTTCCAGCTTTTCCCTAATTCATTCACAGGGGTCATCAGTTTCCGTCCATTGGTTGGGTGTAAGTATCTGCATCTGACTCTTTCAGCTGCTTGTTGGGTCTTTAGGAAGGCAGTCATGCTAGGTCCCTTTATGTGAGTGTTCCAGAGCCTCAGCAATAGTGTCAGGCCTTGGGCCTCCCCTTGAGCTGGATCCCACTTTGGGTCTGTCACTGGACCTTCTTTTCCTCGGTCTCTTCTCCATTTCCATCCCTGCAGTTCTTTCAGACAGGAACTATTATGGGTCAGAGTTTTGACTGTGGGATGGCAACCCCCTCCCTCACTTGATGCCCTGTCTTTCTGCTGGAGGTGGGCTCTACAAGTTCCCTCTCCCTACTGTCAGGCATTTCACCTAAGGTCCCTCCCTCTGAGTCCTGAGTGTCTCTCACCTCCCAGGTCTCTGGTACATTCTGGAGGGCCCCCCCCCACCTCCTACCTCCCAAGGTTGCCTGTTTCCAGTCTTTCTGATGACCCTCAGGGCTTCTCTCCTGTTCCCCACTCCCAATACCTAATCATGTTCCCCTTTCCCCCTCCACCTCTTCTCTTCCACCCAGGCCCCCCCTGTAGTTGCTTTCTTCTCCCTCCCAAGTGAGACTGAGTCGTCCTCACTTGGGCCCTTCGGCTTGTTGACCTTTGTGAACTCTGTGGACTGTACCTTGGGTATTCTGTACTTTTTTGGCTAATATCCACTTATTAGTGAGTACTTAACATGCATGTCATTTTGGGTCTGAGTTACCTCACTCAGGATGACTTTTCTAGGTCCATCCATTTGCCTACAAAACTCAGGATGTCCTCATTCTTAATAGCTGAATAGTATTCCATTGTGTAAATAAACCACATTTTCTGTATCCATTCTTCTGTCCTGGGACACCTGGGTTGTTTCCAGCTTCTGGCTATTATAAATATGGCTGCTATGAACATGGTGGAGCATGTGTCTTTATTACATGTTGGAGCATCTTCTGGGTATATGCCCAGGAGAGGTATAGCTGGGTCCTCAGGTAGTATTATGTCCATTTTTCTGAGGGTCTGCCAAACTGATTTCCAGAGTGGTTGTACCAGCTTGCAATCCCTCCAGCAATGGAGGAGTGGTCCTCTTTCTCCACATCCTCGCCAACATGTGCTATTGGCCAGCTTTCTTAAAGTCAAGATCACACTCAGAGCCCCATGCTTGTGCACTGGGCACATCGCTGAGTAAGGCCAATGATACATTCTAAAACATAGGCCAAAGGGACTGATCCACCATGTGCATATGTGCCAACAATAACTGCTCTCCCTCTGGGAGCGTTAAATAGGCAGGTAATCATTACACATAACATTTGAAAAACTGAAGCAGAACTATGAGTTCAAGGCCCAGTCTAGCAACATAGGAGAGTTTCCTCACTCCCTGGCTCTGTGTGTGTGTCTGTGTGTGTGTGTGTGTGTGTCTGTGTGTGTCTGTGTGTGTCTGTGTGTGTCTGTGTGTGTCTGTGTGTCTGTGTGTGTATCTTTTTTAAATATACATAGATATTATTGATATATGCTTTTCTTTCATATACATAGATGTTATTTTTAAACAAAGGGTTTCATTTTGAAAATAGGGTTTATATGACAATACAATAAAATCCAACTTGGGACCAAAAATAAATATTTCAAAGACTAAGGTCTGGTGAGAGTCAAATGAATGGGTAGAAGCGTTTGTTGCCAATCATGATGACCTGGGTTTCCCCAACTCCCAGGTCCCACAAGGGAGAAGGGAAACCGACGTCTGAAGCTTGCCCTCTGACTTTCAGATGTGCACCGTGGCACCCCCCAACACGCACACACTAATTTCACAGGCACACAGCGATCTTTAGAGCCCGTCACTCAGCAGTATCTGAGTTTGAACAAGATTTTCACTTTCCCACAGTCACCCTAACTATTGGCTTTGGCCTCACTCCAGTACTCCTGAGCTTTGACTTTAGCTGAGCTCTGCACTTGCTCTCAGACTCAGCTTGAGGGTAACAGAAGAAAATCTCTCAATGGGTTGTTTCAAAATGCAATGAGGGGATGTAAAAAGACTCAGCAAATTTGCTTGTGCCACAGCCCAGCATTTTCAACCGTATTCAACAGAATACTTCAATGTTGCAGAATACTGGAAGGTGGGTCTGCCATGGACTGGTGTTAAGAGGGTAGAGTCACTTGTAAATTCAGAATATACATCAACATGGCAAGATCTCAGACAAGTCCTATGGGCAATGCTTTTGTGTAACTCTCATTCTCCAAAACATTATCCATTAATGTATCCTCTCCCTGTGGGTGGTGTTTCAAAATTAAGGGAACACACTACAAACTGATTTTGTGAAACAGTGTAACCCTTGCACTTCGGAAATGGCAAGATAAATCCATGCGGTAACCATGTAGATGAAGGCCTACATCCCAGGACTCCAAAGCTTGTGACTTTTCTTTGGGAAGGTCTCTGGGTATATGATGACTCCTGTGCACAAATACATTAAAGTGGGGGGTATATAAGCAGCGTTGACTGTGTTGGCATTTTGGAAAGTTCAGGAACAACCTCGTCTTATAATAGAAAGTTTGTATTGTGAACCTCTCTGGGCTCTGAGACTCAAGGGTTTCTGCTTAAAAGCTTTAGACTGAACACCAGAGATCTGGCTTAGCCCTTAGCTAGGAATCTGACCTCCATGGACACCAGGTACATGCATGCAGGCAGGCAAAACATCTATACACATAAAAATAAATACATTGAAGAAGAGGATGAGGAGCAGGAGGAGGAGAATAGAGATAAGGGAGAGAGAGGGAAGGAGAGAGGGAAGAAAGGAAGAAGGAAGGAAGGAAGGAAGGAAGGAAGGAAGGAAAAAAGGAAGGAAAAAAGGAAGGAAGGAAGGAAGGAAGGAAGGAAGGAAAAAAGGAAGGAAAAAAGGAAGGAAAAAAGGAAGGAAGGAAGGAAGGAAGGAAGGAAGGAAGGAAGGAAGGAAGGAAGGAAGGAAGGGCAGCTTTAAGCAGACCACAGAAATGAAGTATGATGTTTTGTAGTTACTTGAAATGACCGCGAGAGGGCGCATTTTCCTAAATGGTAGCAATTTAGCACGTTTCAAGGAGATTGGAGAAGAGGAAAGAATGTCTCTGTGAAGACATGATAGTGTTTAAAGTATTAAAGCCGAGGGTAACAAATTATAAAAATAAAGGGAGGCCAAATACGATTATAACGATATAAAACGTCTGTTTCTTAGTCAATAAAGATTAAAAAGAAAAAAATGAAAAAGTCTTAATTGTATACGAGTAAAATATATGTAGAAATTTGAGAGACGAAGTCTCCAAAAGTCAAAGTATCCACTTCATATAACAAGAAATAATATAGAAATAATTGTTTATTGCCGGGTGGTGGTGGCATACATCTAATTCCAGCATTCAAGACACAGAGGCAGGGGCTGGAGAGATGGCTCAGTGGTTAAGAGCACCGGCTGTACTTCCAGAGGTCCTGAGTTCAATTCCCAGGAACCACCTGGTGGCTCACAACCATCTGTAATGGGATCCGATGCCCTCTTCTGGTGTGTCTCTGAAGACAGCAGCATAAAATAAGTAGAATTTTTTTTTAAAAAGAGAGACAGAGGTAGACAGATTTCTGTGAGTTCAAGGCCAGCCTGTTCTAAGGCATGAGTTCCAGGACAGCCGGGATACACAGGGAAACCCAGTCTCAAAAAAAAAGAAAGAAAGAAAGAAAGAAAGAAAGAAAGAAAGAAAGAAAGAAAGAAAGAAAGAAAGAAAGAAAGAAAGAAAGAAAGAAAAAGAGAAAGAAGAGAAAAGAAAAGAAAGAAGGATGTGAGTGAGTGAGTGGGTAGGTAGGTGGGTGGGCGGGTGGGTGGGAGGTGGAATTCCCTCATAGAGGTGGGGGAGGGGGAGGGGATAGGTGGTTTCCAAAGAAGGGACCTAGAAAGGGGGAAACATTGGAAATGTAAATAAAGTATCAAAAAAGAAAAAAAATTTAAAAAAAAAGAAAGAAGGAAGGAAAGAAAGTTGCTTATTAAGCATATATGTTAGGTATTTTATGTCCACTATCACAAGCCTATACACTGGCATCCTTGAGTACTGCCCTCATTTTATGAGTAAACTGAGGCTTTTTAAAATCACAGATAATCTGTCCAAGGGCCTACTGTTAAGTAGGAGAGACAGTCTGAGAGTTCAAGGATCTCTGTCTGGAACACTGACATAGTCTTTACCTCTCTTCTCATGCTCAGCATTGTGTGGCCCCTATCTATCTCTGCAGCTTCCCTTGCTCACTTCCGTCAACAGGCTGCTGTCCCCGAGCAGAGCCTTTCCCACTTTCACTCGGTTCTATTCTTCTGGGAAGTGTCTGCTCTCCGAGCCTGGGTTGGGTGGACTTCTTTCAAGTGTCCAGAGCTCCCCATCATGTTTCATGCTGCTTATTTCCTCATCTGTGTCCTCTAAAGAGTTAGAGTGGAGCAGAGACTAGCTCTGGCTTGCTCCCACTGTACCCCCAGGTCCTGGCAATGAGGCTGACATAAATATTCATATCCTTTCTCCCTGTCTCCCTGTACCAACCTCGTGGTCTGGTCGACCTTTAGGATATACTCCCCAACCCAACTTAGGACATTTATTTTTTAATTTTCTTTCTGTCTTTCTTTTTTTCTTGAGACAGGGTCTCACTCTGTAAGTTTGACTAGCCTGAAACTCCCCGTGTAGACCAGGCTGGCCTCAAACTATGTTCTGCCTTTGTTCTCAAGTTCTGCTTGCCTCTGACTCCCTGGTGCTGGGTTTAAAGGCATGTGCTGCCATGCCCAGCCAGAAGGTTTTGCAATTGTTAATGACAATGTGGTCTTGAGAGTCTCTGAAGACTGCTAGTGTAACATCTTGAATTTGAGAGGCAGGATACTTTTGAAGAGCCACATTCTTTTTTTTTTTTTTTTTTTTTAGAATATATACACAATGGAATTTTATTGAGCTTTTTTTTTTGATACTTTATTTACATTTCCGATGATTCCCCTTTTCTTTGGAAACCCCGTGTCCCCTCCCCCTCCCCGCCTCTGTGAGGGAATTCCTCCTCCCACCTACCCGCCCACCCATTCCCATATTCCCACCTTGACATTCCCTTTTACTGGGGCCACTAGCACCCTCAGGCCCAAAGTCCTCTCCTTTCTCCCT
>CM052722.1:86453235-86477827 GCA_028551405.1 Uromys caudimaculatus | reverse complement strand
CCCGATGTTTGGCTGTGGGTCTCTGCATCTCCCTCCATCCACTGCTGGGTGAAACCTCTCAGGAGACAGTTATGCTAGTTTTTTTTTTCTCCTGTGAGCATAGCAGAATATCATTAATAGTGTCAGGGGTTGGCTCTCTCCCATGGGATGGGTCTCAAGTTGGGGCAGTCATTGGTTGGCTGCTCCTTCCCTCACCTCTGTCTCTGCTCCATCTTTACTTCTGCACATCTTGTAGGTAGGACAAATTGGGGGTTGAAGGTTTTGTGGGTGGATTGATGTCTCCTTCCATCCTCTGGAAGTCTTGTCTTACTGCAGGAGGTGGCCACTTCAGTCTCTATATCGCCCTCTGGTGGGAATCTCAGCTAGGGTCACCCCCATAGACTCCCCATATCTCCACATCTCCAGTCCCAGGCCTCCAGCTCGCCCCAGAGATCACACACACAACGATTTCCATTCTCACTCCCAACCCTGCCTCACCTCCACACACCTGATAGCCATCCTTGTCCCCCCCCCTTATCCAGTTCCCTCTCTCCATCCATCTCAGATGACTATTTAGTTTCCCCCTCTGAGTGAGATTTACATATCCTCCCTTGGGACCTTCTTACTATCCAGTTTCTTTGGGTCTGTGGAGTGTAGTGTGGATTCCCTGCATGTTCTGGCAATGTCCACTTATAAGTAAGTACATACCATATGTATCTTTCTGGCTCTGTGTTACCTCATTCAGGATGATATTCTCATGTTCCATCCATTTACCTACAAAATTCATGATGTCTTTGTTTTTAATGCCTGAATAGTATTCCATTGTGTAGATGTACCACATTTTCCTTATCCATTCTTCAGTTGCGGGAAATCTGGGTTGTTTCCAGTTTCTGTCTATTATGAAGAAAGTTGCTATGAATATAGTTGAGCATGTGTCTTGTTGTATAGTGGGGCATCTTTTGGGTATATGCCCAGGAGTGGTATAGCTGGATCCTCAGGTAGAACTGTTCCAGGTTTTCTGAGAAACTGCCAGACTGATTTCCAGAGTGGTTGTACAAGTTTGCATTCCCACCAGCAATGGAGGAGTGGTCCTCTTTCTCCACATCCTCACCAGCATCTGCTAGCTCTTGAGTTTTTTATCTTAGCCATCCTGATAGATGTAAGGTGGAACTTCATAGTTGTTTTGATTTGCATTTCCCTGATGGCTAAGGACTCTGAACATTTTTTTCCTTCTCGCTCTGTGTTGGGGTAAAGTGGGGTCTCACATCTGCCCCAGGGCTTGAGCTACTGGGAGAGGCAAGACATAGGAAGTTTGACTGTGCTCCCCCCACAGCACTGCCGGGCGGGTGTTGGACTGTGAGAAGCGGTGAGACACTGCCCAGGGGTGGGGGAGCATGGCCTGCAGTTCCAGGGACTACACAGAGCTGACTTGGGGATCTTGAGGCTGTGATGAAGCTGGACCATCTGGTTCTCAGGCTCTTGGGCATCCCAGACTCTGCTGGGTGCTGGGGAAAAGCTGAGAACAGAGTGGGGGCCCACAGGGCTGGATCTAGCCCAGGGCTGAGGGGGAAAGGCTGGGTCCCGCTGGGGACCTAGTCCTTGGCTTGTCGGTGGGTAGCTTGGTTTGATAGAGGCCATGACTGGGAGCACTGAGAGGCCTTTTGCTGGAGACTGGATGCTGCTCTTTAGACGAAGGCCTGTTCCACTGCTCCCCAGGGTGGATCTCGATGAAGAGAAACAGTCCATGGTTTTAAGGCATTTATTGTCATGGTGGAGAGTGGTGATGAGTAAAATCATACCCCGCTTTCTCAGGGCGGGCCTGAGGTTAAAACCTTTTGCAGGGAGGAGTGTCTGGGAAGGGGAGTTTATTGGCTAAGCCTTTAGGTACCTCATTAAAATGGAGATGTCTTGAGGCTATGTGACCAGACATCCTCCAAATGTGGAGGGGTTTGGGGCATTGTCCTTACATGACTGATGGTCACATGTTAGGATCCTGGGGCCCAGGAGCATGGCAAAATGCCTACCATCCCTTGCACAGTATTTCCTGCTGGGGACCCCCTGCTAGGTCACCGGGGTTTTAAACCTTAGCTCAACCAGAAACCAGGCTGCCTTTCATGTTCCTACAGTTCTGGCCTTCCTCTCGCTCCAGCTCAAGGATTTATTTTTTTTTTTTAATGTGAGTGCACTGTAGCTGTCTTCAGACACACCAGAAGAGGGCATCAGATCTCATTATGGATGGTTGTGAGCCACCATGTGGTTGCTGGGAATTGAACTCAGGACCTCTGGAAAAGCAGTTGGCCGCTGAGCCATCTCTCCAGGCATGCCGTGAACATTTCTTTAAGTGCTTCTTAGGCATGAGAGAGTCCTCTGCTGAGAATTCTGTTTAGCTCTGTACCCCATTTTTAATTGGTTTATTTGGGTTGTTGGTGTTTAACTTCTTGAGTTCTTTGTAAATTTTGGATATTAGCCTTCTGTCAGATGTAGGGTTGGTGAGGTCCTTTCCCAATCTGTAGGCTGCCATTTTGTCCTATTGACCATGTCCTTGGCCTTACAGAAGCTTTTCAGTTTCATGAGGTCCCAATTATCAATTGTGATCTTAGAGTCTGAGCCATTGGTGTTCTGTTCAGAAAGTTGTCTCCTGTACCAATGCATTCAAGGGTGTTTCCCATTTTCTCTTGTATGAGATTTAGTGTATCTGGTTTTATGTTGAGGTCCTTGATCTACTTGGACTTGAGTTTTGTGTAGTGTGATAAATGTGGATCTATTTTCACTCTTCTACATGTAAACATCCAGTTAGACCAGCACCATTTGTTTACGATGCTTTCTTTTTTTCTATTATATGGTTTTGGCTTCTTTATCAAAATTCAAGTGTCCATAGATATGTGGGTTTATTTATGGGTCTTCAATTTGATTCCATTGATCAATGTGTCTGTTTCTGTACTAATACCTTGCAGTTTTTATTATTATTGCTCTGTAGTACAGTTTGATGTTTCCTCTGAAGTTCTTTTAGTGTTCAGGATTATTTTCGCTAACCTGGGTTTTTTGTTTTTCCATATGAAGTTGAGAATTGCTCTTGGAAGGTCTATAATAATTGTGTTTGAATTTTGATGGGGATTGCATTGAATCTGTAGATTGCTTTTGGTAAGATGGCCATTTTCACTATGTTAAGCCTGAGAAATCTTTCCATCTTCTGAGGTCTTCTTCAATTTCTTTCTTCAGGGATTTGAAGTTCTTGTCATACAGATCTTTCATTTGCTTGGTTAGAGTTACATCAAGATATATTATTTGTGCTTTTTGTAAAGGGTGCTGTTTCTATAATTTCTTTCCTGGCCCATTTATCATTCATATAAAGGAGAACTACTGATTTATTTTTTTTAGTTAATTTTGAATCCAGCCATTTTGCTTAAGGTATTTATCAGCTGAAGGAGTTCTCTGGTCAAATTTTTGGAGTTGCTTATGTATATTATCATATTATATCTAAATAGGTATAGTTTGACTTTTTATTTTACAATTTGTGTCCCCTTGATTTCCTTTAGTTGTCTTATTGCTCTAGCTAGAACTTCAAGTACTGTAAGAGGAATGGCAGGCTTCACTGACAAGGCAGTGGCCGATTCTGCATATAGGTCAATAAACAGCTAGATGAGCCACTCAGCCACAGAGGCAACTTCTGCATGAAGGCCAAACTGAAGCCTGCCTGATAGACTAGAGATTGGTGATGCAGACAATGACAGCCAATCAGAAACTGCCACTTGGAGGACGTGTTTGCTTGAGACCAATGGGATACAGGTGGAGGGAATAAAGGGCACTCCCGAGTGTTAATAAACAAGCTTGCTGCTTCATTCTCACCTGCTCCAGGAGTCTGAGCCCTTGATTCTTGCCTTCTTATCCACTGCTCCCAAGGTGGATGCTAGGCAGGACAGAGGACTCATGCAACAAAGTACTATATTAAATATATAGGGAGAGAGTGGACAACGTTTTCTTGTCCCTGGTTTTACTGGAATTGCTTTAAGTTTATCTCCATTTAGTTTGATGGAAAAAAGAAAGCAATACAGCTATTGGCTCACTGTATATTGCTTTGGTTATGTTTAAGTATGTGCCCTGTATCTCTGATCTCTCTAAGACTTTTAACATGAAGAGGTGTTAGATTTTGTCAAAGGCTTTTTCAGCATCTAGTGAGATGATCATGTGACTTTTTTCTTTGCGTTTGTTTATATAGTGGATTACACTGATGGATTTACCTATATTGAGCCATGCTTGAATCCCTAGGATGAAGCCTACTTGATCATGGTGGATGATGTCTTTGATGTATTTCTGGATTTGGTTTGCAAGTATTTTATTGAGTAGTTTTGCATTAACGTTCATAAGAGAAATTGGTCTGAAATTTTCTTTCTTTGTTGAGTCTTTGAGAGGTTTAAGTATCAGGGTGACTGTGGCTTCATAGAATGAGTTTGGCAGTGTTCCTTCTGTTTTTATTTTGTGGAATAGTTTGAGAAGGGTTGTTATTAGCTCTTCTTTGAAAGTTTGGTAGAATTCTGCACTAAAACCATCTGGCCCCAAGTTCTTTTTGTTTGGGAGAATTTTAATGACTGCTTCTATTTCTTTAGGAGTTATAGGGCTGTTTCAATAGTTTACCTGATCTTAATTTAACCTTGGTATCTGTCTAGAAAATTGACCATTTCATCGAGATTTTCCAGTTTTGTGGAGTACAGGTTTTTGAAGTAGACCTAGTGATTCTTTGAATTTCTCCAGTGTCTGTTGTTATATCTCTCTTTCCATTTCTGATTTTGTTTATTTGGATACTGTCTCTATGTCTTTTGGTTAGCTTGCTAAGGGTTTGTCTATTTTGTTGATTCTCTAAAAGAACCACATCTTGGTTATCCTGATTCTTTGTATGGTTTTCTTTGTTTCTAACTGATGGGTTTCAGCCCTGATTTTGATTATTTCCTGCCTTCTACTCCTTTTTTGGTGTACCTGCTTCTTTTTTTTCTAGAGTTTTCAGGTGTACTTTTAAATTGCTGGTATGAGAACTTTCTAATTTCTTTTTGGAGGAATTTAGTGCTATGAATTTTCTTCTTAGCACTGCTTTCATTAAGTCCCATAGTTTGGATATGTTGTACCTTCATTTTCATTGAATTCTAGAAAGTCTTTAATTTATTTATTTCTTCCCTGACCCAGAGATTATTGAGTAGGGAGTTGTTCAATTTCCATGAGTGTGCAAGCTTTCTAGTATTTCTGTTGTTGTTGAAGTCCAGTTTTAATATGGTGGTCTGATGAGATACAATGTGTTATTTCAATTTTCTTGTATCTGTTGAGGCTTGCTTTGTGACAAACTATATGGTCAATTTTGGAGAAGGATCCAGGAGGTACTGAGGTGCTGAGAAGAATGTATATTCTTTCTTGTTTGGGTGAAATATTCTACAGCTGTCTGTTAGTTTCATTATTTCTCTGTTTAGTTTTTGTTTGAATGACCTGTCAATTGGTGAGAGTGGCTTGATGAAGTCTTCCACTATTCATGTATGGGGTTCAATGTGTGATTTAATCTGTAGCAATGTTTTTTTTTTTAATTTTTTGATACTTTATTTATTATGTTTCTAATGTTTCCCCCTTTCCAGGTCTCCACTTTGGAAACCCCCTATCCCCTCCCTCCTCCCCCTGCCTCTATGAGGGTATTCCCCCACCCACCCACCCACCTACTCCCATATTCCCTCCTTGGCATTCCCCTATACTTGGGCCTCTAACACTCTCAGGCCCAAGGGCCTCTCCTCCCCCTGATGGCCAATGAGGCCCTCCTCTGCCACATATGTGGTCCAAACCATGGGTCCCTCCATGTGTATTCTTTGGTTGGTGGTCCAGCCTCCGGGAGGACTGGGGGAGTCAGGCCAGTTGACACTGTTGTTCCCTCCATGGGGCTACAGACTCCCTCAGCTCCTTCAGTCCCTTCTCCAACTCCTCCATCTGGTTGGGTTTTTTTTGTTTTTACAAATGCGGGTGCCCTTGCATTTGGAGCATATATGTTCAGCATTGAGATATAATCTTGGTAGATTTTTTTCTTTGAGTATGAAATGTCCTTCCCTGTCTCTTTTGATTAATTTTGGTTGAAAAACTATTTTATTAGATATTAGAATGGCTACTCTGGCTTGCTTCTTGGGTCCGTTTGCTTGGAAAACTTCTTTTCCAGCCCTTTACTCTGAGGTAATCACTATATTTATTGTTTCCTGTATGCAGCAGAATGATGGATCTGTTTTAACATCCATTCTGTTAGCCTGTGTCTTTTTATTGGGAGTCAAGTCTGTTGATGTTGAAAGATATTAATGACCAGTGATTTTTATTTCCTGTTATTTTGATGGTGGTGGTGGTGGTGGTGGTGTGTGTGCGCGCTCATACTTCTCTTGCTTTTGCTGGTACAAAATTACTTATTTCTTGTGTTTTCTTGGATGTAGTTATCCTCCTTGGGTTGGAGTTTTCCTTCTAGTATTTTCTGTAGAGCTGGATTTGTGGGTATATATTGTTTGAAATTGGATTTGTCTTGAAATATCTTGTTTTCTTCATCTATGGTGACTGAGAGTTTTGTGGGGTACATTGACACCTGTGGTTTTATAGAGGTCGCAAGATTTCTATCCAGGCCCTTCTTTCTTTTAGAGTATCTGTTGAAAATTTGGCTGTAATTCTGATAGGTCTGCCTTTGTATGTTACCTGCCCTTTTTCTCCTTGATGTTTTAATATTCTTTCTTTGTTGGAACAAACCTGGCGTGGTGAAAGAAGCCCCACGTGTCTGTCCTGGGCGCTGCGGCTCTGGATGGGACAGGAGACATGCAGGAAGTGGCCGGGCATCTTCCCACACAGTCCGACGGGCAGGTGGGGGTTGTGGGAAGCCTTTGCAGGCCCTGCCTGTGGGAGGGGGAGGAGGCCATTCCCAGTGGCAGCCGTCTATGTGGGTTCTCTAGCCCGGGTCACCACAGTCACCGCAGGGTGCGACAGACAGGCTAGCCGGAGCGCAGCTGGAGTTCCTGCTGAGATCGGGTTTCGGAGGCTTGGGCTAGCTGCTTAGGCTTGGGTGAATGGGTACCATCTGGGAGTGCTGAGAAGCCCTCGAGGAGAGATTAGATGTGTCTCCTTAATCAAGGCCTAGATCCCTCGCTTCCCACTGTGGGTCCAGATGAAGAGACAGTCCATAATTCTTTTTTTTTTTTTTTTTTGGTTTTTTGGTTTTTCGAGACAGGGTTTCTCTGTGTAGCCTTGGCTGTCCTGGAACTCACTCTGTAGACCAGGCTGGCCTCAAACTCAGAAATCTGCCTGTCTCTGTCTTCCGAGTGCTGGGATTAAAGGCATGCGCCACCACTGCCCGGCAACAGTCCATAATTCTAAGACGTTTATTTTCATTGTGGAGAGTAGCCTGGATGGAATTGTACCTCGTAGCCTCTGGGAGATTTGAGGCAGATATAGTAACTGGGAAGGGGCATGGCTAAGCCTCTAGGTGTCTCATTAACATGGGGGTGGCTTGGGGCTGTGTGACCACACCTCTACCTGAGGAGGGGTGGTACGTGACTGTGACTGGAGCCAAAGCCTCCCGAGAGCATTGGCATAACGTTTTCTGGTCCCTTGTGTATTGTTCCGCTGGGTCGCCCAGATTTTACGCCTGTGTTCAACCAGGTGTCAATTGTCTGTCACAGATCACTGCCCCACAGATTTTATGTTATGGTTATTATGTGGCCAACGGATTATCTTTTCTGGTCCAGTCTAATTGGTGTTCTGTATGCTTCTTGTATGTTTATATGCATCTCTTTCTTGAGGTTGGGAAAGTTTTCTTCTATGATATAGTTGAGAATATTTTCTGGGCTTTGGAGCTGAGACTCTTCACATTCTTCTATTCCTATTGTTCTTAGGTTAGGACTTTCATGGTATCTCAGATTTCCTGGATGTTTTGTGTGAGGAACTTCTTAGCTTTAACATTTTCTTTGAATGATATGTCAATTTCTTCTATTGTATCTTCTACTCCTGAGATTCTCTCTTCCATCTCCTGTATTCTGTTGGTAATGCTTGCATCTGTTGTTCCTGTTCTCTTCCTTAGGTTTTCCATCTCCAGGATTTCCTCAGTTTGTGTTTTCTTTATTGCTTCTGTTTCCACTTTAGGTCTCACACAGTTTTATTCATTTCCCTCACCTGTTTAATTGTATTTTCCTGTATGTCTTTAAGGGATTTATTTGTTTCCTTTTTAATGGCCTCTATCTGTTTGATTGTATTTTCCTGTATTTCTTAATGAGTTTATTCATTTCCTCTTTAAAGACCTCTATCATCTTGATAAGATTGGATGTAAGGTAATTTTATTGTGTTTTGGTTGCGTTAGGGTATCCAGGGCTTGCTGTAGTGGAGTAGCTATGCTCTGGAGGTTTCATGTTGCCCTGGCTCTTGTTGATTGTGTTCTTTTCAGGGCCTTTAGCCATCAGGATGTTTTTGGTCCCTGGATGCTCTTGTTGTAGTAGGTATTGGGAGGGGGATGAACCTTGATTGTCCTGCTGTGGCAGGCCTCTGATGAGTATCCTTAGGCTGTATGGTTCTGGACCTGCAATTCTGAATGGTTCAGGATCTGCCAGTCTGTATGGTTCAGGATCCCCAGGATGGATGAAGGTGGTAGGGGAGGTGTTGGGAGACTGGGGGTCCCCCTAGGATAGTAGGCTTCTTGGCTTGCCCCAGAGGACTCAGCCAGCAGGGAAGATGGTTGGTGGAAGGGAAGCTAACCTGTATGGTTCAGGATCCACAGGTCTGACGAAGGTGGGGTGAGAGGTGGCAGGAAAATGGAGGTTTCCCCAGGATAGCAGGCTGCTCAGCTATTTTTTATCTTATTTTATATGTATTGATGTTTTGCCTGCATGTGTGCCTGTGTGAAGGTGTCAGATCCCCTGGAACTGGAGTCATCACGGTGATTAAGCTGCCTTGTGGGGGAAATCAACCTGTGTCTGATAGATGAAAAGTCAGTGCTGTTAACCGCTGAGTCATTTCTCTAGCCCCAACTATATAAAATTTTAATAAGAATGCCAGGCACCATGGCACACACTTTTAAAACACTCAAGAGGCAGAGACATAAGGTTCATCTCTACGAGTTAGAGGCCAGCCTACCTAGACAGTAGGGCTATGTAGAAAGACCTGGTCCCCCCCAAAAAATATTTAATTAAAAATATGTGATATAAGGGGCAGGCATGATGGTTCATTTCTATAATTGAAGCACTTAGGAGGCAGGAGCAGACAATTATTACAAATTCAATATCAGATTGGGCAACTGTCTTAATTACTTTTCTGTTATCATGACAAAACATCGTGACCAAGTGAACCTATAGACAAAAGCATTTAATAGGGCTTACACTTTTAGAGGGTGAGCCCATGACCATCATGGGGCGGGGGAGCATGACAGGCAGACATGGCACTGGAGCAGTAGCTAACAGTTTACATCTGATCTACAAACATGAGGCAGAGACAGTGAACTAAGAATGGTGTGAGCTTTTGGAATCCTCCTCCAATGAGGCCATGCCTCCTAATCATCTCCTTTCTACCTGGGGACCAAGCACTTGAATATATGAGCCTGGGGGGGGGGGGCGTTCTCATTCAATCTACTACATCTACATAGCAAGTTCTAGGCCATCCAGGGCTGTACATAGAGCAACCCATCTCAAAAAAGTGTGATATAATAGTGACTGTGATAGTAACATATCAAATACCAAGATCTGAAGGAGAATTTAGAAAGTAATAGACCAAGTGTTGATAATGTAGCTCAGCGTTAAAGTGCTTGCCATCATGCATGAGACTGTAGGTTCAATTTCCAGCACAGAATAAAAGATATATAAGTAAACAGGTATAAATGTGGGTAAAATTGAAAAGTTTAGAAAGGAGACCAAGAGAGGGTAATACTAGGGAAAAGGAAGGAAGGCTGTTGGATAAAGGACAGATAGTGTTAGCATTCTATCTAAACTCCACCCCACAGTTACCTGGCAACAACCAGGTAGGCCAGACCCACTATAAAAAGGGCTGCTTGCCCCTCCTCTCTTTCTTGCCTCTTACTCTTGCTCTCTTGCTCCCTCTTGCCTTCTTGCTTCCCCTCTCTTCCCTGTTCCCTTCCCCCACTCTCCACGTGTTCATGGCAGGTCTCTACTTCTCTACTGTTCCCCCCCCACCTTTCTCTGCCTCTACTACCCCCTTAACTCCCCTCCCCATGCCCTGAATAAACTCTATTCTATACTATACCATGGTGTGGCTGATCCCTCAGGGGGAAGGGATGCCTCAGCATGGGCCTGCTGAGGCACCCCCTGCCCCCACACCTCACCACACATCCATAGAACATATCTTATATCTGTTTATCTTTTTATAAACACATCAGATAGGACATGAGAAAAGAAAAGAGTAGGTTGGGGGGACCTAGAAGGAGAAACATTTGTAGCAAGGGGTGGAGGAGATTAGAGGTGAAGAAGAACCACATGAACATACTTTATTAGAAAATGTAATAAAGATATATAATACACTATGTGATGATTAAACAATTAAAACATAAGAAAGTAATAGTCCTAAAGGACTGGGCAACACAAACCATGTTTCAGGAGATCCACAATAATAATAAGTGTGATATAAAACCAAAAAAATGGAGTGTGGCAGTGGATGCCTTTAATCCTAGCACTAGGGAGACTGAGGCAAGTGGATCTATACAAATTCAAGGACAGCCTGGTCTATACATCAACTTCCAGAACTACATAGTGGGACCCTGTCTCCAAAACAACACAACAACAAAAATAATAATGAAAAACACAAACATGGGTTCAACTAGTGATGGTGTTTCAGGTGTTTATTAAGTCTACTGAGGTTTGTGCTGATATTCATGATTTAAAGAAATCCCAGATTTTGGTTGTAGGTTAGTTTAGAGCAGTGGTTCTCAACCTGTAGGTCTTGATGCCTTTAGGGATTGAAGGACCCAAACTCACTGGGAATGGCATGGGTTTTTGAAACCTCAAAACTACTCCCATTGACATACCTCCAGTGAGGACACACCTCCTAATCCTTCCAAAACAGTTCACTATTTGAGGACCAAATATTCATACATACAAGCATATGGAGCCATTCTCATCCAAACCAGCACAGAGAGCTCAACTTCAACATTTGGAGTCCAGGATGCTACCTCTAGGCAAGCTTACTTGCTTCCCTGTAACTCAGTGCGAAGAAGTCAGGTCTCCCACAACAAACTGTAATTGGTAGTTATGCTTCACCCATGAGGTCCCAAAACAACAAAAATGTCTCCATTTTTTGAGCCAGGGGGCATGAAGCCGGGAAAGCTTCATGGAGTGGACTGGATTGGGGAGGAACACTCAGAAGGAAGACAGGAACCAATCCTAGCTCGCTCAGCCTTGTGTCTCAGTGTCACTGCTAGGAACTTTACTTACTGCATTTCATTTAATACTCTGCTCACAACGATACTACAAGATAGGTAGCTCTGCCACCAATGATAATGACAAAAAAAAAATAAGTACTACTTATTTCATAGTGCTATATATCAGGTACTGTTCTGACCTATCACTAGCCTTTTTACCTTGTTTGACTCTTAAAAGTCCTCAAAGATGGGAAACTTTCACTCTGATGACACTAACTAGCCCCTCCCAATCCCCAACCCCATACCCACATAAACTGGAAACTTCTAGTTTTTTGGAAAGTTAGTTATGTCAAATGATGTTTTGCTGGGGCAGCAGATGAAAGGATGTCTTACTAAAGCAAACACATGAAAGACTGTTTTCCTGAAGCAGACACAGGTGAAAGGATGTTTTGATATAGTAAACACATGAAAGGACCTGTGATGAAGGAGTGTAACTATGACTCCACAGACAGTGGGAGAGGAGCACTGTGCCTTGGTTTGTTTTGCTCTGTCTCACTATTCTTCACTCAAGATACACGTGTATTGGTTCGCCTTACATAATGTTATTGAGCTCAACTTGTGATAATGCTGCCATTATAGGAGAGAAACAGCTCCTGAGGTTCCTGCAGCAGCTTGCCATATCCATGGCTTCTCCTCAGGCTGGTTGGCGAGCCTGGTGGTTTCTCCAAGATTGAACTACAGCTGCTGGTTCATGCCTGGTGTCTGCCTGCCTAGAGAACTGACTGGCCTGCAGCTGCTGAGTTGTATTTGGTGTTTGCTACAGGACTGAACTGCCAAAGAAGATGGAGCTAGCCGCAAAGAACAATTGCTGAACAGGTCCACTTCCCCCATCTCCTAATAACTTTTCTCTTCCACTACATCTGCTGGGTGGTGGGCTAGAGGACGAGCTGAACCATTATTAAGAGTAGGTTACAAAATATGTCTGCTTACACCCACACCTTATCTAGCACTAGAGTCAACAGAGTGCATCTAATGTGGAAACAAAAGAAACTTATCCTAAGTACTACCATTTTGTTTTTATACTCCATTTAATCATAGGGAAAAACTGAATACAGGGTCCCAGGCCCTAGGGGTGCTAGGGACATTCCAATAGCTAGACAGTTCCTATTATAAGGAAACAGTTGTCTGAGTCCAGACATCTCAAGAGCAATCTTGCTAGCAGGTTCAAGTTCCCAGGCCCAGGAACCTACTCCTAACTGGATTGGTGAAAACTCCCTTACTCAATCCTTACGTCAAAATATGGATGGACAATGCTACAACCTACCTGCTCTCCCTTGCTGTGTGATCTCCTCCTTTCAATATGCTGTGCAATTTCTCTTCAGGGTTGTGAGCTTCAGAGTCTGTTCTGTGGTCCCTGATGGATCAGTAGCAGCTTGATTACAATCAACTTTTGTCATCTGCATAGACCTGATGCTTGAGATATGGTGGATTTATGTTGGATTTAAATGGCCCCACAACACTAAGATCCATGTTTGTGATCCTTATTCTCTTAGTAATTCTACACACAAATATATTACAAGGCAGCAGCCCATATTTGAGACTCAACTAGACTGAAGGCACCAACCAAAAGGGTTCGTCCTTTGCCTCCTCCTCAGCTAAGACTGGTTTACTCAAGAACTCTACAAGGAAGCAGAGGCACAGAATAAACAGCTAATTTTAGCACTCTGAGTCGGCAATGGAAGGTACCATGGTTTGAATTCAGATCTGTGGCAGTCTGGACACTTAGCCAGGGATTCTCATTTCTATGTTGTGTAATTGTCTACTTGTCTGTTAGAGGTTTTTGGTTGTTTTGACACAGGGTCTTAGGGAGTTCAGTGTAGCTGAGGGTGACTATGATTTCTCCTCCTGCCTCTACCTTCTAAGTGCTGAGGTTATAGACAATGTGCCACCATGCCCAGTTTACACAGTGCCTGTGGATCAATC
The DNA here is from genome assembly GCA_028551405.1 of Uromys caudimaculatus. NCBI lineage: Eukaryota > Metazoa > Chordata > Mammalia > Rodentia > Muridae > Uromys > Uromys caudimaculatus. The sequence goes on along the minus strand of CM052722.1, from coordinate 86,464,521 downwards.
CAGGGCTTCATTCAAGCTAGGAAAGTATTTTGCCAGCTGAGCTAATCACCCGACCAATGGTTTTGGTCCTTTTTGTTTTTCTTTCCTTTCTGTCATTCTGGTTATTTTCTTTAGGGGTTGTACTGGCCAGTTTTGTGTGTCAACTTGACACAAGCTGGAGTTATCACAGAGAAAGGAGTTTCAGTTGAGAAAATGCCTCCATGAGATCCAGGTGTAAGGCATTTTCTCAATTAGTGATCAAGGGGGGAGGGCCCCTTGTGGGTGGTGCCATCTGTGTGCTGGTAGTCTTGGGTTCTATAAGAAAGCCAGCTGAGCAAGCCAGGGGAAGCAAGCAAGCCAGTAAGAAGCATCCCTCCATGGCCTCTGCATCAGCTCCTGCTTCCTGACCTGCTTGAGTTCCAGTCCTGACTTCCTTTGGTGATGAACAGCAGCATGGAAGTGTAAGCCGAATAAACCCTTTCCTCCCCAACTTGCATCTTGGTCATGATGCTTGTGCAGGAATAGAAACCCTGACTAAAACAGGGGTGGAAGGGTGGTAATGGTGGTGAGTAATGACATCTCTAACCTGAGTTCATCTTGAACTTGGGATCTTCCTATGTTTGCCTCCCAAGTGCTGGTAGTAACAAGCATGTGCCCTGCCTCCATTGTCTTTCTATTGAGGCCTGTGAACACTGTGTTTCCTTTGGTATTACACCTATCAACATAAAAACACAGCTCTCACTCTAAAGGAAATAAGAGATAGTATATTCTGGAGGCAACTATGAACCACCATAACCTCAGAACACAGAATCAGGTTGCTTCAAATATCATTTTAGCACACAGTAGCAGGTTAGTGAAGTTTTTATATTTCTAAAAATCAAATAAAACTGTAAATCAAGATACTTTTAAAAGACAGTAATGGAAATACCAGCTAGGCAGACTACTGGTTCTCCCTGATGACATGCTTCATGTTGGGGCTGGAGGACGCCAGCTATCTAATATATCCCCAAAGTCTTCACACGATAGTCACAAAGGCGTAGTCTTAGGTGGGCAATGGATGGCTATTAAGGGAACTCAATACAATTTGGTTTTGTGTCTGCAAAATTTCAACTTGTTACAATCAAGATGTTATATATCTTTGTAGTTGTTTAACAGAGGGATGTTCCCCCTTCAGTTTTTATAATAGCAAAATATTAATGGAATATTCTAATGAAAAACTCTGCAAGTAAAAACTGTGTTCCTATACTTACAGAAACTCAAGATTTTAAAGTAAACAAGTTACTCAATGAAAGGAATAATAGATGTGATTTTAAAAGAAACATTTTTCTAACTTGTTAGTTACTTAGAAGCTAGGGTGATACTGATTATTGAATCCTGGGAGTGTGCTTTTTGAAGCAAGTTGCGTTGACATGTAACTTACACATATTTCGAGTGTATGGTTTGGTTAGTTTTGAAGGAAATTAGGTGCAGGAAACGATGGTAATAGCTCTGTGGATCCAAGTAACTTATGTGCCAAGCCAAAACCAAAGCTGGGCTTCCGGGCGTGCTCATGCTTGTATATAGGGTGCTGACTGAGTAGGTACGCAGAAGACTTCAAAAACACATCCTGCTAGTAAAGCCAGGAGCGCTTTAGACCTAAGGGACAGCCCCTTTTCTCAAAAGGCCATAATTAATTGTTAGGGCTTGAAAGCTGCTCTTGGCGCCAACGCCAAGAATAAAGCAGCATCCCACGGTAAAAACAAACTGCATTTAAAGCCCAGGCCTGCAGGGGGAGAAAGCTCCTGGAAGACTGCCTGGATCGGGGAGTCTTTCGCTCAAAAGTACAATAGTCCCTTTTTGATGAACAAAGTTGCTTTGACCTTTGGCAGCACCCATGGCCTCCTAGGGCAGCGGGTAAGGCTCTGGAACGCGGAGGACACAAAAAGCCAATGCCTCCTCCGGAACTTCTGGGCATCCCACATGCCCTAAGGCGCTCCACCCTCAGCCTAGGTCTCGCCCACAGGACAAAGGAAAGGACACTCTGAACTCTATGTTCCCTAGCCCTTACCAGTGGCTAGAAGGGGTGGAGGAGGCGTCTGGATCCGCCTAAGTTTCATTTTTAGGTTTTTTTTTTTTAATTCAACTAGTCACGTGATTGTCCGACTCCTGACTCAGCGATTTCCCTGAACCACAGCCTTTAATTTCTTAGTTTGTCATCACCGCCTTCTCCTTTTTCTTTTACGGTCCTAGCTACCACTTTTGAACATTTGAAACGGAACTTTCTTATTCGACACAAACTACAAAAGACTTGGAAATTTAAAAAATAAAAGTCGAGACTTGAAAGCCAGGAGTGGTTACTGCAGCTTCAGGTTTAGGATCTCGAGTTGGGAGGCCAGCCTAGGGCATACAGCGAGACCCTGTCTGAAAAAAAAATCACAACTATTTTAAAACTAAGCTAGCTATTTCTTTTAGCCCAATTTATTTCAAGCCTACAAAATGATAACATGTTTTTAAATAACCATGTAGCTGTTTTCCCAGGGAAGCAACAACCACACATTTTCTTTTCTTTTTTCTTTTCTTTTCTTTTCTTTTCTTTCTTTTTTTTTTTTCGAGACAGGGTTTCTCTGTGTAGCCCTGGCTGTCCTAGAACTCACTCTGTAGACCAGGCTGGCCTCAAACTCAGAAATCCACCTGCCTCTGCCTTCCAAGTGCTGGGTTTAAAGGCGTGCGCCACCACTGCCTGGCGGCCACACATTTTATCATTCTACCTTAATTCTGGATTATTTGAGATTGTTCTTGTTTCTCTTTTTGTTAATGGATAAAAACATATATGCTTACTAATATATAAATTGATTATTAAAGTTGTTTATAATGTATGCTATATTTTGATATATGGCTACTTAAATATTTATTTTTATTATTTTAATTTTGTGTCTAACTGTCTACATGTGTATGGTGCTGGAGGCTCAGATTGCCCTAGAGTCAGAGTTCCAGGTGGTTGTGGTAAAGAACATGGGTGCTGGGAACCTAACATGGGCCCTCTGTAAGGGCAGTGCTTTTAACCAGAGCCGTATCTCCAGCCCCCATGGCAACTTTTCTTTTGAAATGTCAAAATCAAGTTAATGAACATATACATGATCTATATCATTCTTATTTCATGTAATGAGAACACAAAAGCTACTTTTAGCAATTGGGAAGGTTTTAAAATATAGCTATCAAATACTGTCACTATGATAGAGAGTAGCTACAGACCCAATGAAGAATTAGAAGATAGGATAAGAAAAAGAATCAGGTCTAGTTGTGGACATCTGGGATGCCTGGAGGGGCAGGAACATTAAGCACCTGGAATTCAAGGCCAGCCTGTTATAACTATTCTCTGCCCTCAAAATTTTTAAGAGATTTGATAAACAATTGCCAAGACTTTTTTCTCCTTCTTACAATTCTATACAAATCAATTTCTTAGAAAGCAAACTTTTACTTTCACTTTTAAACATTTATTTTTGAATAATGTCTGTGTGTAGGTATGTGTACATGAATGCAAGTGGCTGTGGGTTCCAGAAGAGAGTGTCAGAACCCCTGGAGGTGGAGTCTTTGGTGATTGGTTATTTCTCCACTGGTGACCTGAGCCAATTCAAGCCAGATTAGATTAGATTAAATACAGGTTTTTTGGGAAGCTGCTCTCCTCAGTTCACTGGGCCCAAGGACCAAGCCCAGTGAAGTCACCATGGGAGGGGTGGAGAAGAGAAAGAGAGAGAGAAGGAGAAGAGGAGAAAGGAAGAGACCAAAATGTCTGGATTATATAGGGAAGAGCTTCTGGGGAAGGGCAGTGCCCCTGGGCTGGAAAATTCAGGATTGGGGATAGGGTATGCCAAGTAGGGACTGAGGGATGCTGGGAGAACCTGGAGGCCAGGTCTGCTTTGAAATGTAAAATATGCACCTGGGTCCCTTATCCCTTTGCTTGCTTGTTTGTTTTGAGACAGGATCTCTCTCTCTCTCTCTCTCTCTCTCTCTCTCTCTCTCTCTCTCTCTCATCCTAGCTATGCTGGAACTCACTGTATAAACTGGCTGGTCTCAGAGATCCTTCTGCGTCTGCCTCCTGAGAGTTGCGATTAATGCCCACCATGCCCATTTTACAGGCAGTTATGAACATCTGACATGGGAACAGAATTTGGGACCAAGCACTCTTAAATGCTGAACCATCTCTGCAGACCCTAAATGTTTGTTTTTACCTTTACATGCTCACTATTGAAGATATGGGCACCTGGACAGCTCAAAAGACAAAATGGAAAGCTTCTTATTCTCTGTCCTTGGAAATAATCTGTTAATAATATTTGGTGAGGGTTTTTTTTTTGTTACTGTTTTTAAAGAAATTATTGCCACTAAACAATTTTGTTTCTAAAATATTTCCCTCATTACAATGCCTGCATTTTCCAACTACTGACAACTTATTTTCTTTTAGTGGTACTGAGAGGACTAAAGGCAAGTTCTCTCTCACATGGTAGGCAGGTGCTCCATGACTGAAGTCCAGCCTATCACCCAACATGTAATTTAATGGCCAGTTCATGGTTCATTTTATGAGTTAAATATGGATCACATAAGCCCAGTTTCTCCATTTTTGGATGTGTGTGTTTGCTAAACCCAGTAGTGAATTCTTTTTGTGAAGTGAGGCAGCCTTTGAAATGCTAATAGCCACTCCCAAAGCAGTCTATGTTTATAACTTTGCACTCTCATTTATTGGAGTCAGAGTATGCTTGAACATCTGAGCCTTACTTTTGAAAACTGAGACTTGTTCAAGGTTTTCCCTCACATATAGGATAAAAAAAAAACCCAGCCTGGTCTTCATAATGAGTTCCAAGCCAGCCAGGGCTACATAAATAGAACCTATCTCAAAACAAACAAACCACAAAAATATTTTTCTAAATAATTTCTTTTGTGCTTGTCTACAGGGTTTCAACAATATACTTGTATGTTTCCATCAATACCCAGGTTGTGTGAAAGAGTGATTTAACTCCCTTTGTACTGGATAGTGAAGAGAAACTTGAAAGGAATAGGTGTCCATTAGATTATCAATCAGGGCTGGAATACAGGAAAAGCACTGGGCATCCCAGAAGTTAAGGAAAGTTAAAGACAGCCAGTATATTCAGCCCCAAGTGTTTATAGTTCAGGCTAGTCAATATGTAATCAAATATGTATGTACTATTTGGTCAGCCAGATTTTGAGCCACATATTGTCTTGTTTTTTTTATAGCCCTATCCCAAGATCTAGTTTCATATAGCAAAGATGAAAAATTGATCTATTCAATAATATTTTCCAAGGACCAGCTATTTAGCATGCATTGTTCTTGGTCTTTACATTAATATTAGTAAACATGAAAGAGAGAAAGCCCTGTACTGTGGGCATTAGTACTTTAATGAGGGAAGACTTACTGAATGTGAAACACTGCTATTTTATGGTAGAAGGAGGTAAGTGCTATGTAAAAGTAGGAATGAGGAGTGTGTGTGTGTGTGTGTGTGTGTGTGTGTGTGTGTGTGTGTGTACATGCGCGAGTGCGCATGCGCGCGCGTGGGCTCAGTAAAATAGGGTAGTCATTAAGAAAGTGACAGTGGGCTGTGGAAATGACTCAGTGGTTAAAAACACTTGTTCTTGTGGAGGACCTGGGTTCAATTCTCAGCACCCACATGGCACCTCATAACCATCCCTAATGTCAGTTCCAGGGCATCCAAGGCTCCCTTCTGACCTCCCGAAGCACAAGGCACACACATTGGTGCACATACATACACGTAGGAAAAACATTCATATACCTGAATTAGAATAAATAAATCTACAGGAAAATTATTTTAAAAGGGAAGTGACAATCAAGGAAAGACCATGACACTAACAGGGAAGCTACTGACAAGACAGGAGCCTTAGATGCGTTGATGAACAAATGTGTAGAAAGCAGTGGTGCTGCAATCCCAGAGCTCAGGAGGCTGAGGCAGGAGATTTACAAGCTCAGGTTAGTCAGAGATATGCGAGGAAAGTCTGTCTCTAACTAAATGAGTAAATGGATAAATAAATTGTCACTATTTGGCTCCCAAGCAAGATTTTAGTTCCACCTATGCTACAGACTCAAGGATGAAGAGCAGCTCCTGAGATGGAGACAAGGGATTGGAAGATGCTTCTAGGTGGCTTTCCTAGAACTTGAATCTCAGAAAGGAGAAGATACCATCGTGCTAGAGAGTGGAGCCGGAGCCGGGTAGTGGTGGTGCACGCCTTTAATCCCAGCACTTGGGAGGCAGAGGCAGGTGGATTTCTGAGTTCGAGGCCAGCCTGGTCTACAGAGTGAGTTCCAGGATAACCAGGGCTACACAGAGAAACCCTGTCTCGGAAAAAAAAAAGAAAGAAAGAAAGAAAGTGGAGCCGGAGCCCCCCAATTGCCCTTGAAGTTGGTCACTCACTGTTCAGAAATGCAGGTTCCAGGAGGAATAGTCCTGAGACTGTTGAGACCAGTATGTGTTCATTCCCCTGGATTGTTTTTGTGTTGTTTTTCCCTTTTCTGCATCCCTTCTACTTCCCCTCCCTCCTCTCCTCACCTCTCCTCCCCACTCTGCTTCCTGGGTCCTCTCCCTTTAGATTCCATCTCTCCTCCATTCTACTTATCATCCCTACCCAATTCCCCTTCCTTCCTCTTTTGTCCTCTCCCACAAGCCCCCAGAGCTTTATAAACCTTTCCATTGGAGGCTGGAGAGATGGCTCAGCGGTTAAGAGCACTGGCTGCTCCTCCAGAGGTCCTGAGTTCAATTCCCAGCAACCACATGGTGGCTCACAACCATCAGTAATGGGATCTGATGCCCTCTTCTGGGGTGTCTGAAGACAGCCTGCCTCATCTGGTGACACTGAACTCTCCTTCTCCACCTTTCACCGTCTTCCTTTTCTCTCTCCACTATCCGCTCTTTACCACACCTGCTCCTCTTCCTCAACCTACCTCCTCCCAATCTCTCCCCTCCTGTCTCACCCCTACCTCCATGCTCCCCACTCTCTTTTCCTACACCCCCTTTCCATACACACCAGTACCTTCCCGCCTCTCCTGTTTTCCACAGCGTTCCTTCCTCCTCCCGAGTCACTGCCAGCATTGCCTCTCCCGTCTCCTTTCCCTATGAAGTCCCATCCTCTCCTTTTATATCCTCCCCTCCTGACCATCCCCTCTCCCTATCACTACCCTTACCTCTGCGTCTCTCTTCGTATTCTCTCATTTCCCTTCCCTCCCCTTTCCTCCCTTCGCCCCTCCCCTTTCCTCCCTTCGCCCCTCCCCTTTGCCCTTCTCCCCCCTGCCCCTGCCACCCCTGGCCCTCTCAGTGCCTTCTTCTCCTTTCTTCTTCCCACCTCTCACCCCCTCTCTTCCTCATATTCACATTTTTCCATCTGTTTTTGTCTTCTCACTTTGGCGCTCCTCTCCCCCCACCCCTTCCTCAGCTCATCTCTTCTCCTCCACTGCCCCTTTTTGATTTTTGTTAAGTGAAAAAAAAAAAGGAAAGAAAAATAAAACAGAAAACTCCTTGTTTCCGTTCAACATGTTCTAGACATCACTTCTAAGGTAAAATAATGGAAGACCCACTGTTTCCCACCCCCAAAACTTGTCTTTTGCTGAGTCATCAAATCCGCACATAGTAGGTGGCTTAAAAGAATGCGAGTGTATTGTAGCACCATTCTGGAAGCCCACTGACCTAAAACCAAGGTGTCAGCATGCTGGCAGTCCTGGAGGTTTTTGGGGGAGACTGCTTGCCCTTCTCAGCTTATACAGTCACCTGGATCCCCTTGGTTCACAGGCCCCTCTTCCATCTTTCATCGAAACCGCTGCTAGTGCCACCCTTTTACGGAGAAGTGTCCAGTTTCCCCGGAGCTCCACCCCAACAGCCATCTTGCATCTTGAACTCTGGGAAAAGAATCCAGAAGTGCCAGTGAGCCAAGCAGCTGGAGCTTCTCTGCTGTACCCTCCTTGTGGCTCCTCCCATCTAGGGAAGTCACTTCAAGAAAAAGGCGCTTTCCTCAGAAACCCACTTGAACCAGAATTCATTCTTAGATGTGTGAAATGCAAGAAAGTGTATAGGGGTTTATGTACCCCTAAAGCTGACAGGTCCAGGGAAAGAACATCAGCACTCTTCGAGAGTATCTCTTGGAAAGGGAGTCTTGGAGCTGCTTTAATCTGACGTAGTGCACTTGAACCACCCACCGTCTCACACTCCCCCGTAGATCTAGCACACCTGGAACTGATCATCCTAGTATCTTCACACCCTGTCTTGGGGCCTTGAGCTGTCCCACCCACTGTTCTTTATGCCCTATCAAAGGCTTATTGGTCAGTTTCTCCTGGAGCTATCTTCATGTCAATTTCTCTGATCCCTGCTTCCGCTGTCACATCTCTTTCTCCGACTGACTCTGCCACTTCCTTCTTTCACTTATGATGACTCCGTGACCACATTACGCCAAGTAGAGAAAATCTACACTTTGCTCATTTAAAGTCAGATGAAAGCCACCTGCAATCCCAGTGCTCAGGAGGCAGAGGCAAGGAGATCTTGAGTTTGAAGTCAACCTGAAATCCTGTCTCAGTAAAATAAAAGCCAAATGATAGTGAGCTTAGTTTCAACAGAGAAACATTAATTCACTTAAAAAAGAAAACTTTCCCCAACAATTAAGATATGGACATCTTTTTTTTTTTAAGACTTATTTTATGTATATGAGTACACTGTAACTGTCTTCAGACACACCAGAAGAGGGAATCAGATCCCATTATAGATGGTTGTGAGCCACCATGTGGTTGCTGGGAATTGAACTCAGAACCTCTGGAAGAGGCTCTCAACTGCTGAGCCATCTCTCCAGCCCTGATATGGGCATCTTTGTAGGAACATTGTTCTACATATCAAACCTGACCAGAGGTAGAAACTCTGCCTCTACTAGCATTAGTTTAAAATATTTTCATTCATTCATTCATTCGGTTTTTTTTTTAAGTTAAAAATTCCTTATTTTTTTATTCCTGATACCACTACCACAATTTACAGGGCAATATACCTGATGTAATGAAAAGAAAAAGAAAAAGAAAAAGCTACAACAGATAAAAGACCTCAGGAATGTACATCTAATTGACACTACATTGCATTAATCAATAGCTGCGCTGTTTGCAGACTGTGGCTGTGACAGTCCTGAACAAGGAGGGTCTCCTGTGTAAGCTGCAGTCACTTTTCTGACTGTGGATCATCATCCCTTCTGTGGCAGATGCTTACAGTTCTAATGCATTTGGGACGACTGTCTCAAAGTCACCTGCAAGTTTCTGACAACTCACTCTCTCTCCTGCTAAGAACTGTAGCTGTTTCTGTTTTATTTTAAAACCTTCTGCTACCATATCCACCATCACTTCCACCTCCAGCTCCACAGCCACCACCATAGGGACTGCCTGAGCTTCTGCCACCAAAACTGCCCCCTTCATGGGTCCATAATCTGACTGTTGCTGTCCACTATAATTTCCAGGGTCATTATAGTTCCCACCACCACCATAGTTACCTCCACCAAAATGTCCTCCTTCCCTGTACCATCATATCCTCCTCCTCCTCCACCATATCCACCACCTTGGTTTCCATATCCCCGTCCACCACCTCCATAGCCTCCTCTGCTACTGTAACCAGGACCACCACCATAACTGCCACTATCACCTCCAGACCCATTATATCCACCATCACCACCTCCATAACTACCTCTGCTGCCACCACCTCCACCACCATAGCCTCCATTTCCACCAAAGTTTCCTCCACGACCAGAGTTTCCTCCACGACCCACAACATTGCCAGATCCACCTTCACGACCTCTCTGTGAGCCAGCAGACTGCATCTCTTGTTTAGAAAGGGCCTTTTTCACTTCACAATTATGCCCATTAATAGTGTGGTATTCTGAACAACAATTTTATCAACTGTGTCATGATCATCAAAGGTTACAAAAGCAAATCCTCTCTTTTTCCCACTCTGCCTGTCTTACATAACTTCTATGGTTTCAATCTTGCCATACTTTTCAAAGTAGTCTCTCAGATTATATTCTTCCATATCATCTTTAATACCACCAACAAAAATTTTCTTCACGGTTAAATGGACACCAGGCTTTAGAGAATCCTCTCTAGAAACATCTCTCTTTGGTTCCACCACACGCCCATCAACCTTGTGTGGCCGAGCACACATTGCAGCATCCACCTCTTCAACACAAGAGTAGGTCACAAAACCAAAGCTTCTGGAACGTTTTGTTTGAGGATCTCTCATTATCATACAGTCTGTAAGTGTGCCCCATTTCTCAAAATGTTCTCTTAAGCTATCATCCGTGGTTTCAAAGCTCAGACCACCAATAAACAGCTTCCTCAGCTGCTCTGGTTCCTTTGGCTCATGGCCCTCCTCCAACTAGAGTTCAATGTCTCATTCAGGTTTTTAAATACAGGGTCTTTCTGTGTAGTTCTGGCTGTCCTGGAACTCACTCTGTAGGCCAGGCTAGCCTCAAACTCATAGAGATCCACCTGCCTCTGCCTCCCAAGTGCTAGGATTAAAAAGGCGTGCGCCACCACTACTGTCTGGTCATTTTCATTATTATTTTTTTTTAATATCTATTTCTTTTTTTTAAATTTTTGATACTTTATTTACATTTCCAACGTTTCCCCTTTTCTAGGTCTCCTCTTTGGAAACCCCCTATCCCCTACCCCTCCCCGCCTCTATGAGGGAATTTCACCTCCCACCCACCTGCTCACCCATTCCCTTATTCTCACCTTGACATTCCCCTTTACTGGGGTATCTAACACCCTCAGGTCCAAGGGCCTCTTCTCTCCCTGATGGCCAACGAGGCCATCCTCTGCCACATATGTGGTCTGAACCATGGGTCCCTTGATGTGTAGTCTTTGGTTGGTGGTCCAAACTCTAGGACAACCGGGGGGAGGGGCAGGGGTCTGGCCCGTTGACACTGTTGCTCCCTCCATGGGCTTCAAACTCCCTCAGCTCCTTCAGTCCTTTCTCCACCTCCTCCATCTGGGACCTCACTCTCAGTCCAGCGGTTACTGTAAAGTGAAACTTGGGCATTCTGAACTTTTGGGCTAATATCCACTTATCAGTGAGTACATACCATGTTCATCTTTTTGTGACTGAGTTACCTCGCTCAGGATGATATTTTCAAGTTCCATCCATTTGCCTGCAAATTTCATTAAGTCATTGTTTTTAATAGCTGAGTAGTACTCCATTGTGTAGATGTACCACATTTTCTGTATCCATTCCTCTGCTGAGGGACATCTGGGTTGTTTCCAGCTTCTGGCTATTATAAATATGGCTGCTATGA
>CM052722.1:86391598-86452735 GCA_028551405.1 Uromys caudimaculatus | reverse complement strand
CCCCTCCTTCCTCCTCCTTCCTCCCCTCTCCTCCCTCCTCATTCCTCCTCTGAGAGGTAAAGTTCTGTAACCAGCCAGACACATAAACCTGTTGATTCTTCGGGGAACGGTCACTCTGTCACATCTAATGAGATGCTCATACCTAAGAGCCACTTGTTTGCCTTAGCAAAAAGCAAGACAACTAGTTAGTAGTTAGTTTCCTTTTATAAATGTATTACTCACCCCCTCTGTGTGTGTGTGTGTGTGTGTGTGTGTGTGTCGTTCTTCCATCCTCTCTCCTTCCTTTCCTTTTTAGAGATACTGTAAGTCTTTCAGGCCAGCCTGGGGCTATACAGTAAAACTTTACACATACATACACACAAAGGTAAAAGGTTTCTGAGCTCCATTACCAAAGAATCTAAAGGTCTTAGTGGGGCTGGGGAATCCACATCTTAACAAACTAGCCAAATGATAAAGATGTTTGTGGTATTTGTAGGAAACACTTTGATAGAATCTTTTCTAAATAAACTTATATTGAGAAAGGACTGGAAAGTGTGACTCCGAAAGGAGTAATATCAAATGAGCTCCACTCTCCTTCTCTGTGTGTGATCATTCTTTTTTTTTTTTTTTAAACATTTATTTATTTATTTACTTAATTTTTGGGTTTTGGAGAAACAGTTTCTCTGCATAAGCCCTGGCTGTTCTGGAACTCACTCTGCAGATCAGGCTGGCCTTGAACTCAGAAAAAATCCATCTGCCTCTGCCTCCAGTGTTCTGGGATCAAAGGTGTGCACCACCACTGTGAGGCTGTGTGAGCTGTGTGGTATTTCTTTATTTACATTAGTATGTAGTACCATATCTAACAATTCCATTGGTGATGTGTGTGAATGATGTTTTGAAATATTCACAGTAGAACTGTAACATAAAAATACCTGCTATGGAGGAGAAAAACAAGATAAGCAGCATTTCCCTTTTCAGACAACCTCTGGCCTGAAGGATGCTATAGGTCAACAGGTAGCCCAATCCGAGGTTGTGATAAGGTAAAGAGGGAAGTAGAGGGAAGGTCTATTTCCAAATAGGATAAAAAGAAACCTAGACTCCAGTGGGAGTTCGGAGCTCCAGGATGTCTCTCGATCTCTTCCTGTGCCAACGCTGCAACGAGCCCCTGAAACTCTTAGAGCAGCAGGGGGGGCCCTTGGAGGTCCAGCACCATGACAATCCCCCCCCAGAGATGCCAGTTTCTGAGGAGTCCCAAGTCAGAACCTCCGGCAGACCGCACTCTGACGGTGACAGGACACCTCAGGGAAGTGCCTGCAGCACCTTTATTCTGCTTGGTGAGTCTGCCTCCATGAGAACTTTAAACACTATCCAAAATACTACCGTAGAGACCTCCGAAATCCTCTCCGACCAAAAGGCGGTGGACCACCCGCTGTGTGTGGACTGTACCGACAATCTTCTGATGCAACTAGACGACCAGCTCACTCTGGTGGCATCTGACAACCAGAACTACCAAAGTTTCCTGGAGAGAGAGTTGCTGGTGAGTGAGGAAGAGAGGGAGGCACTACACGCAGAGCTTTCTGCTGAACTGTCCAGTCTGGAGCAGGAGGAAGCAAGGCTGACTCAGGAGCTAGAGGACCTAGACCGCCATCATGCAAGGGTTGCCGGTGAACTCAGAGCAGCCCAGGCTGAGAGCAAGGAGCTGTATCAACAGAATGAACAGCTCAGGGTGGACTATTCTGTTTTGAAGATGGAACATATGGAGCTGATGGACCAGCTGAGCAGTGTGGAGAACCAGCTGGCGTATGCCCTGAATCAGCTGTGCCACTTAAGAGAGACCAGTATCTTCAACACCACATTTGCCATTTCAGATGAGGGTCCCTTGGGCGTTATCAACAATTTCAGGCTGGGCTGCCTCCCCGGGGTCCGGGTGGGATGGGCTGAGATCAATGCTGCCTGGGGACAGACAGTCTTACTGCTTTTCAGCTTGTCCAAGATAGCTGGACTGCAATTTCAGAGATATCAACTGGTTCCCTTTGGGGACCATTCCTATCTCAAGTCCTTGACTGATGATGGGGTGCTGCCGTTGTTCTCCGATGGGAGCCACAGCGTCTTCTTGAATAACAAGTTTGACTGTGGGATGAAGGCCTTCCTGGACTGTCTGCAGCAGTTTGTGGAAGAGATGGAGAAGGATGAGAGATGCCCCTGCCTGCCCTATAGGATCCACGTGCAGGAAGGGGTGATGGAGGATGCCCGGGACAGTGGGGAGTGCTGCTGCATCAGGACCCATCTGAACACGGAGGAGGAGTGGTCCAGGGCTCTGAAGTTCATGCTTACCGACCTGAAGGTGATCGTTGCTTGGGCTTCCTTAAGGTACTGTTAGAATTAACGTATTGTTGAAAATACTATAACAATAAGATGGTATGATTCAAGAATGCATGTTTGTGACTAAAAGATACCATTTTATCTTTTTTGAGACAGGTTTTCCAGAGTTTAAGTTGGCCTTAAACCCCTGATGCTGCCACTGCCTGAAGCCCCTGAGTGCTGGGATTGAGATACCCCTGCAGTAAAAATGACAAAGAGAAGAAGGAATTTCTAGGAGCAGTGGGGAAAACAGCTGAGGCCTGAACTTCCTGAAGAATACTGTGGTGACTCTACTGTGTGCAGTGGACCTTTGGGGGGCAGCAGTCATTGACTTTTTGTTGTTGTATAGTGTAAGCCTTTCCTTTTCATCTCTAAGATGCTTTCAATAAATGTCACTTTCTTAAATGAAAAAAAAAAAAAAAAAAAACACCTTCTATGTCTATTGATAGCAAACCACAAAGTACCAAAAATATTTGGTTTGTTGTTTCCCAATGGCAATAGGTGTTGTTGTTGTTGTTGTTGTTGTTGTTGTTATTGTGGTTTTTTTGAGACAGGGTTTCTCTGTGTAACAGCCCTGGCTGTCCTGGACCTCACTCTGTAGACCAGGCAGGCATTGAACTTACAGAGATCTGCCTGCCTCTGCCTCTCAAGTGCTGGGATCAAAGGCGTGCGCCACCACTGCTTGGCTACTATTACTATAATAATAAATATTGATAATACTACTACTAGGACTAGTAGTACTTATTGGTTATTAAAGAAAAGTTGAACACATTTAAGGTGCACACCATGGTCTTTTGATGGTTTCTTTTTACTAATTTTGATTAAATTACCAATGAAGAGATTGGCTGGATGGACAGTCTTTTAAAAGCCTATCGCAAGTCCAGAAATCTCTCCGAGAGTATGCACTGGGATAACAAAACAACCTTCGAAGCATGACATTGCCAGCAAACCTGTGCATTTCAATTGGTGAGAGTGCTAATGGCACCATCTAATAAATTCTGTAGCAGAAGTACACAGTGCTTTCAGTGGTTCCTGTGCCTCTCTCATTGACATGAAACTTTAATGAAGGGAGCCTTTTAGAGCACGGAGCTAGAGCCAAATGAGAGCAGAACAGCAGACAAGAAATTCAAAGGTAAGAGTTCTGTTCTCAGCTTTGCTACCATAATGACCTTGGTGAGCAAAATGGCAGGGTTGACACAGAGAAGAGCTCTTCTGATTTCAAAATACTTGCTATTCTATATCATGAAATCTGTAGCATGTGACTACCATCTCATGCCCAAGAGCTTGTGGTGGCCATTTCAGTTAACTTTTTGCTTAGTTGACGATCATCAATAGTCACAGGGGGAGGTAGGACTTCCTGAATCTGATTCTCTCCTCTAAACTGCCACTAAGAAGGAAGAGAACAATATGACATTATTTCCTTTAGAGTGTCATTTCACAATTTGGTATCTAATGTTGTCTTAGGATCAAGTGCTTCTATAATCTATTGAGTAAAGCCAGGGATGGTGGCTCTCACCTGTAATTCCAGCATTTGGGAGGCCAAGGCAGGAAGATCATTTCAAGTTCAAAGCTGTCCTGAACTATGAAATGAGACAAAAAATAAAAAGAGAAGAAAAGAAAGCTATGGAGAAAGGCGTGGTAGTCCATGCTTGTGATCCTAAGGCTGGGAAGGAGTGTTCAAGGCCAACCTAGGCACTGTGAGATCCTACCCAAAGGAAGAAAGTAGAGGCTGGAGTGAGGAGGTTCCCGGTTAAGAATGCTTACTGGGTTTCCAGAGGACCTGAGTTCAGTCCCCAGAGCCCATGTCAGACAGCTTACTACCACCTGTAACTCCAGTTCCAGAGGATCTGACTCCTCAAGCTCCTCTACACACAGGTGTACATATTCAAAAGTGCACATGTGCACGAGGACACACACACACACACACACACACACACACACTTTTAGCCAGCTTTCTTCATAGCCCCTCTCTGTGATTCTCTTTTGTTGCTTTTTTCTTTTTTGAAAGTTTAAGTGTGTGTGTATGTGTGTGTGTGTTTGTGTGTGTGTGTGTGTGTGTGTGTGTGTGTGTGTGTTCGTGTGTGCCTGCACATGCGCACATTTGGATAAGACCACAGAAGTAGACAGAAAAACAAAGACTCAGAAGGGAAGAGACAGTAGGATAAAGATATATGTTGGACCTGGTGCTGCAATATTTTAGCCCAAGTACTCCAGAGGCTATACTAGGCTAGCAGGGTAAAGTGTCCCATGTCTTTAATCCCAGCACTCTAAAGGCTGGTGGACTTCTATAAGTTTGAGGTCAGTCTGCTGTACACAGGAAAGTTCCAGGCTAGTCAAGGCTACATAGTGAAACCCTATCTCAGAGCAAAAAGAAAATCACTGAAATCCTAAACACAACAACCAAAAAGTCCAAGGCCAACCTAGGCTATATATCAAGACCGTAACTCAACAATGACAAAAAGAAATCTACAAGGAGAAAGAGGTCAAAGTAGGGGTCAGAAATTTGTTAGTTACAGCTGGTTAGTCAACTGGGGGGAGGGGGGAAGAACAAACCCTTCCACTTTCCCTGACATGACACAGATGGAGAAAGCAGGAAATAGGCTGAGATAATTCCTCCAGCTCCGTGCTGATGTTATATGCTCTCTATTTTTTCCTGTATCTTCGGTTTACTTATTAATTCAAGAACTGGTCAGGGCAGAGATAGTGTATGCCTTTAACCCCTATACTCCACAGAGGCAGGTAGATCTCTGAGTTTGAGGCCAGCCTGGTTTACAGAGAGAGTTCCAGGACAGCCAAGGATACACAAAGAAGCCCTGACTCAAAAAAAAAAAAAAAAAAAAAAAGCAAACCAACCAACCAACCAATCAAAAAACCATTTAACATTTAACATTTATGAGTACAGATTATGAGAATAGACTGTTAAAGATACCGCCACATTCTCTGCCCTGAAGACACTTAGAGCAGGTACAGCATCAGGACCACTGAAGACACAAGCATTGAAGGAACTGCCAGGGTGCTAGGGGAACACATAGGCTTAGTCCCTTTGTTCTTTCACTGGCTTAAGAGAGGTTTCTAAGGGAAACCATCATCTGAAGGGGAGGCCAGAGTCATCCTGCTGGGGGGAGAAGTGGGAGAAGGAGCCTCCTGAGCAGAAGCTGGGGACTATAAACTAGAGATTATTTCAAGTTTTTTTGTGTGTTTAGCAGTGGTTTTACAATGCTCTCCATTCAACGAGTATATGATTTGTACAGAATAATTATAAATATGAAAGTCAACTTGATTGTAATAATTTATATGCAGAGAGGATAAGATATACACCAAGGGAGAAAGTGACATTGCATAATAATTAAAAAGAAACAGGGACTGGAGAGATGGCTTAGTGATTAAGAGCATTGTCTGCCCTTCAAGAGATCCTGAGTTCAATTCCCAGCAACCACATGGTGGCTCACAATCTGTAATGGGATCTGGCGCCCTCTTCTGTTATGTCTGAAGACAGCGACAGTGTACTCATATAAATAAAATAAATATTTTTTTCTAAAAGAGTTAGTCTAGGGGCTAGAGAGATGGCTCAGCAGTTAAGAGCACTGGCTGTTCTTCCAGAGGTCCTGAGTTCAATTCCCAGCAACCATATGGTGGCTCACAACCATCTGTAATGGGATCTGATGCCCTCTTCTGGTGTGTCTGAAGATAGCCACAGTGTACTCATAAATAAAACAAATCTTTAAAAAAATCATTCTTCCAGGATTAGGCACTAAATAATTTGTCAATTTTGTTGTTGTTTTCTTTTTGAGGCAAGTCTCACTATGTAACACTAGCTGGCCTGGAACTTGCATTTAGACCAGGATGACCTTGAACTAACAGAGATTCCCCTGCCTCTATCTTCTAAGAGCTGGGAATAAAAGTGTGAGACATTACACCCAGGCTCTTTCATTTCCTTTGTAGTGGTATTTTTAGTATGCACTATAGCAGCTCTCAACCTGTGGATCTCAACCCCTTGGGTAAACTCTATCTCCAAAAATATTTATATTACAATTCATAACAGCAGCGAAATTACAGTTATGAAGTAGCAACAAAAATAATGTTATGGCTGGGGGTCATCACAACGTGAGGAACTGTATTAACGGGTCGCAGCATTAAGAAGGTTGAGAACCACTGATAAACTACATCGCCGAAGCCAAGGCCTTGTGGTGCAAGCACATGCTTCCAGGCGTTTGGGATGCTGTGGCAGAAACTTGTAAATTTCAGGCCTGCGAGAGCTACAAAGGGAATTCAAGGGCAACCTGGACAACCCCGTAAGACTCGGTTTCAAAATAAAAATACGAAAGCTGAAGGGGCTGGGACTTTGCCCAGTGTTAAGGTGCTTGCCCGGAAGGCACAGTACATCACATCCAGCCCCAGCACAAAATAAATGGTCCCACATATGCACAGGGGTGTATCTTTAAAGGTCTATTCTGTTCCGTGGACTGGACTGTCCTTGGAACACAACTGTTATGAAGATGTTTTTAAATGAAAGAACATGCTGCTTTTTGATGATCTTTTGATGTGTCAGCAAGGCTAATTAATCAACCTAAAACAAGCCTAGTTACTTCAATTGTTGTTGAAGTTCGTTAATCTGTTGACTTTAAGGAACAGGAGTTATGCCAGGTGAACTGTGGTCATAATGCAACTAGTTCAAAAGCATTTAGAATAGAACTGCAGCTCCCTGAAGAAAAAAAGACAGTGGGTGGGCCGAATCCAACTCATTGGCAGCTTTGAGAATGGAAGCTTGTGTGATAATCTGATGGCAGAAGGGGCTCCAGCAGTCTAGTTCAGCATTGCAATGGCCCGAATCTACTTTGCTCTTGCCTCGCTGGCAAGAACTTACCTGAGACACTTTTCAAAATGCCCAAAACAGTAAGGCAAACCTAAGTTGTTGGTTAAAATTCCATGTTAAAGAAAATGCTGATGAGGCAGGAATGGTGGCATGTGCTTGGAGTACCAGTAGTCAGGGCTCTCCAGCAGGAGGATTGCTTGGACCTACCTAACCTTTCAAAAACCAGTCTGGACAATGGAGTGAGATAAGGTCTCAAATAAATAAGAGAAGAAAAGAAAATGTGTTCTGAGACACAATTTTCATACTAACCATATGAGTCTGGTGAGTGTGGCTTAAGAATTTATTTATTAAGCTTTTTTTTTTCTTATGCAGGGCCTTACTGTATAGCCCAGGCTAGCCTTGAATTTCTGAAATTCCTGCTTCAGACTCCTTAGTGCTGGATTTACAAGCATGTGCTACCATGCTTGAAGAGAATGTTTATTTATTTTTAAAATAAATTATCATAAAGTTATACAAATTCAATTTACAGAGCTGTTTAAACACTGGGGCCCTGGGAGGTAGAGGCAAGAAGAACAGCAGTTCAAGACCATCCTCAGTGGCCCTGGCTGTCCTGGAACTCACTCCATAGACCAGGCTAGCCTCAAACTCAAAGATCCCTCACAGAGATCCTCCTGCCTCTGACTCTCTAGTGCTGGGATTAAACTTGTTTACCACCATGCCCAGTCATTATTTTTTATTATAAATAAAATTTGTGATTTATACACACTAATAGACTTTAGTGTTATCTTTTCATACATTAGTAGGGCACACTTTGATTATATCCACTCATATTCACAGGGTCTTTTTTTTTTTTTTTTAAATCATTCATTGTCCTGATACTGGAGAAAAGGTTTATCAGTGATCTTCCAGTCAGGCATGATTGTGCACACCTTTGCCATGACCTCGTAGGGAGACCCTGTTTCAAAAAAACAAAAACAAAAACCAAAAAAAAAAAACAAAAAACCCCAACAACAACAACAGCAACAACAACAACAACAAACCAACCCCAAAATAAAACAAAACAACAACAACAAAAGAGAGTTAAGAAAATGGACAGAGTTCTTTAGTAAGAATTGGTGGGGCAACTTCTAAGGGCTTGATTCAACCATGTGTTCTCGGCAGACCCAGGACATGGCTCTAGCCAGCTATTAGGAGTGGTAGAATGGTCAAATGACATTTTGCTAAAGTTAATGACTAATGCTGTAATGTATGTTAGTACCATGTTCAGCAAGACATTTGCTCATGACTTACTTTCACCCATGATAGAAAACATTCATTTGCAAGTGTTCTTACTTTCAGGAATGAATCACATTAAAGGAAATGATCGTGAATGCAGATCTGGAGTGGGGGGCTGGGGTGGGGGGGTCACCAGTCTCATTAGAGAATTAACTAAATCTATAAAGTTCCACAGAAAAATCCTCATCAGTATCTCATGTAATTTCTGAGAATTCACTAGCTGCCCCACAAATCTCTTCTCAAGCTTATTTTTAGATAGAACCCTAGATTAAAGATCTCCTGGACGGCATGACTTTGAACCTATGTTTTAGAGCTTCTCTTTATCTTTTTGTTTGTTTGTTTCAAAACAGGGTTTCTCTGTGTAAACAGACCTCAGCTGTCCTGAAACTCGATCTGTAGGCCAGGCTGGCCTCAAACTCTCAGAGATCCACCTGCCTCTGCCTCCACAGTGCTGGGATTAAAGGTGTGTGCCACCGTGATTTTAGTACTTCTCTAAGTGCAGTTCATGGACCTCAGCATCAGAATCACCCCAGGTATTTAAGAAAGGAATAAGACAGGATTGGAGGAGAAAGCCTGCAATCCCAGCTACTTGGCATGTTGAGGCAGGGGAATCATATGTTCAAATGCTGTCTGAACTACAGTTATACTTTGAGTTTAAGGTCAAACTATTAGGCAACTTAGTGAGACTATCTTAAAACAATTTTAAAAAGGGCTCAGTGCTTGCTTAGCATGTGAGAATTCAACCTCAAGCAAACAGTAAGCTTGTAGGACAAAGGTCATTTGTTTCAGAATTTCTAAGACATCAGATAAACAACAAAAACAAAACTATTTCTAAAATCCCTGAGATGATTGTGTGTGTGTGTGTGTGTGTGTGTGTGTGTGTGTGTGTGTGTGTGTGTTTGGAAAGTAACATTTGAGGGGCATTGCTTTATTCCAACTCTGTCGTTTTATGTTAATGTTTTCATCTGTTTTAAGTCATGTTTGTTTACTGTTCACTTGGCATGTGTACATAATACTGTTTAGTATGAACTCATTAGAGAACATTAGTGTACTTGTATTCCAGATAGAAAAATATCTGGAAGTTTATGTATTTTGTAAAGAGCGTCTCTGGGTAGTAATGGGAATGATCTTTATTTCTTTCTATTCTTTTTTCTCTATCTTTTTCTTCTTCCTCTATTTAAAAATACGCTTCCTCTTTCTGGCTTCAATTTCCTCATCAAGGAAAGAGAGTGTTATAACTTTGTGAACTTCAAGAGCATGGTCTGATCTGGTTGTCAGAGACTTCATTCTACCTCTTAGCTTCCCTGTCAACCTATAGTATAAACTGTGTAGGTGGTCTCCGTATGTGAATAATCGTGTATTATTTTTACATATATTATCCTGAGATGCCCAGTAACCGTTTTGTTGCCAGAAAAACGATTCTATTTGTTCGCAAGGACCTAGAATAGAAATAACTCACTGTCTAAGAGCATCAAAGTTCCTCTTTTCCTGTTAGCCTTAAAAAATGCCCTCCTTGCACCTCTCTTCCTAGTGTAATAATGGCTGTGAACCAAAAAGCCAGGGCGTGGCCACCCCGCCCTCCTGCCCGGACATCACCGCCCCTCTCTCTGCTTACAAGCCTGTCGATTGGCTGAAAGGAATAAAGAGCCCCGCCCCTGGTCTTATGACTCCAGCTGAAGCTGCGAGTCCTGGCTTTCGCTGTGCCTCGGCCGGTGGTCGCCTGTGCTTTCGCTTTCCCTGGCCTGCGAGGGTGTTCATTTGAATCGCCGGTCCGGTCTTCGCTTTCCTGAGGGATCACGATGCGCCTCCTCTCTCTGGTTTCGGGCTGGAAGCTCGTCCTACTCTTTCTGTTCCTGGGTGAGTTTTCGGGCCCTCTCCTTTAGTATCGTTCAGCTGGGCCCGGGGGATCGGGGGAGTTTCAAAGGCCACAACCTGAAAGACTGGTCTTTGAGAAGGCCTTGAGAAACGGAACAGCTGACACAGGGCGGCGGAGGCGGCCCGCGGCGGCGGGGGTGGGGGGACAGTTGGGGGGACACACGACCTAGAGAAAGGCCTGGCCATGGGATGGCCGGCAAGGAGGGCCTCTAAGAGTAACAACAGGGCAAGTAAGGGGATGAAGAGGACGTCAAGAGATTAGGCAAGAGGAGCGAAGAGTTCTAGACCTCTGGGGTAGAGAGAGCAACTTGGAAGAGTCGGGGAGCAGACACCGGGGAGTCTTGGTTTCGTGGATCAGGGGAGAGTTTTGAAGATGGTGGAAAAAAAGTATAGAGTGAGAAAGGAAATTTGGAATGGAAGGCGCTGTACCCGCGTGAAATTGTTGGGGAGAAGGTGGGACAGTAGGGCCTAAAGGGCAGAGACACCGTTTGGGAGCTTTGTAGGTAGGATTTGAGGCTGGGAGAGAAGATGATTGAAGAGATAAGGAATGGCCTTGGAGTTTTGAGGGTAAAGGGATATTTATCTAAGGTGACTGGAAAGAAAGAAAACTTATACCCAACCTCTGGAGACTAAAGGGGTTAACTTTGAGTGATTAACTTTGGTGGGGAGTGAGTATCTGACTTGAACGTGTTGAGGATCTTGTTTTTCTTGTTCATTTGTTTGTTTTTGTTTTTCCTCTTATAATTTCGCTACTTCCTCCCAGCCAGACTCCGACTGAAATATCCCTAGATGCTAAAGCCGGGAGCTTCCAAGATGGTAATTGTGTATCTGAGCTTTGTATAATCAATCCGTTTTCTTCACAGCCTCTTGGATTTTTTTTTTCTTACCACGATCAGCTTATTTGTGGTTTTAAAGTAGTAGGTAATAGCCTACGAGTTGTGCTGTTACTAGGTGAAAAGAGTAGCCAGGTTAATAATGTTGGTTGGTTGTGATCTGCCCCAATAGACTTAAGAGTCCATAACAGCCTAAACTTGAACTTTGATCCCAGTGTGTCCTCCTGACCTGATTTACTCTGCCTGTTGTTACCTAGTGCCTCCTGCTGTTTGTGCTTTAATAAAGGGATAGAAGGAAAAGACCCAGACCCGAATGGGTTGGAGATAGGTATATTGAGGGGGTTTTGAGAAGGCAAAAGAATTACATTTGTAATTCACAGGTTGGTGGAATAGTTGGAACACTGTGTTCTCACCCAGTGGGCATTTGGCACTATCTTCTAAGAGGCATTACATTTTTTTTTTCCGTAATAGCTTTTGAGGTTTGTTTTTTTTTTAAAGATTTATTTACTTTTTATTTATATGAGTATACTGCATGCAGCTGTCTTCAGACACACCGGAAGAGGGCATCAGATCCCATTACAGATGGTTGTGAGCCACTATGTGGTTGCTGGGAATTGAACCCAGGACCTCTGGAAGAGCAGTCAGTGCTCTTAACCGCGGAGCCATCTCTCCAGCCCGTTGTTTTTCTTTTGGAGATTGTATTTCTTTTTTTTTTTTTTTTAAATTTTTTTTTATTTATTTTAATTTTTTAATTTTTTTTAAAACCTCTTAAGATTTATTTATTTATATGAGTACACTGTTGCTCATGCTGTCTTCAGACACACCAGAAGAGGGCATTGAATTGCAAATGGTTATGAGCCACCATGTGGTTGCTGGGAATTGAACTCAGGACCTCTGGAAGAGCAGGCAGTGCTCTTAACCATTGAGCCGTCTCTCCAGCCCAGAGATTGTATTTCAATTACATTTTCCCTTCTCTTCCCCACCTCCAAATCTTCCCATATTCTCCTCCCTACTCTTTCTAAAACCCATGACCTCTGTTTTCATTAATTGTTATTGTATGCTTATAAGTATTTGTATATACATATGTATTCTAGAAGAATCTATTGTCTCACTGGGCAGCTTTGAGTGGATAGAGACCAGGGATCCTGCTAACCTGCTTGCAAGAACAGGAAGAACCCCTCAATAAAGAGTTCTCTCTTTCAACATATCAGCAGTGCCAAATGTGAGGAGTCCAGCTTGAGAACATAGCATTCAGTGAGCTCATCCAGTAACTCCCAAGGAGCTTACTTGGGAGCCTTTGGGATCAAAGCTTTCCCCAACAATAGTAAGGTCTTTCTTATTTTCTCTCCTAGACTCTTGCTTATATACAGTAGAGTTTTCTAGAAGCTATATACATAATATGTGCTGATATCTCCACCCTTATTCTAGTGTTCCCAATATTTATTAATTTATCAACTTTCATTTGTAATATAGTAAATGCCAGCAGATATAATTCACCTAAGCCAAGACTCTGTGAAGTCTTCTATAGACCAAGCATTGTGACTCTAATCCATTTGCAGGCCCTGATCTAGCTGATCTTACTGTGTAAGAAACTTCCTATAACATTTTGAAATTGGGTCACGAAGCTTGGTATGAACACTTACTTCTAAGCCTTACCTTGAGGCCCTTACCGAGAGCTGGCTGACCCCAAAGACAGGCTTCTTTGCAGTGGAAAACACCTTATCAGTGACAAGAGGCGTCTGACAAAGGCCTATTAACCAGTAATTCCCTGCCAATTGAATCTGCACAAACACAACACTGTTATTGTTCAGAAAATGTGAGAAAAATACTTGACCTATGTGCTGGCTTTTGTGCCATGAAACTTTTTTTTTTAATGAAATATTTTCTTTTGCATTTAAAAAAGCAGTGCATACTCATTGCAGAAAGTAAACAGACAAGACTTAGTACATAGAGTAAACTAGATTAATCCTTTTGGGTGTTTTCTGAAGCTGATTTCCTCCATCTACAAATTCAGAAAGGGAGTTACAGGAGCAACAATGTAGGATGCAGGTTTTTTGCATAATTTTTTTTGATTTATCTATATTTTATGTATGTTTTTTTCTGCCTGTATGTCTGTGTATGACATTTGTCCCTGGTACCAGTGGCAGTTTGAGGGGGTATCACATCCCCCTGGAACTGGAGTTTACACAAACACTTGTGAGCTGCCACGTGGGTGCTGGGAATCAACTAAGTTCTCTGGAAGAGTGATGGCTGAGCCACCTCCAGCCCCAGGATCTAGTTTTTAAGTCTTCACAGCTGTTCTTTCAGGCATTTCCTGGTCTGCTGTGAGGCTGAAGAAGATTCTGCATGCCTTAAGAATTTACTTAAGAATTGTTTTTAGACTTTGTGTTTTACATTTCCATGTCAAAATGGACACCCAAGAATAGGGTTTTGACAACTGTAGGCATAATTGTGTCCTGGTACTTAAGTGGGTACCAGTCCTGAATGTGTACTCTCATTGGTATACTGGTTCATTTTGCAACTTCATTATTCTATTCCATCTTTATCAGTAGCCTCTTAAAAATAACTATTTTAGTAGAGCAGTGGTTATGCATGCCTTTAATCCTAGCACTTAGGAGACAGAAGCAGGAAGATCTGTGAGTTCGAGGCCAGCCTGGTCTGCATAGTGAGTTCTTGGACAGGCAGGGCTGTTACGCAGAGAAACCTCATCTTGAAAAACAAAAACAAAAACAAAAATCTACTTTAAAGCTGGGGCTATATCTCAGTTATAGAGAGCAGTTACACAGAATGGGTAAGGCCTTAAGTTTAATCTCCAGCCAGTTCTGTAAAAAAGGAAGACCAAAACCCTTGCTTTAAAGTAAACATATAGATACTTTTAAATCTTATATTGGTGTTTTCTACAGACTTTTATTTTTTTAATTTTTTAAAATTATTTTTTCTTTTTTCAAGATGGGGTTTCTCCGTGTAGTCCTGGCTGTCCTGCAATTCACTGCGTAGATCAGGCTGTCTCTGCCTCTTGAGTGCTGGGGTTAAAGTGGTGCACCACTACAAATGGCTCACAACAAACTTTTGTTGGCTTTCATTTGAATGAATTATAAACAATGAAAGACGACCATTTTGGGGGAAAAAAACCTATGAGTTAGAGACATGAAAAGGCAAAAGATGAAAGTCCGTTCCTAACATCATTGCTTAATTGTGTTTCCAGCGTTTCCTCTGTGGTCATTGATTTTTATAACTAGCTTAACTTCTGTTTTGTTTTGTTTTTTTTTTCTCAGACAGGGTTTTTCAGTGAAATAGCCCTGGCTGTCCCGAAACTCACTCTGCAGATCAAGCTAGCCCTCCAGCTCACAGAGATCCACATGCCTCTGCCTCTTTACTGCTAGGATTAAATACTTGCCCCCACCGTGCCCTACTTAACTTCTGTTTTATTTAAAGGGTTGAATGAGACTTAAAAAAACAGCTTGGCTAACTATCCTGAGTGTAGTTCAGGTTGGGGCCACTCCCTCCCACAAATTATTAACTGCCTACTGTAGGCTAACCACCACAGCCAGATGAAAGTGAGACAGCAGTAGGCAGTGGAGGGTCTGCTGTTCTAGAGCCTACATTTTAGAGGGTGAAGATAGGCCGATAGGTAAGTAACATTTCAGATAGTGTAACAAACAGGAAGCAGATAACAAGGAATGGAATTGAATACCTGAGATAGTGTGTGCTGGGGTGACCTGTGTGCTTATGTTATGTGGTCAAAAGGCTTTCTAATGTTGAGTGACGTTTGGGTAGAGACCTTGGTGATGGGAGGACACCCACCATACCTGTAAGCATTTGGGACAGTGGGTGAGGAGGCTCTGGAGGAGGTGGAGGATGGAAAATCATGATCAGACTAATATGAATTTTCAGTCAAAATACAACAAATAAATTACTTACGCTAAAAACAGAGTGTGTTTCTCAGCTCTTAGGTGTAGTAGCCTATTTTCTGTTTTTATGGTCTTAGTCTCTTGAGAGGATGAGGTGACTGGTGTTTCCTGTAAGTTTTTTGCTGGGGTATTGATTGGCAGGCTTTGTAGGTAAGATGGTGAATTAGACCAAATGTGATATCTTTTTGTCTTCTGTGGCTCTTACACGATGTTTTACAAAAAGGTCTTTTGTGTCTTTGAATGAACAGTAAGAGTACAGGTAATTATAGGCTGGTCTCCCATGATAATTCTAGTGTCTCCTACTTGGGCTCCTTTATTGGGGGGTTAGGGGAAACACGGTCTCACTGTGTAGCCCTGCAACACTCTATGTAAACCAGGCCAACCTCAAATTTAAGAGATCACCTGCCTCTAGCTCTTTAGTTCAGGGATCTAGGGCACGCACTGTCACATTTGGCACTTGAAATATGCCTGTGTAGGCATGAGGCCTACTGTGGAGAGCTAAGAAGGACTTGGTGAGGAGAATTAATTTTCTCAAACAACCAGCACCTCTCCTTTTGGAGAGCATCAGAAAAAGAAAATGTTTTAACACTGTTTTCCTGTTGGTTTGTTTTTCCTCCTTACCACAGTTTGTTTAAACAGTAACTTTGATTTCATGGTTCAATTAAAATTCATCTATCTGTGGTAGAGACACTCAAAAGGACTGGCTCGACAATATCCACAAGTCATTGGTTATCACATCTGATAGAGTTCTAAATATTTAAATATTCCTTTGTATGCAGCCTTCTTTTCCTGGAATTTACAGTGGACATGTGTCTGTAACCCAGCATTGTCTTGGCACTGGAGAGAGCTTCTGTGACCTTGCTTCAGGAAGGCTGCACTTCCTAATCACAATCTCTAAAGTGGTCAGAGATTTTTCCATTCCAGAAGTGTATTTTATGAGTACTTGTTGGTATCCCAGTGTGCATTGCAAAAGCACTCTGGAGGCCTGCCAACTGGGGCTCAGCAATAGGCACTTTCCATTACTTAAGTAAAGTTGTCTCATTTTCTTACCTACTCTCTGACTTTAAAAAAGAATCAAGGAAGTCATTTTATGGTTTAGAACAATATATTTTGTTAATTTTAACTGTTGCTTTTCACGTACCAACATTCATAGCTTAAAATCTTATTTGCTGTTGTAGCAGACCTAACAAAAAGAAAAATGTAAACAAGGGAGTCACAGGTAAACATGAGAACAGCTAACTGGGTGTAAACACACGGGAAGACCGTCACTTAACAGAGAAGAAGTGGTTTTACAGTGGTCTCATTCTGTAGCCCAAGCTCACCTGCAACTCACACTGTAGCCTGGGTTAGCCTGGAATTCACGGCAGTCCTCCTGCCTCAACCTCCTGAGTGCTGAGATTATAGGCTATGCCCTGTTTTGTTAGGAGTGTCTGAGCACATGTATGAGTACGTATGTACATGTTGCACGTGTGGAAAGTAGAGAACAACTTTCAGGAGTCAGTTCTTCTATCCTGTGGGTTCCAGGAAGTGAACCTAGTTCTAGTTCCTAAGTTGTCAGGTTGGTACAAGCATCCTTACTTCTGAACCATCTCTCTGGCCCCCTCCCTTTTAAGAAAAGCATTTATTTATTTTATATGTATGCATGTTTTGCTTGCATGTATGTTTTGTGTTCTACACTCATGCCCTGGTGCCCCTCAGAGACAAGGGAGTTGGTTGCCCTGGAGCTGGAGTTATGGATGGTTGTGAACACCATAAGGTTGCTGGGAGTGGAGCACAGGTCCTCTGCAAGAACAACACATACTTTTAACCACTGAGCCATCTCTCCAGCTCTGTATGTCTCCCTTTACACCAAATAAAAACAAACCAACCCACCTTTTGGCCAACCTCAAGGTAAGTGGATAAAGTTTAGGATAGGACTTAATGGGCTGAAAGTAAAGATGCATTTTAGAATGGGACAGGATCCCTTTCTTTACATCCCGTGTTTACTGAAAGGGAGGCTTGTAAACAGGATCTCTAAGTTGCTTGGAAAATTTCTCTTAGCTCAGAGTGTTTACACCCCATCAAGAAACCCATTAGACAGATCCTGCAATTCTGGCAAGAGTAACTGGCCCAGAGTCTCACAGCTGGTAGGCTTGGCTTCCTGAGTGGAATGGTAGCTTTTCAGTCCCGCAGATGGGTGATGGGCTCTCTTCATCATTTCACTATATTGTTTCTGAGGTCACTGTTGTATGGATTTTGTTTTTGTTTCGTTTTATTTTTTTAAATTTTATTTCTGTGAGTGCTTTGCCTGCTTGTAAGTCTGCCGTGTTTATGCCTGGTACTTGAGGATACCACAGGAGGGTGTTGGGTCTCTTGGGACTAGAATTAGAGACTATTGTGAGCAGCCGTGTAGGTTCTGGGAATCCAGCCTGGGTCCTCTGGAATGACTGAGCCATTTCTCCATCCCCTGCTATATGGATTTTGTTTCTATCTTCTATTTTTTCCCCCAAAACAGGGTTTTTCTGTGTAACAGCCTTGGTTGACCTGTAACTTGCTCTATAGAGCAGACTGGCCTCAGAAATCTGCCTATGTCTGCTGATTAAAGGCATGTGCCGGCATGGTGCTTTGTGTTAGTCTGTGTACCTTTCAGGCACATCTTGGGCCAAACAGACCTGTGAAAACCTAGCCACTATTTTTTTTTTTTTTTGCAATGCTTTGTGTTTGGATAGCCAAGTTCTGAAAACCTATACATGACCATTTTGGAGCAGCCCTGATAGCAGCATTGCACTTGAGAATGTTACTTTTTTGATTTACTTGTTTTTTTTATTTATATGAGTACACTGTAGCTATCTTCAGACACACCAGAAGAGGGCATCGGATCCCATTACAGATGGTTGTGAGCCACCATGTGGTTGCTGGGAATTGAACTCAGGACCTCTGAGAAGAGCAGTCAGTGCTCTTAACCGCTGAGCCATCTCTCCAGCCCCGAGAATGTTACTTTTTGAGGCATGATCTTTTTCCTTTTCTTTTGAGAATAAAGTCTCAGCTCCATAATCACACATTCTAGGATATATTCAGCTATGGCTTCGAAAGACCAAACAGCCTTTAAAATACATACAGCCTTTAAAATAGTTTGGCTATTCTAAAAATCAAGCGTAGCAGTGAAGTGTGGAAATCACTTGCTAGAGACACTATTCAAGTATTACATTTCAAAATTAATCTCTTACTTTATGGGAAAAGCATTATTCATGGCTTGGAATCTGAGTCACAGTTTATGGAAAATTGACATGAGCCTTGTGGCAATATCCAGAACACTGATAAGTTCGTGATTTGGAAATTCAAAAGAATGGCCTCCTGTAATAAGACTCAGACATATTTCAGGTCTACATTGCAGGGTATTTTCACTTTGATGTAATCAATCAGTATTTAATGAAAACCTAATATGTATTCAGCATTACTAGGAACAGTAAGGGACCTGTTCTTCAGTGTGACAGACAAGATAGATGGCATTCATATAAAAGACACACTCTTAGGGACTGTGGCTTAGATAAGATCTTATGATTAAAGGAGCATATTGGAATTCAAATGAGTGATGGAAACATTTGTAAAGGGAATCTTTATCCACATACATCACCCACTCACAGACTTTGGTACTTTATTAATAGTAAATTGCTTACTATACATCAAATTTCACAGCATACTAGTTTGCTGTGAAGTGGCAGTTTGGAAGTGCTATATTTTGGAGCCTTTGCCAGTAGGAGAGACAGGATTCAATGACAAAATAAGTTGGATTTGCATTGCCCTGAGAGCTGATGGTGTTGAATACTTTTAAATGTATTTATTGGCCAGTTGAAGTTCTTAATTTGAAAATTAACTGTCATTTGTCCCTATAATAAAAACTATTGAAAGAACATTTAAAATATCCGTAATTCAAGATAGTGTAAAGTCCACTGAGATGTGCAAATATGTTTTATGGAGTGTTGTGTAAGGGCTTTTATATTCAAGGGAACTTTGTGGAGAAATGTCTGCTAAAAAATGGATAGCATGTAAGTATGGGTCCCTTTTTTATTTCTACTTTGTGAAATGGGTTGGTTGTAGGGGGCTTATTACTTAGCCTAGATTGGCCGTGAACTCATCATCTTCCTGCCTCAGCTTCCCAAGTGCTAGGATTACAGGCATGCATAAACATGGCCAGCTTCAATCTCAGTTACAAACTTGAGAAAGAAAACCTGATGGATTTTAAGCAAAAAGGGAGTTTATTGAAATCATAGTGGGGTAGGGTTTGGTAGCACAGACCTGTAATTCCAGGCAGGAGAATGGAGTTCTTAGCCAACCTGGCAAACAGTGAGTTTTCTGGGATATATAGCAAGACTGTCCGAGTGGGGATTGGGAGGCAGAAGCAAGTGATCTCTGAGTTCAAGGCCAGTTTAGTCTACACAGTAAGACACTGTCTCAAAAAGGAAGGGGGGGAAAGGAAGGAGAAAGACTGTCTTAAAACAGACAGACAAACCAGAAAGCCAAACAACCCCTTCCCCAGGAAGCAACAACAATAAACCCCGAAAACTATAGTGGGACATGTTATATAGTCTTTGAAACCACAGTTCCACTAGATTACCAATACATGAAAGAGTGCTTACATCAGCATTTGTGATGGGCTAGACTGGGACTTTTCTAGGTGTCCATCAACAATACCACAGATATATAGCAAAGGTTTGCCCCATAATCAGAAACAGTAGAATAGAATGAATGAGTTGCAGCCACACGCCATTATGAATCTCACAGGTCATAATGTTGAGTGAAAGAAGACAGACCGGAAGGAGAGCATAGTACATTATTCTGCCTATATCAAGCTAAAAAAGAGGCTGTAGTCATCTGTTGCAAGTCAGGATGGCATTTTACTTTGGAAGAGGAATATTAACTGAATGGAGAAGCTACAGGAACTTTGGGGGTATAGTCAGCCTTTTTTTGTCCTCTATAGGTTCCATATTCACAGATTTAAGCAGGTATGGATCAAAGGATGAAGGAGAAAAAAGTATACTGAATATTATGGACTTTTTTTACACCACACTTATGCTGTATTATATAAGTGATCCAGGGAGGCTATAGAAGGACGTGGATGGATTATGTGCAGATACTGTGTACACCGTTTTATATAAGGGACTAGAATGTCTGTGAACTTCAGTATTCTCCGAGTGTCCTGAAAGCTGTTTCTACAGATACCAACAGTGTACTTGGAATGTTCTGCTTCTTGAAGGAGGGTTCACACTTGCCCATGTAATAAAAAAAGCTCTGAGCTGTGTACACCTTTTCCTTACATGTTATGCTGTGTATGTTACATCTCAATAACATTTTGTTTTAAAGTGATCAAGGGCTAGGCATGCAGTTCTGTGGTAGCACACTTGCTCCCCAGTTCAATCTCCTGTACCCAAATAACCAAATAACGTGTTAAAAAAGGTGCATAGTATATCAGGTTACTTAGAAAGAGGAAGAACTCTGGTCATGTATACCAGAACCTAATATCCCAGGTTATGCTACTGGATTGCATTGCTATGACCAGATGAAACAAGTTAAGCTTCTACCATTGGCTAGCATACTTTTTTTCTAGGTACTCGAACCTGCTAAGCTATTTCCTTGCCCATAGGATGCTTTTTCTATAGCTGGTTCCATCCTCAGCTCTTTTAAGTCTGGGGTGGAGTTGTTAGGGACAGTTTAGCTGTAAGGGAGGTTGGGGAAGCAAGTGTTCAACATTTCCAGTTTCTATAGCAGCCAATGATGTGTAGACCAGTAGTTAGAATCATGTCGAAGGGTATAGTTATTTTACCTTTACAGCCCCAAAGGAGTAGTCCTTGAGGTGAAGATTTAAGCCATCAGAAGGAAGTGGATCTCAAGTCCTAGAAACAATAGAAGTGAAGCTGAGTGTAGCCTTTGGGCCCAGTGGAAACCAGTTCAACCAGATTAAAGGGTGTGTTCTGGGAAAATGGTCTGAGTGATGGTGAAGCAATAGGGTGGGACAAGATTAAGGGTTACTTTGAAAGTCAGACAGGAATTTAAATTTAGTTTGGGAGTTCCGGGAACCAGTAAAAAAAAAAAAATTAAGCCTGAATGCTGGTGAAAGAAGTGATATCTGGCAGTGCTTTTTAGGGACAGCTCAGAGAGGTCTGTAGTAATGTAAAGATGGAGTGGTAGATAGGGAATAGAAGTAGGAAGAAAATGTCAGGCCTTTGCCTTTGTATTTCATGGTGTGGGATCAAGGGAGACCATTTGGAGGAGGAAGTAAAAAATGAATCTGGGTTTTGGAATTGTTAGTTTGGGCTGATAAGCCTACGAGTAAAAGCAGTCCTGATGCAGATGGACTTGGCGAAGGATGGATAGGTGTGTCTGGGTCCTCAGGGCATCCCTCTGTTCTCAGTCTTGTTCCAGGAGGTGGATTAGGTATCTTGAGTTTGATGGAAAGGGATAAATGTGAACTACAATCCAAATTCTCTTCTTAAAGCCTGTACTTTCTCACCATGGCAAATTGATCCTGTTACTTCCTTACTTGAATTTTTTTCTTTTTTCTTGTTTTTTAAAGACAGGGTT
Source organism: Uromys caudimaculatus (assembly GCA_028551405.1). Lineage (NCBI taxonomy): Eukaryota > Metazoa > Chordata > Mammalia > Rodentia > Muridae > Uromys > Uromys caudimaculatus. The sequence continues at coordinate 86,431,130 of CM052722.1, read as the reverse complement.
TTGCCTGTAGCCTTGGCTGTTCTGTAACTTGCTCTGTAGACCAAGCTGGCCTCTAACTCATAGAGATCCACCTGCCTTGAGATACTGTTTTTTGAGACCAGCTTAGGTTAGCTTTTTACCTGCCTCACCATCTTTTTCAGTATTTATTTTAATTTTATGTGCATGGGTGTTTTGCCTTCATATATGTCTGTGACCACATGTGTTCCTGATGCCAGCCTAGGCCAGAGAGGACATCAGAACTTCTGGAACTGGAGGTAATGTTGGTTGTGAGCCACCATGTGGTGCTGGGAATCAAACCCAGGTCCTCTGGAACAGCATCTAATTCTCATCTCTCCAGCCCAGCTTGCATCCCCCCTCTTTTATTTCATTCAAGTATTTTAGATTTATTTTTAAGTGTATTAGAATTTTGCATGAATGTAAATTTGTGCACCATGTGGGTTCCTAGTACCCATAGAAGCCAAAAGAAGACATGAGATTGCCCGGAACTAGAGTTTTAGACAGTTGTGAGGGTACTGGGAATCAAACCTCCATCGTCTGCAAGAACAAGTGCTCTTACCCACTCAGCCAGCTCTGCAGCCCCATGCCTAAGGTCCTGAGTGTCATGCCTTAGTTTCCTAGATGCTGGGGTTGTAAGTGTACACCATTGTTCCTGGCTTCTCAGCTACTTTCATAATAGTTTTGAGTGGTTGGGGTAGAAGAAGAGTATCCTTTTTTTTTAAACTGATTTTAAGTAACACATAAAACATAAAATTGTACACAATAAAATGAGATATCATGATTTTTAGATGCATTTGAATATTGTCTAATTTTAAAGAATCAAACTAAACATTGATCCCTGGTGTTGCTCATTTTTTTTATGTGAAGGCTTTGAAAATCCTTTCTTTTTGAAGTGTTTGGTACACTGCTGCTGTCCCATGCAGTGCGTTGATGTTGAAGCATATCAGGGATGCTTACTCCTAAGTGTCCTAACTGTAACTTAGTTTCTGTTGATTGGCATTTCTCCATCTCTTCTCATCTACTCTGCCCAGCTTCTTAAGACTACAGCAAAAGAGAGGTGTACACTCATACCTGTAATGAATATAGATGCAAAACTCTTAAAAACATAACAAATTGAATGCAACAGCATATTAAAAAGATCATTTATCATGACCATGTAGGCTTTATACCAGGGATATAAGCTGGGGACTTTGTGCCAAACTTTGAGATCGGGCAAAGCCAAACTTCAGCTGATTAGGAATTGTAAGTTGGAGTTCTCAGCAGCACTCTACAGGTAGACTTGTATCTGCTTGACAGCGCCATTTCATTTCTATGAAGAAAAGAATGGTGGCAAAAACCTATGTTCCTCATACAAGGTCTTTCTGAAATGAATCTTTGCCAATACTTAGTCACTGTCAGCCACCACAAGCTTTAACATAGTGTTTGGGCTTGCTAAGGCAGCTAGGTCTCTGGAGCATGAAAGGTTGCCTTTTGTGTATAGCTTGAAAGCTGTGGCTGAGGCATGCCAGCTTGGTATTCCTCTCAGGAGTTTTCTCTTTAGTCTAATAGCATGTCCCTACCTGTAATGACACTTTAATGCTTAGATAGCATTAAAGGGTGTACAGCGATCTTAACAGGAAGCAGCTTCCCCTTGGGTAATGTATTAGACAGGCAAGACAATTTGCAAAAGGCTGCCAGTTATTTATGCTGCAGGTGTATTTGCTGGCATATTTCCCCCTTCTCCATTAAAATATTGAAGCTTTAGAGGCTTGAGTTTAATAGATAATGTTTCAGCAACCTTTAAGTAATAGAAGATTAGAGTTGAGTTAGATGAAAAATCCCAAAGCATTTCTGCATGAAAGTTTCTCCATTTACAGAAGAAGCAGGTTGAGAATTTAGGAAGTGATTGTGGGTCCATAAGAAAGGTTCACCTACCTTTTTACTCAGTTCAATTTTAACGAGAAATAAAAATGAATTCTGCATTTGTAAAGATGGACTTTTCTTATGGATCTAGGCTGTAACAGCACTTTGAGATGTTGCTTCTCTGGTATTGTGATACATGTGTTTAGAAAAGCTAAACCTGATCACATCAGAATAAAATTATTTGGCAAGATCTCCATGTGTCCTAGGTCATATAGATGTTAACAGAATTTTGAGTAAGAACGTAAGCGATGTGATGAATCATTGCAGAGAAAGTTTCACTGACTGGGTTGAGAGAAGCAGGAGTTTAATACACCTTTCCAAACTTGTCCCTACCTTAGTTACTTCAAAAACTAAAGACAGCATTGGATGTAGCGCAGTGGGGTGCTTGCCAAATGTAGGGAGCCCTGGCTTTGAGTCACAGCACTGCAAAACCAAATGAGAAGAGCAACAAGACAACTGGGATGTCTAAAACGGAACTAACAAGGCACCAGTGAATGTAGGGGTCAGATGTCACTAGTTTCTGCCATCCCCTAAGCATCAAGGATCTACTAACCATTTCCAAAAGAGAAAAAGCTATCTTTATTACTAGTGGCCTTTAAAAACTACAAAGAAATATAATCACCAAGATAACCATCTACTTAAACAGACGTGTTTTATGTTAGAGCTGGTTGAACTTCAGCCGTGGCTAGATTTTATCTTTATCTTATATTGTACTTTTTTTTTTTTAATTTAGGAGCTGCTCAGTCCAATGCATTGAAACTTAACTTGACAGATTCAAAGGGTACTTGCCTTTATGCGGAATGGGAGATGAATTTCACAGTAACATATGAAACTACAAACCAAACCACTGTAAGTAAACATATCTGCCTTTTTAAAGGTTTATTTGCTTTTTATGTATATGGTGTTTTGCCTGATGGGTGTCTCTGCACCATATTCATACACTGCCCTGAGAGGTCAATAGTAGAGGGCATTGAATCCTGAGGAACTGGAATTACAGATGGGGGCGAGCTGCCATATTGGTGCCGGGAATCCTCTGGAAGAGCAGCTGATACTGTTAACCAGGAAGCAGTGTTTCTAGTCCACTTGAGTAAACAGATTTTTTTGTTTGGGTGGTGATGGTACTGGGGTTTGAACCCAGACTCTAATAGGTACTAGGTAAGCACTGTACTACTTTCAGCCCCATATTTGTCTTGAGTTTTCTATAAGGGATTTATTTATATTTAGCCTTTTTTTGTTTGTCCCCCACCACCCCAGACAGCGTCTCTGTGTAGCCCTGGCTGGCCTGGAACTCAGATTCACCTGCCTCTGCCTCCTAAGTGCTGAGATGAAAGGTGTGTGCCACCATGCCCAGCTTACATTTAGACTTTTTTACCCTTTACTGTTTTACCTTTAAAAAACAAAAAAGATTTATGGGCCAGGCAGTGGTGGCGCATGCCTTTAATCCCAGCACTTGGGAGGCAGAGGCAGGCAGATTTCTGAGTTCGAGGCCAGCCTGGTCTACAGAGTGAGTTCCAGGACAGCCAGGACTACACAGAGAAACCCTGTCTCGAAAAAAAAAAAAAAAAAAGATTTATTATGCATTCAGCATTCTGCCTACATGTTTCCCTGCAGGCCAGAAGAGGGCGTCAGATCTCATTACAGATGTGAGCCACCATGCGGTTGCTGGGAATTGAACTCAGGACCTCTGGAAGAACAGTCAGTGCTCTTAACCTCTGAGCCATTTCTCCAGCCCCTACTTTTTTACCTTTTATACTGTATACAAATAAGATCTCATGTTAATTGGCCTAACACTTCAGTCCTGTGTTCTAAAAGTATTATACTCTTACAAGTATTCTGTTTAAGATTGGAGGGGATACTTTGAATTCATTGGTTCTTTGGGCTTTTCCTTGGAGATGGTTATATGCAAATGAGGAAAGACTTCATGGTATTTCAGTTACATCTACTTTTGTCATACTAGAATATACTAACATTAAAACTTGAATTTCCTTTTTTCCTTTTTAAAATTATGTTTTAAATTTTTTTATGTGTATATAGGGTACGTATAGAAAAAAATTTTTCTATGTGTGTTTGTGCACCACTTGTGTGTGCCTGATGTCAGAGGAGGGTAGAAAAGGGCATAGCCTCCCCTGGAACTAGAGTTATAGACAATTGTGAGTCCACAATGTGAGTTCTATAATGCAACCCGGGTCCTCAAGATGAGTAACCAATGCTCTTAACCACCTAGCCATCTGTCAAACTCCCAACTTCTAAGAAATAGTTTGCTGTATCTATTTACCTTTTTGTTGGTCTCTTTGGTCTTTTTGCCTTATTTTCATTTTGTTAAAGCCCTATCTATAACATGACTTTAAAAGAAAACAGTCTACAAACTGTGAAATTGCTCATTGGTAGAACTCTTGCCCATTGTGCATGAGAGCTTGGATTCTCTCCCCAGCTCTGTAGAAATGAACAAATAGCTAGAGAAGAGTCCAGGCAACTTCTCTCTTCTTTAGACATCCATGAGCTTGCCCAGACAACTGGTATGTAGCTAAAGAATCTAAGATTGGCTTTCATAGCACACCAAGCAAAGAGCCTGTTGGCTGAGGGGAAAGTGTGATTTAGCTAAACGTGGTATACCCAACTAGGTTTGCCAGGGCTGGTCTTACTGATGTCTGTTTTTTCTTACCCACTCCTAAACTGTTTTTATCTTTTAGAAAACTGTAACCATTGCAGTACCCGACAAGGCCACACACAATGGAAGCAGTTGTGAGGATGACCAGAATGGTGCCAAAATAATGATACAGCTTGGATCCACTGTCTCTTGGGCTGTGAATTTTACCAAGGAAGCATCTCATTATCTTATTCAGAACATCACGCTTTCCTACAACACTAGTGATAGCACCACATTTCCCGGTGCTGTGCATAAAGGTAATCGTAAGAATTGGATTGGTTTTATATCTCTTGCTTTTATTAGTAACAAAAAATGCCAACAACTAAAATAATGATTATTATGCCTATCTGTCTTCCTAAGACGAGTGAAAAATCAAGTCCTCTTATTCCTTTCAGTCCTGCGAACATGCATAGAATAGTGTTGGACACAAAATGATATTGACTGTCATTTCTCTATACCATAGATTACCCTGATTGTCACCCACAGTATTTTACTAAGTGTACAGTTTATAACAACCCTGGGAAGTAAATCAAGGGAGTGAGGCTTGGCGACTTCCCCAAAAGCTCTAAATTTAGTAAGTGAGCAAAGAGCTAGTGTTTGAAACAAGTTGACTGAGATAGAGAGTTCATACGCTTAACTATGATTATCTATTCAGTAGTGGGCACTCAACAAATGTTGGATGAGTGAGAAAACTCTTTACTAATTGACAGTGTACAAGTTCAGTAATGGAGAAGCAATGCCTCACCTTCAGATCTTTTTACTATTAAGAGGAATCTTTACTTGAAAAGTAAATGATGAAGTTAAAGTAACTAAACGTTTGCTATTTTGAGACAACTTCAGGTCAAGAACAACTTAGATGATTAGGCCAGTCTTGTCATTCTTAAACAATTATGCATTCAACTATTCTGAAAGTGTGTGTGGTGGAGGATTTAAGGTTTATTTTTTGTCAAGCCAGGCTGACGTGAAATGTGTACTCCTCCTGTCAGCGCCCTTGAGGATTGAGACCTTTGGTGTCTCAGTTTGTGGTGCTGATTTTATTAGAGACGTAATTCTCTCCATTTCCAACCCCCTCCAGTGGTGTTATATTAGCAGAGTGTCTGGAGTAGTTAGCTCTCTTACACATAGTGTGCCATTCTGAAGCACTGGCAGGTCAACATCAGGTCTGAGATCTGAGTTTAATACCACCTTTGGACTCATGGTTGGAAAAATCATACTTTAAAGCCATGGATCTCTTGAGTTCAAGGCCATCCTGGTCTACTCAAAAATCAAATCCAAGTTTTAATTCTACTAATGTCTTATTTTGAGAGAAGAACTGAGGCAAGAGGTTATTGGCTATTTTTAGATATTTATCTCTGGCTGGGGTGTGGTTGCATTATCTTTTGTTACTAGGATAAGACTTGTCTTTGACTTTCAAGTTTAGAAATCACTGAGGGAGACAAAGCTTAATTGTGTTCCCAAGTGATATGAAGAACTTGGAGCTCACTCTGAATTTTTTTGTTTGTATTTTCTGTTAAGTGGGTAGACAGTTTATAAATCTTTTGTGACCCTGTGAGGAAAGCTCTAGACCTTCTTTCTCAACAACAACAGAAAGCACACAGTAAATTCAGAACGTTGTATGCATTCTATAGTTGCATCTGTGGATCCTTGGGCTGAGTGCCTGCTTTCTGAATGTTCTCACCAGAGGTCCTGATGAGGAGCAGAGGGAGAGAAGAGGGATTGGGAACAGAATGAGAGAGGTCAGTTTATGATGGAGGGGTAAAGGTGTTTGGTCCTGAGCTGCAGGCAAATGGTGGAAGTAAGTGGAAGAATTGGAGCAGGATGCTTCCACCAGGGGAAGCCAGAGGATGCGCAGCAGTCATTGGAGAGTTGCCTGATTAAAATCCAGGCTGGCTATGTTGCAGGAGGCAAAGCCAGTTGGCTCAGTGCAGTGGGCCTCATTATAGGGGCCTGGAAAGCCAAGAAAGGGCTTTTAGCACGATGAAGGTAGGCACTAGGGAAACCGTGGTAGGTTTTTCTAAGCCAAAAAATTATATAAGCAAAGCAGCGAGAATGGCTTATAAAGAATATACTGCTGGATTAATTTGGAAGTGAGGCAACTACAAGCAGAGAAGCTAGCTTCAAAGTCTGTTATAATAATCAGGAGATGATGTAACCCATCCCTCAACCATGTGGGCAACTATTAAAGGAAGATGGCTTTAGTCAGACATGTTAGATAAAATCACTAACATGCTAACCCCTTCCTTGTCTTTATTTTAAACAAGTGGTTGACTTTTTTGTGCCTGTCTTATGTATACTAAAGTATTTATCCAACTTTGGAATTTAAAATACTTTCCTTATGTGCACTTAGAGAATTGCCTTTGAAATAATTTAGTATTTTGAAATGCTACTTTTGTTTTGTTTTGCTTTGTTTGTTTTTCTTGAGACAGGGTTTCTTTGCTGTCCTGGAACTCAGTCTAGAAGAGACTGGCCTTGAACTTACAGAGATCCTCCTGCCTCTGCCTTCTGATTGCTGGGATTAAAGGTGTGTGCTACCACTGCCTTACTCTGAAATACTAGTTTTTAGGCGTTTAATAATTGAAGTAATTTTGAAGCTGCTACTTAAAAATGTTTTCATGATTAAAATGTATATAAAAAACCCAGAGAGAATAATATAGCAGACCCATAGAGATTTATTACCCAGAAATTTTTTTTTAAATTTTAGAGTCTCATTGTATAGCCCTGGCTAGCCTGGGAGAGATCTGCCAGCCTCTGTCTCCTGGGTGCTGGGATTAAAGGAGTATTCATGAGCTAATAAATGTAATTTTAAAATGGCTTCTTCATTATTTAAAGAAATAAAACTTTACTGATATTTGAGATACTCCTTGGCTCCATTTTCCTCCCTGTCTGCTAGAGACAACCAGCCTTATAACTTTAGGGTGTAATAGTCCTGTATGAATTCATAGGTAATAGTTATAACTTTTATATAGTTTCATAGTATAATCCTAATATGTTTAGAAACTTTTTTTTCTATCATCATTTTTTGTTTCTTTGTTTGGTTTTTGAAACAGAGCTCACCAAGTAGCTCTGGTTTGCCTGGGACTCAACTATGTAGACTAGGGCTGGTCTCAAATTCACAGAGATCCATCTGCCTCTACTTCCTGAGTACTGGAATTAAAGGCTACAACGCCTGGCTTCTGCTCATTGTTTTTTGAGGTCTGTCTTCGTATAGCAAGTTCACATCTGTTCCTTTTTGATAACAAGGAGACAATTTTAGGAAAACATTCAAATTTAAAAATCCCCCAAATCCCATCTGTCCATTAGGGGGTGCTAAGACAACACTAAGTGGCCGCCTTGGTCCATGACACATAAAAAGCCTGTGTTAAGGATCATGAGTACATTCTTTTCTGCTTCTCCAAGAGACCAAGCCACTTAGATCTGTATGATTTCAGTATTTTGCAATTTCACTATAGGCATTCCAGTAAAGATTCTGTTCATAGTAGCATAACTTTTTACCTGAAGATTTCCTGAAGTGGAATCATTTGTTTTACATTTTTATTTATTAACTTTTTTTTTTTTGAGACAGAGTTTCTCTGTGTAACAGCCATGGCTGTCCTGGAACTTGCTTTGTTGACCAAGTTGGCCTCAAACTCACCAAGATCCGCCTGCCTCTGCCTCCAGATTGCTGGGATTAAAGGCATGTGTCACCAATGGCAGACTGGAACACAGTCACCAGGCCTATAGACCAAGTCACTTCTCTGAATCACCTCACTAGCCCCAGAAAGAGGAAGGCTCTATCATTTCTAATGTAGCCCAGGTCGGCTTCTAGCTAGCTGAAGCCAAGCATGAAGTCCCAGTCCTCCAGCCTCTCTTCTTCTGGAGCAGCAGGCATTTCAGTGCTGGTCTGTGTGACTCAACCACCTGATTTTATGGGGTGCTGAGTATTGAACCCAGGGCCTCTGATATGCTTGTAGGCCAGTACTCTACCCACTGCGCTACATTCTCAGCACTCTGCCTTTCTTACAGTCACTAAGTCCCACCTATTTACTGTAGAAAGGTATTTTTAACTTAACCTTGGTTTTCTTCCTCCTGCCCTTCACTGCATCTCACTCTTCACCTAAGCAGCCCATTGGCCTTCTCTTTCCCCTGGTAATTAAAAGTTAGGACCAGAGTTTTTCTCTGCCTGTGTCTGCATATTTATTAACATTCCTTAAAATAAATTAGGCCTTATTTCCTCTCTTAAGGCCCACTCCTAAGATTGGTACCTGCTGGTAAAGGAGATCATTTTTCCCCAGCAAAAATGGACTCCTTTGTGTTTTTGTTGTTGTTTTTGTGTGTGTATACCTTTTGTTTTGACACTTTTTGTCTTACTGTTCTTTGTTTCAACTTTCATTCTATGCTCTTGGTTATTTTGAGAGTGAGGGTGTAGGGAGAGGGAGGAGCATGAAGTTGGGTAAGGAGGGAGGTGGGGAGGGTCAGGATGGGTTGGGGGAGGGAAAACATGATGACTTTGTCTGTAGGATATTTGCTGTCAAGTCTGACAGCCGGAGTTTGCTGTTTGGAACCTGTGAAGAAGGAGAGAACCATCTCCTGCAGTTTATCCTCTGCCCCCCATGTGTACTTTCCATAATCAGCTTGCACACGAGTGTCCATGCACCCAAAACAATAACAATAGCAAGTTTCAGAGTAACACTGCCTACAAATACCTCCTTTTTTTAAAAAGAAAAAATGATTCTTTATTATTTTAACTTTTATGTGTATGAGTGTTTTGCCTGCACTATGTCACATGCATGTATGTGTATGTGCCTATTGCCCACAGAGGCCAGAAGAGGTGTGACATCCCCATGGGACTGGACTTACAGCTATTTGTGAGCCACCAAATGGGTGCTAGGAACTGAATTTGCTTGTTCTGGTATAGCTGCCAGTGTGCTTAACCACAAAGCCCTTTCTCCAGTCTTACTGCTTTCTTTCATAAGCCTCATTCCATGTCTTCCCTCCTGCCTACAGTTCCAGTCACAGTGAATTTGTCATTCCTGTCAATGCTCCACAGTTTATCACCTTTAACATGGCAAGGCCTAGAAGTAAAGAGAACCCATATTTATGTTAATGTAAATATATTAGCAGTTTCTCATGTCTTCCTGGAAATGCCATTGTTAACCTTGTTTTATAGGAGTTCTTACTGTTACGGATCCTGAGAAATTCAAAGTTCCGTTGGATGTCATCTTTAAGTGCAATAGTGTTTTAACGTTCAACCTGACTCCTGTTGTTCAGCACTATTGGGGTATTCACCTGCAAGCTTTTGTCCAAAATGGGACAGTGAGTAAACATGGTGAGTTTTTTGTTTCTTTCTTTATTTTTTGACACAGGGTTTCTCTGTGTAACAGCTGAGGCTGTACTGTAACTCTGTGTAGACCAGGCTGGCCTCGAACTCCCAGAAATATGCCTGTCTCTGCCTCCCTAGTGCTGGGATTAAAGACATTCGCCCCCACTGCCTGACCAAAAACTATAAGTCCTTAAAGTATGGATTTATATATGTTGCTCTTATTTCAAGGGCAGACTATATCAGGTAACATTCATTGAAATCATCATCTGAGAACATTTCTTAGGTGCAGACTAAATATTTTTAATGTGTTTTTTTTTCCCTGAGACAGGATAGATCAGGCTGCCCTCACATCTCAGAGATCCACCTGCCTCTGTCTCTTGGGATCATAGATGTGCACTGTTAGCATAGGCTTAAAGTGATAGCCATTCTTACTGATAATTTCAGTTGAAAGTTTATAATATACATGGGATCGTCTTGTTTGTAGTATGTAGTGTGTGTGTGTGCACGCATTTGCCTGTGTGTGTGAGAGAGAGTGTGTGTGTGTGTGTGTGTGTGTGTGTGTGTGTGTGTGTGTGTGTATGTGTGTGAGAGAGAGAGAGAGAGAGAGAGAGAGAGAGAGAGAGAGATTGATTGATTGGTTGATTGAGAGGGAATGATTGTATGTACTAGAGGCCCACAGTTCAATGGAAATGTAATAATCTCCCATTCATTACTAGAGAACTCCTAACACTTTCTAAGAAGGACGCTCTAGGAGTGATAGAAAGAAAGATTCCTTTGTATTTAAAGCCTTCAACGGTTTCCAAGCTAGTCTTTAGTAAACAGTATTCTTCACAGTGGTTATGCTGGAAGGAAAAAGACAGTTTAGCTTGGGGGGGTTGTTTTTAGACTTGTCTCTGAATTTCTCATCATAGACAAGTGAAATTCTTTGAAATAAAGGCCTTCATGGGCCTGAGACAGAAGAATATGTGGCCACAGTGGAGTAGCTCTAACTTTTGATGTCTTCTGAGTTTGTCTACTCTGGTCACAGCTCACAAGAGATTATCTGTCCATGAAACAGTAGTTTAGAAACCCTTGCTTCATCTGCTTTACAGATAGACCATTAAGGTCTTCTTTTGCACTAATTAATCCTCTTGGACTCTGAGAACCTAACTTGGAGAAGTAGTTCACTCTTTCTTGGCCTAATAAAGCAAGATTACCCTAACTCATTTTGGCCTTTGTTTTAGAACAAGTGTGTGAGGAAGACCAAACTGTCACCACTGTAGCACCCATCATTCACAGCACTGTGCCCTCGACTACTGCCACACCCACTCCAACTTCAACACCCACTCCAACTCCAACGGTTGGAAACTACAGCATTACTAATGGCAATACTACCTGTCTGCTGGCTACCATGGGGCTGCAGCTGAACGTCACCGAGGAGAAGGTAGTGTTCAGTGAAACCTTTTCTATAAATTGTACCTCAAGTAATGTGTAGCATACTGTGCACTTAAGAACTAGACTGATTCAAGTTTAAATGTAGAGTGGTGTTGAGTTTTGAATAGTTTGGAAAGACTATATCCATGAGTAGTTAATATCACCATCAAGGCATCTTGGCCAGCAGAAAACCTTCCAATTTATTAAAAAACATCTTTACAGCTTATAAGCCTTCAATAGCTCAGCATACGTAGTTAAATTGGAGATGGGATAAGATAAAGTTCAGGGGTAGAGCACTTGCATCAAATGCACAAGGTCTGGGTACCATCCCAACACTGCTAAAAATGAAAAATCAAACCAAAGCCTTTTCAGCCTTTTATTTGAACCACACTGTAGGTTGCTGCAAGGCTATTTGATGAGTCAGAGCAGTTATGCTCAAGAACTCGTCGAGTCGCCATACCTCATTGGGACACCAGAGGGAGTGCCAGTGAACAAATACCATTTTTCAGGATCCTGTGATTGAAACAAGTCAGACAGATGGCTCTTGTGCTCTGAAAACAAAAATGTGTTTTCATTTGGCTCATTACTGAGGAAACTTCCCTCTTGTTATTGTTATTGAAGTTGGCTGAGTCATAGCTTGAAGGCTTGCATCAAGTTCTCATGATAGTAAGACACCAGGAATTCAACCCACAAAAGAGGTTGTGTTGTACATTGACATTGATTTTATCAGTGTAAAGGGCTTTGGTGTTGACTTTTACAGTTAATCTGCACCTTCCTTGTCTTTATTCTCCCAAAGGTGCCTTTCATTTTTAACATCAACCCTGCCACAACCAACTTCTCAGGCAGCTGTCATTCTCAAACTGCTCAACTTAGGCTGAACAACAGCCAAATTAAGTATCTCGACTTTATCTTTGCTGTGGTGAGTACTGACTGTTTTCTAAAGCTAAATTCTTTCTCTGAGAAGTGCACCTGCAAATCTGAACAGTGGTAGGTGTGTGTGTGGGGTGGGTTGAAGCGATATTTGGCTTATTTATCCCTGCTCATCTCTGAGTCAGCTGGACCATCATCTATGGGCTGGACTCTTGTATTAATAATCACAGAAAGTGGCCATTGTACCATTATATGTACTTCAGTGTAGAAACAAGAATGAACTCACATTAAAAGAAAACTAACTATAACTAGTTTTTATAATATTTTCTCTAATATTAAACAATTCTTGTGCTAACACACCATTTTAAACATTTTATAGTTATATTTTTTTATAATGATACATTAGTTATGTGCATTGGTGTTTTGCCTTTGTGTCTATCTGAGTGAGGGTGCCAGATGCCATGGAACTGGAATCACAGATAGCTGTGAGCTGCCATGTGGGTGCTGGGAATTGAACCCGGGTCCTTGAAGAGCAGCCAGTGCTCCCAATTGCTGAGCCATCTCTTTAGCCCCTGTTAACATTCTTTATAGTAGTGTCTGTACTAGTAATAGCTGGCATTAATGAGAATGGTTAGCTGTCTGTTTCTCTAGGTCCTGCATACACAGATTAAACCAACCTTGAATTAATATTAAGTGAAAATGTTTCAAGTTCAATGTCTGTGGCAGACAGTCTTGCTTAGAATGCACAAGACCCTGCGATTGATCACCAGAACCACAAAAATTGCATTTACTGTGAACATGCACAGTTTTGTTTTTGTTATTAAAATATAAACAATACACTTTTTCTTTTATACATTTATATTTAAGGATTATAAGTAATTTGGGGATGACTGAAAGTATACAGGAGCCACATGTAAATCGTAAGCAAACAGTGCACCATTTTGAAAAGGGGGCTTGGACTTCTTAGATTTTGGTATCTGTAGTGGGTCCTGGTACTAATCCTCTGAGAATCTGAGGGACAGTTCCCTTGTTATCTACAGGCTGTGCAAGTCCATACATCGACTCATTAAATTAGGATCCTTTACAGTGCCTGCATTCAGGTTTCTGTTGCTCATGCTTATATTAGGAGCTGAACTGTAAGAAGTTAGGTATACCTGTTCTACTTCTTGCTAGCATCTATTAATAACTGGGGACCTTAATTTCTACCATTTCACAAGCAATTGCTAGTCTTAATTTTGTGTGATTGGATGTATATGTACAATAGTAGCAAATGGGAATGAAGAATAGGAGATAGTTATGGGTGAGGGGAAATGGGGAGCCACTACTCTTCTTGAGCAGAACTAGTGTGTAACTGTATAAAAGTCACGTATGCTTTCAATTCATATTACTATATACAGGGATGGGAATACAGTCTCAGCATCTGATGTATAAAAAGTAGCTATGGCCAGGCAAAGTGGTATATACCTACCTAGAGTAAAGCAGGAGGGTCCCGAGTCCAAGCCTGCCTAGGCTACGTAGTGAGGCATTGTCTCAAAAAAATAACACAACAAAAAAATGTCAGGATGTCATTTCAGGTTTGAATTTGTTATCTCTAGTATAATCTGTTCTTCATAGACTATTGAGTAATTAATGAACATATTAAACAATTTTATTTTAGAAATATTGACAAAAATTTTTCTCCAGTTTTCAAGTAAATCCTTTGTTACAGTATATATATGCCCACCCATTTACTACTAAAAATGTGCACATGCTTGGAGTTTCAGTGGTCAAGGGTTTGCATTGCAAGCATGGCGCTTTGGGGTTTCATCTCCAGCCCTGTGAAGATTACAAAATAAACAAAAAAGAATTAGCCTCTTTAATGTGTCGAAGACGGGCTTGCCTTCCCTTTTCTCTCGCTCTTCCTTTCATTCTCTTTTTCTCTCTTTCAATTGGGATTGAATTCAGGGCCTTACAAATGCTACCTGGCTACACGCCTAGTGGCAGGCCAGATGTTAACACAAAGAGGAAGCGAAGAGCTTAGTTCTGACTGGAGGAGAGGCGAAGGTTTAATGGAGAAGATGATATTTGAGGGCATTCAAGGGTAGGTCCGTGTATGCAGAGGTAAGAAGTGGGAAAGTAGAGGTTGTCCCTGGATAAAGCAACAGAATCAATGCAAGCTGGGAGGAAGGCCAGCCGTGTGCTCAGCTGAGTATATGAATGTAGTTAGAACAAAGTTAGGAGTACATCCTGAGTGCCAGGCAGAGGCATTGGCTGAACAGAGGGCGGACACAGTAAGAAGCAACATCAAGTCCTCCATTACACCTGCTGCTGAAATTTCTCTCTCTTCATTTCATTCCACTCTCTGTGCCTTAGGTCTGCTTCTAGCTGTGGCTTCTCTTGTCTGGGTTGTTCAAAAGCCTCTTCCCTAACCTCCCCCTTTATTTATCTCTCTTAGATTAATCTTGCCAAAGCACAGCTCTTTCCATAAATCTTCAGTGATTGTGTTTTGCCAACAAGGTAACTTCTAAACAACAGAAGGGCAACTCAAGACCTTTCCTCCATGCAGCGAACTCTGCTCTTGTAGCTTTTATTTCAGTTCATGAACCTTCCTTCACTCTGACTTTCATGCAATAGCTTGTGAAATCTAAGAGCACAGCAGTAACCATTCCATATGTTTGGAGCCAGACTTTGGGTTTAAATTCCAGCTCACTGATTGCTAATTGGCAGCAGTGGGGGAGGTCACTTAGCAACTCTGTGCTTGAATGACTCATCTTAAACTGGCATAGTAACAGCATTAGCAGTATAGGGGTGTTGGAGCCAAGGCTGGTGGCACAGTTCTATACTCCCAGCTACTTGGGAGGCTGAGAGAAGATTTCGAATTCAAGGCCAGCATGCACTACTTTAGAGTTAGTGAGACCCTGTCTCAAAATAGCAAATAAAATGACTGAGGACGTATAGCTCAGTGTCAGGATGCTTGTCCAACGCCTGCCGAATGCTAGGGTCAATTTCCAGTGTCTTCGCACATGGAATAATGGCTAGCACTTAGTTCTCAACTGTTTATTTAGGTAATGTTTCTTTCTGATTACCTTTGCGCATGCTCTTCCCTTCTTGAACATATCCTCGGTTCACTTGTTTCCTAACGAAATCCTGCCCACCCCCAATTCCCCATCCCTCAGCTGGCATGATTTTTGCATCTTCCCTCATTGGAGATAATTTCTTTCCTGTCAGATTTCTAACTTGTCATTTTCTTTTTTAAACAGGATTAACTTATTGTGTGTCTTTTCTTTCTAGTCAAGGAGTAAGGGGATTACAACTCCAGGACTCAGAAATGCTAAGCTAGCCCTCTATCACTGAGCTAGGTCTTTAATTTCTTATGTATCTGTCTATGGTCCCTGGCAGATTGCAAGCACTGGGAGGGCAAGATACAAGTCTGATTCATCTTGCTCGCCCCATGGAGTTCCTGTGTGTATACTAAGCATATAGACCATTAGAATGACTGGCTGAACAGTTAAATGCTTAAGAAAGGTAATAGGGAGCGTAGGCTACATAGAGGGACAGTAAATGTTCCATCCTAAAGTAGGATGACTAGTTCAAAGTGTCCTATGTTGCATTTTATGAAGACCTAGAAAAGGGGACTTCAGAGCTTCAAATATTGACAGCTCTAAGACAAGAGGAATGCCAATTGCCCTTTATTTGATTAGTATGTGGTGCATGCATGTGTCAGAATATCACACTGAGCTTTATCAATACATACAGTAAGTGCTGGGCATGGTGGTACACACCTTTACTCCTAGCACTGAGGAGGCAGAGGCAGTTGGATTTCTGTGAGTTCCAAGCTACTTTGGTCTACATAGTGAGCTCCAGAACAGTCCTGGCTATGTCAGAAAAATCCTGTCTCGAAAACAAAATACATATAATTAACATATTTAGTAGGATGTGGTAGTGCAAGCCTTTGATCCAGCACTTGGGAGACAGAGGCAGGAAGATAGCCGAGTTGAGCTAGCCTGGTCTACATAGTAAGTTCCAGCCTACCAAGGTTATATAATGATCTACTGTTCAAAATAAAAGTAAAATATATGTTAATAAAAAATAAACTTTCCAGCATTTGGGAGGCAGAGGCGTGTGAATCTCTTCAGTGTGAGAAAGTTCCAGGACAGCCAGAGGGTATATAGTAGAGAGACCCTGCCTCTAACAAATAGACAGACAGACAGACAAAAACTTGGCAAAATAGGTCAGTGGGTAAAGGCACTTGCTGCCAAGCCTGATGATGACTGAAGTTTTGTCCTTAGAAGCAACATGACCAAGGGGGCGAGCCATGAGCTGCCCTTGGACCTCTGCACATTCGAGTTTATGCATGTACACACACAAACAAAATAAGATAAACATAATTAAAATGTTAATAGATAAAGATTGTCCTGATGATGCCCTCAATTGATTAATACTTGTCCGTTACATGCAATAAGCCTTGGGTCCTAGATCCAAACCACAAAGTTTAGAAAACGAAACAAAATGCAAAGGTAATAGTATTAACAGATCAGGATGATGAGCAAACAAGAGATAATAGTAGTGAAAAGCAGAGAGCTGAGTGGGTTAAAAGATCACATGGTGAGCCGGCTATGGTGGCACATGCACCAATTGTTCTGGTACTCACATGAAAACTAAGCTGCGCATCTGCTTCAAATGTTCAAATGTGTAGGGGGGCCTACGTCTGGCCTATGCATGCTCTTTGGTTGGTGGTTCAGTCTCTGTGAGCACCAGCCCCTGGGCCCAGGTCAGTTGACTCTCTAGGTCTTCTTGTGGTATCCGTGCCCCCCCCCCCCAGCTCACTTAATGCTATCCCCCACTCTTCGACAAGACGCCTGAGCTCCGACTGATGTCTGGCTCTGGGTCTCTGCATCTGTTTCCATCTGCTGCTGTATGAAGCCTCTCAGGGGACAGTTATGTTAGGCTCCTGTCTGCCAGCATAGGAGAGTGTCATTAATAGTGTCAGGGGTTGGCTCTCTCCCGTGGGATGGGTCTCAAGTTGGGGCAGTCTGGTTGGCCATTCCCTCTGTCTCTGCTCCATCTTTGTCCCTGCACATCTTGTAGGCAGAACAGATATTGGGTCAAAGGCTTTGTGGGGATTGATGTCCCCCTCCCTCCATTGGAACTCCTAAATGGCTGTAGGAGGTGGTCACTTCAGTCTCTATATCCCCCTTTGTTAGGATCTCAGCTAGGGTCATCCCCAGAGACTCCCAGTGGCCTCCCCTGTCCCAGGTCTCCAGCTAGTCCCAGAGATGCCCCACTGATTTCTATTCTTACTCCCAGCCCTCTCCTGTCCCCCTCATCCCACTCATGCTTGTCATCCCTGTTCCCCTCCTTACCCCCTCTTCCTCCCAGTTCCCTCTCTCCATCCACCTCCAATGGCTATTTTGTTTCCCCTTCTGGGGAAGATTCATGGATCCTCCCTTGTGCTCTCCTTATTACCCAGTTTCTTTGGTTCTGTGGGTTGTAGCATGGTTATCCTGTGTTTTATGGCTACTACCCACTTATAAGTGAGTACATACCATGTTTGTCTTTCCAGGTCTGGGCTACCTCACTCAGGGTGATAGTCTCAAGTTCCATCCATTTGCCTTCAAATTTCACGATGTCTTTGTTTTAGCTGAATAGAATTCAACTGTGTACAGGTACTTCATGTGGGCAGAGGCAGGAGGACCTTTGTGTTCAGGACAGCCTGATTTACAAAGCTGAGTTCCAGGACAGCCAGGGTTATGCAGAGAAACCCCTCTCTGGAAAAAGCAAAAAACAAAACAAAACAAACAAACAACAAACAAAAAAATGGTCACATTGTGACCCAGGGTAGATAATATGGACTCAGTAGGCAGCAAGAAGAATAAAACAGATGAGAGGATGGATAAATTGGCCCATATCCAGAAACGTCTGACTGCTGTGATCAAGTCAAAGAGTTTAGAAGTGAAATGCATTGGAAAATAGTTTTGTGACAATTAGTGACAAGACTGAGTTGTACTTTATGCTGATGCCCCAGGTCTTAGGGTTTGTTTCCTCACCTGTATAATGGCCCTAGATTCCTATTCTGTATATATCAACTTTCTTTAGACAGTTGTGATATGTTATTAACTAGAAGCTCTTTTTCAAACAGAAAAATGGAAAACGATTCTATCTGAAGGAAGTGAATGTCAACATGTATTTGGCTAATGGCTCAGGTAAGCACAGCATTGGCTTGGAGAAGAGTGGCTTTAATGGAAGGAGAAGAAATGCTAATTAGCTTATGGCCAGATTGTGTCTTATGAAATAGAAGATGCTATGTAAAAATATTTCTTGATTACAACTTAAAATCTAATCTAGAACTATAGTGTTCTCTCCCTTGCAGAATCATCTTTTCAAAGTATAGTGGATATTTGTGAGGGAAGTAACTGAATTTTAGACTCCAGAAACCTCTTTGGAAAGATTCGGGAGAAGTGAATGAGGTGGTGCATGCTTAGGGTTACAGCCTTGGAAAGCAGAGACAGGACGGTCATAGTGTGAGGCCAGCCTGGGTTACATAGTAAGCCCTAGGCCAGTTTGCTCTATATAGTGATACCCTGTCTCAGAAAACAAAAGAAACAAGTGAACTTAGTAATGGTAACAGTTGTTTTTTTTTTGGGGGGGGGGTCAAAGCCTGAATCCAAACTTTTACACTTTACTTAAAAAGCCCCGAGGAAGGGCTAGGGAGATAGCTCAGTTGTTCAAGTGTTTGCAAAGTACAAAGATCTGATTTAAAAAAAAAAAAAAAAGGTAGATGTGGCAATGTGCACTTGTGACTTCAGTGCTGGGGAGGCAGAGACTGTTGGATTGCTGGAGCAAGCTTACCAGCTAGTCTAGGTTATTTGGCAAGCTTTAAGCCAATGAAAGACCCTGTCTTCAAAACCAAGATGGACAGCATCTGAGGAGCAATACTCAAGGTTGTCCTCTGGCCAACCCCCCACATGCATGCACACATTCAGGTGAATCTGCATGCGTGCGTGCATCCCACACACGAGACAACCCTAATGACTGTCTCCTTTTTCTTATGTTGTTATACTAAGAAGTTACTAACTTGCCTGTTTTCCCTGCAGTTTTCAACATTTCAAATAACAACCTTAGCTTCTGGGATGCCCCTCTGGGAAGTTCTTATATGTGCAACAAGGAGCAGGTGGTTTCCGTGTCTAGAACATTTCAGATAAATACCTTTAACCTAAAGGTGCAACCTTTTAATGTGACAAAAGGAGAGTATTCTACAGGTAAGAAACAAACAAACCTTATTCACTAGGTTCTTGTATCACCCTATAGGTGGCCTTTCCCCTGAGCCAAAGGGATTCTGTACATGAACACAGAGAAATAAGAATTCCCCTCTTGATTAGGATAGAAAGTTCTTACAGCCTGGAACAAATTGTATAACTCTTCATTTGGCTCATGATTTTGCCCAAAGTAGCTGCAGGTTTTGAAAACCTGAAAGTAATTTAAAGTCTGTAAGGATCCTTTCTAAGGAACAGGTACTTCCCGGGGTTGAGTTTGGGTGGGGATAGCACTTGGAGCAGCAGCTTTAAGTACGTCAGTCACATCTGCCTTCTTGACACTGTCTTCTTGGGGAACATTTTCATACCCATATAAAAACAGTTTGGTTTGATTTGCTTAAGACACGAGGTACAGAGTAGTATAGTAGCAAAGCCTCATACCTATGAATTCATCTTACTAGCCAGAATGACTTAGGGAGATCTGCAAGTACAATTTAGTTCAAATAAGGCTTTTTGAAGACCTACTTTAGAAGGGCAAATGATGGCCTTTAATCGGGTTTTAATGAAATCTCATATGGGGTTCATTATACTGTATTTGTATGAACACAAAAGATATATTTGGCACTGCAAGATTAAGATTTGCGGGACAGAAAAAAAAAAGTACAGCAAATTCCTTAAGTGACTTCTGCTTTTAAACCAATTACTTAAATTGGGGGGTTGTGGAGTAGAGTTTTGCTGAGCACAGCTTTCCAGTCGTTCCCATCCTTTCAAACAATTAATCTAGAGGCTTATAAGTAAACGGAGATGCTATGTTTAAGGTGAATATGCTGTGAACTATTCAGCTGCCTTTGCAGTGCTACCTAATACCAACTTGGCCTTGCTCAGGCCAAAAGAGACCCTTTAACCATTCTTGTGGGAAGAAAGGTTAATCACAACTTAAAATAATATTCAAGACTCCATTTCCTTTGCCAGAAGTGGTGACATGTACTTTTAATCATAGTGCTCAGCTGGTCAAGGCGAGTCATCTGGGGTTCAAGGTCATGTTTGGCTGAATAGTCACTTCCAGGCTAACCTGGGGTATATGAGATCCTGTTTCAAAGAAACGAAAACAGAATCCAATTTCTTTCTGTGTTTGTTTGCTTATTACTTTAATTATTTTGATCTTACAATAGATTTATTTTTAAAATCTTCATGTAGCTCTCCTACATCATTATATCCTAATTTGAGGTCCGATTTTGTGTTTAAAATTTAAAATCATCTACAGTACTATTCTCAGTTCAGGTCTGTTTAGCTAGTTGGCAGTGGCCTCAGATGAGCCAATGCTCTTTGCCTAATTTGAAAGTTTGAGTGCCAGAGAGATATGTAACATTTAATACTGATATTGAATGCATGATCTATTTCTGGAACTAGGTTCTTGGTTGTGGGTAACTATAAATATCACACCCAGGTAATACTTAAGTGTATTCAGGGAGGAAATAGAATTGCAGTCAGGTTGAAGAGTGTTGATTAGATTTTATTAGATCAGACTACTTGCTATAAATAGAAAAAACTAGCCCCTTTGGGCAGCTATTCTCAGCCAGATTGATAAAACATGTAGTAAACACACTCAAATTAGTAAGAGGTCCTAGTTTCTTAGCTCTTCCACCCACTCAAATCACATATTTTAAGCCAGGAACAGAAGCTTTTTGTGAAACAGTTCCAACTGATTTCTCAAGCTTTGAGGTCATACATTCTGTGTGGCAACTCTTACTCTGCCGTTGTGGCTTGGAAACCTCCCTAGGCAGTTCATACACACGAGTGTGCCTGTGTTCTAGTAAAGCGTTAAGGATATGACAGTTTGAATTTCATGTAACTCCTATGTTTCACAAAACTGTCTTCTTTTCCAGTCATTTAAAATTATTCATGCTATTTTTAGCTCTTCAGCCAGGTTTGCTGACCCCTATTGTTAATGAACTCCAGAGCCAGCTGATTGTTCAGTCCAGTAATATACCCTAATGTTCTCTGTTTCCCCAGAGATACACTCTCCCACTTAGAGGTTAAAGTGATTCTATAGACATAGGCTGGGTTAGATATCTTCACTTATGATAAAGTAATTCTCCCAACTTAGAAGTATATATAACCAGTGTGTGCATATCATGTGATACACTGTTTACTTAGAGCTAGAAATAAATCTGTGCTATTCACAATAGAAATATCTTCATATGTAGTCACAAATGAAAGGACAAATACACTTTAGGATTGTAGCTTTAACTGGTCATCACTTTCTATACTTTATCTTAAAAACTGTGCCTGCCTTTGTTAGTTGAAATTTATTTTATAAGAGCATTTCTGGCTTTTAAATCAGCATCTTTTACTTTTGGATATTTCTTTTTGATTATACTCATTATTTGTTACACACTTTTTCTCACCTACAGCCCAGGAGTGTTCGCTGGATGATGACACCATTCTAATACCAATTATAGTTGGTGCTGGTCTTTCAGGCTTGATTATCGTTATAGTGATTGCTTACCTAATTGGCAGAAGAAAGACTTATGCTGGATATCAGACTCTGTAACACTAATCCAAATGTGATCTCTGTTACAAAACAATAAAGCAAATACAAGTTTTCGCATGCAATACTATTGAAGGTACATTAGTTACAGTCCTGCTCTTAGATTGGGTGGTATGGTAGATCTCAAATTAAAACAAAAGAATTCCAAATACTATAAACTACAAATGAATCATATGATTTTGGTTTTCCTGACTAAGGAGTTTAAAACTACTATAGCAAAAGGCATGTACAAAATTATATGGACTACAGGTTCTGTTTCACCGTCTGGAATTTCTGATGAGACCGTCCAGTGTAGGAAAAAGAGCAGGTTTCTTCTGCCTGCATGAGGTTGACTTTGGCCATCATGATCTCCAGTGGATTTGTACTTGATCCTTTTGCATTGCTTGTGACTTTTGTTTGCAGGTTGACTTAGCTACTTCGGCCTTGCTCCATATTTGACCTATGAAAAAGGTATCAGTAGATTTGAGCAGAGCCCAGAAATATCATGCACTTGCCAGTAAAATTCTTTTCCCATGTTTTTGAATACATTTGTATTTAATGTGGCTGAAATGACAAAAACACAAAAGTTCTCAATTTTAGAATCGATGTTAATCTTTTTATTTAATCTTTTAAAAAACTGGATGTTTCAATCTTTTAAATTGCAAGACACAAGGCAATTCCAACTGGGCATTTCAGTCTGGTTTTAGGTGCTTTAGAGATAATTGCTAGGCAGTGCCAAATGAGGGCATTAGTGCTTTGTACCCAGACATTGGCCTCTACGTGCAGCATTAAGATTAATGCAGATTTCTCTTGAACCTTCCAGTCTTCCTTGGTGGTGGTAATGTGCTCTGTTCTTTCCCGTTTTTCCTCAAGAAGAAATGTTAGTATGTCTTAGACCCTAGATAACTAAGTGCACTTATGCTCATAAAATTGCTTGCACCTAATCCAAAAGTCATGGTCTTGCCTTAGTCCATTAACATGGTCTTCATTTCCAGTTTGCATTGACTGCTACAGCCCTTTCTAATTTGGCTTTCATGTTTAAATGGTTCTGTGATAATCAAAACTTAAATAGTTACTGTTCATTGTGGTACTTTTCTATTCAGTTCTGTACTCAGAGATGGCACCAATTGTTCATTTACTATGCACCACTTACTGCTTATATGAGAGAGCTAATATTTCAGCCTGATACTTAACATGTCATGTATTCCTTGCAGCTTTGACATGTGTGCACACATGTGTACATACTGGTACAGCCCAGCAAATATTTCTTAAGATATCGATCTGCAGCCATATAGAGAAGGTTCTTGTTCTTTGGGGAGGGCAGATTAAATGCTTTTCATTCACAAGAAAATGAAGAGCTATCTGGGTTCCAAAATGCTGATGTTGAATACATGATATATATACACACGCATAGGCACTTGCATGTTAGCGTATTTATGTCTGTGACTGTCTTTTGAGTTATATAGGAGTGACAGAGATTGTGTCACTTTAACTTGCCATCTACTTAGCCTGAAAACCTTACTAGTTCAGAATCATATACCTGACTGTCTTCTAGAGCAACAGGGAACTGCATGGCCAACTTAAAACACTTGTTATAAATGAACCAGAAATCTGATTTTTAAAATACATTTTTCATTTTAACTGTGTTTTTTGCATAAGCTTGTTAATCCTAAAAGAATGGATTGTGCTTTTAAGAACGTAGGTCTTATGTATTTGTCATGAATCAACAAAACAGCTTTTAAAACAGACTAATTGGAACAAGTGGGTGGCACTGGCTTAATGCTGTTAATGTTTCTGAACGATTTTACATTTAGATTATATATTGGATTCATATTAAGATACCTCCAAAGCACTGTTTTATAGAAAGATCTGACTTCAATAAATATTTTTGTATTTTACATGGGCCAGTTTATGTACTGCTATTTACACTATTATTTCCTATAGACAGTACTCACTATCTTTGTATTTTTTGTATTTTTGTTTTGTTTTCCTGGTTTTGCTTCTTGATGGTAATACTCTCTTTGATCTGGGATGTTTTCTAGACTTTAGAATTTGTATAAGAAACTGGTCCATGGAAGTACTTCTCATGTTTTCTCTTCAAATGTTTAAAGTGCTAGTTGATGTATGATATCTCTTCTCAGATATTTGCCTGTCTGTTTGCCCAACATTGCTTCTAAATCAATAAAGATTCTTTTATTTCTTAAGGAAATTTGCTCACATTTTTTCCCACTGATTAAAGTGAAGATTTTGTATATTACATGATAGTAATTTAAAAAAACTTAGTAGTGCTTAAGAATAGAACTAGATTGTTTTCAATACATGTTGTCTGTGTGCTACTCTGTCTGGAAAGTCCCATTTGTAAGTTGCAGAATAAGAATTACCTGAGACATGCATCTTTACCTAGGCTTTAAGTCTGGATGATTTTATTTTATAAGGGAGGGGGGAAGTGAGTGTGAGTGTGTGTGTGTGTGTGTGTGTGTGTGTGTAAGCATAAGCACTCTTGTGGAATCTAACAGCTAGTAAGGTAAATAGTAATCTAGGATATTTATTTCATAGTAAAAGCTTCAGAACATCTTTTTGGTACACTTTTCTTAATTCCTAAATTGAGAGGCTAGCATTTCATATTCATAACAATCTGTCTGTTAGATTAGTTCACACTTGCTTTTTCAATCCCCATATAATTTCCCAGTCATGTTAGTATGTTCTGCAAGACCACATAGCAGCTCACCTGGCAGGTTTCCCCTGAGATACTGAGGTAAGCCATGGCACTGCAGTTAGTTATCACAGCTCTCAATGTAGCTGTAACTACTGTGGGAGACTTTGGCCAAGTTTCTGAACTTGTTTAGGGTGTTAGTCTCACAGGTTTCTTCATCTAGGGATTGTGGGGGCTTTAAAATTCTGTTTATTCTTACCTCTTTGAATAATACCTTTCATTTCAGAAAACTTAAATGCACCTTTGAATATTAGAAAGAGCTTGATAAGAAGCCACATGTTCTATTTCAAACACATACTTAAATTCAGTTAACAATGTACCATTTTACATTTCCTTCATATTATCAGGAAGAATTCTTAGACGATTCATCTATTTTGAAGATTATAGCATTACCATCTGTTTGTTTAGGTAGATAAAGTTAAATTGTCTTGGGTTCACGTCTCTTCTACTCATCTCCTTTTCTTCTACCTGGAAACCAAAATCTTGTCAGTAATCATTATGTCTTGTCTTTGAAATTGGTGTAGACATATAGAAGTTATACTGAATAGCTTCAAATATTTTCTGTATACACATGCATGTACGTGCATGCATGTTTACTGTGTGTGCATGTGAAGGCCACACATCTATGTTAGGTTTCTTGTGAGCTTTCTACCTTCTTTTTTGAGACAGGGTCTTTATTAATGTGGAGCTTGCTATCTTCACTAGACCGACTGGCCAGAGTGCTTATTGGATCCAGTGACCTCCTTCCTCCAGTGCTGCCCTGGGATTGCAGACACGCACAGTGGATGCTAAGCATCTGAGCTGGTTCCTCATACTTACACTGCATGCACTTTACCCACTGAGCTGTCTCTTTAGTATCTGTTCAGCTTCATGTGATACACTTGAAATATTTTGAATGTAGATCTAAAAGAAATATAAGATGCTACATTAGAAGGTGAGTCACGAAGTTACTCTTTAAAAAAACAATCTTAATTAGCTTTTAAGAGGAGTTTTATAGTTCATTATAGATAACTGTTGTCTAATTCTTAGACTGAAAATTATCTTTGAAAGATTTCTGAGTACAAAATTGAAGATTTATTTTTTTATATTTTTTATTTTTTATCTATATGGCCATGAAACCTTTTAATCTTTAATTTTTATTTTACTAATTTTGGATGGGCTTTTTTGGTTTGGATCTTTTGGTTTTTTGTTTTTGTTTTTGTTTTTGTTTTGTTTTTTTTGGACAGGGTCTCTACAGCATTTATTGTCCTGGAACTCACTCTGTAGACCAGACTGACCTGGAACTCAGAGATCCTCCTGCCTCTGCTTCCTGAGAGCTAGGATCAAAGGTGTGTGCTCCCTCCCACAATCCTTAAATTTTTGTTGCTCCTGTTGCTCTGAAACCTTTTCACAAGGTTGGGTGTTTCTCAGTGATAGAGCACTTTCTTAGCATGTATCAGGCCCTGAGTTCAATTTGCAGTGATGGAGGTGAGGGTGCAGGGGTGGGTGTGGAGAATCTCAACAGTCAGGCACAATGCCATGCACTCCTTTAATTGCAGCACTTGGGACACAAACAGGCAGATCTTTGCAAGTTCAAGCCCAGCCTGGACTACATAGTGAGTTTAAGTCAAACAAGATGGCACAGTGAGACCCTGAATCAAAAAATCCCCCAAATAGTTTCTTTTCTCAGAAACATTTTCATTGTAGTATTAAGTGTACGTTAGTCGAATAGCTGAACTCAAATTGGCCTACATAACGAATATTCTTTTCTTCAGGACACACTCCTATTAACATTAACTGTTTTAGTGGCAGAGCACATCCATAATCAGCACTTGGAAGGTGGAGGCAGATCAGGATTTCTGGGTCATCCTTGGCCACATAGCAGATTTGAGTCCAATTTGGACTGCATGAGATCCTGTTTCAAAAACAGCAAAGAACAGAGTGAAAAAACTTTTTTAAAATCAGATTTTGTTTCAGTTACCTACAGATTCTTTTAAAGTTGAATTTATAAAATCAATAGTTACTATAAATTAGTATTTCATATACTAATGGGCATTTTAAGTAAGTGACAGCATCTAGAAAGATCTTTGTATTAGTGGAATTGCCTTTTTGATCTGCTCTGGGAATGTTTGTCTTACATGAAAGCCTTATTGGCAGTATTTATGAAAGTCATCTCAGTATTAGGTCAAACACCCAATTTGGGAAAGAGAGGACTGTTGAGACTTTTTGCCAAAATAAGAAATTAATCTAATGAAGTTTTAAAATCCAAGAGGTATTAAATCCAAGGCATAATACTTTATGGTATGTGCCACCTAATAGTTTATAGGCTGGGTGGTAATGTGGGAAATCGAAGGGGCAGAGTTAACTGGGAACTCTTTAGTACCAACTGTTCTCAAGTCAAAGCCAGCATCATCAACTCTCTGGATTCTTAATACAATGCAGTTTAAAATGACCATCAAGTTGGCAGCCAAAGTCAATGTCAAAATGTCTATAAACTCCAGGTTTGCATCTTTTTTCCAGTTACTGCCCCAGAGGCTGGCAGTCAGAGTAGAGCTTGGTATACTTTGTGATTGCAGAGCAGAGTCAGCACTGCATTGCAGCATCCTCATTCTTTTTCTCTTCTTTATCTTTTTTTTTCTGTATATTAGTTTTTGCCTATGCATATGTATGTGTACCACTTGTGTACCTTTTGAACGTGGAATAAAGAAGAGGGCATCAGATCCCCGGGAACAGGAGTTATGAATGGCTGTGAGCCATCATGTGGATGCTGGGAGCCAAACCTAGGTCCTCTGAAGAACAGCTAGTGCTGCCCTTCATTCTTATTTAACTGTGTGATTTATCAGCTTCTGGTAGAGTGTAAGCCCTGGAAGAAAACTTTAGGCAACATGAGGCAAGGGAGTGGGGAATACTGGCAAGTGGTATTTCAGCATCTTGATTCTCTTTGTACGTCTTTGCAAGTGTCTTAGCTCTCCATCCTTCCCTCCAGTCAGAGTGGACTTTGCATGATCAGTTCTTCTGAATCCCATACCTCCTACGTCCTAGAAAACCTTCCCCTGAACTTCTTCAGCATGTCATTACCCTTGCTCTTTTAATTTTTTTTTAACTAAATATAAGTATTTCTTCACACTGGAGATGGTAATAAAAGACCCTAACTTCTAAAAACTCCATTCATAAAGGGGAGCTATTATTACTCTGTATTATAATGTATAATGTATAATACTCTGTATTATAATGTATAATATATAATGCTGTTAATTAGCCTTGCTCTTTTTATGAGCATTTATCTCATCTTACAAACATATTTATCTACTCCAGATGCCACCTTTTCTTTATGTCCCTATTCTAAGCACCCCATGCTGTCTTTTTCTTAATCTTAAATTTATAAAGAAGACTCTCTTCTCCTTAGTCCTTGATGTCGTGACTGATCGTTAGCTATTCACTTGCCATTCAGTTGTCTCTGCGGCAGTTTGACTTATAACTCATCCTGCACATTGCTAGATCCTACGGGCGTTGTTTTAGAATTCTCTAATATAGTACACTCTTCTCATGACAATGGGAGCTACTCCCTTCCTGAGATGTGACACCATCTTCTACCTGCCTTTCCTACTTCTATTTTTATACCTTAGTTCCTCAAATGCTAGTATCCCTAGGAGTTTTCTCTCTGGTCCCTTTTCAGTTTACTTCTTTCCAGTTTATTGACATTTTGTTTGGGACCCAGACGTCTTGTTTTCTTAGTGTTTTAAAACTGTCACACAGACTAAGGGTTTTCATTGTGATGGTTTCCCACATACGCATTCCTGCTGCCGCTATTTCCCCGCCCCCTCTCCTGCTTTCAGGTCACATGTATTTCACTCCACCCTTAAAACTTCCTTTCTCCCTCTCACAGTCTAGTTTCATGACTACATACAAACTAAAATATAGTATCTGAACATCAGAGACATTGTGGTATTTGTCTTTCAGTCTGCCTTATTTTGCCCAGCATGCTAATATTAGTTTGATCAAGTTGACTTAAAATGGAATGATTTCATTTTTACTTATAGCCAAATAAAATGCTTTTGTATATATGCACCACATGTTTCTTATCTAGTCACCTTTTTGTAGACATCTAGGTTGGTTCCTACTATGTACGGTGCAGCAATAAATACAGATGTACAGGTCTTTGTGGTAGGATAGACCCCTTTAGATTTGTACTCAGGAATGGTATAGCTCAGGACACAGACATCTTAAATTCAACCCCGAACTGAGTATTTCCCTTTTCTACATCTCCCCCTTTGCAGTCTATCCCACTTATCTTCAGTAACTACAAATACAACAAGAGTAAACTTCACACTTGTTTGGAATTGCCACCACGGTGAAGGGCACCAGCATCTGCCCCCTGGTATTGCAGCCTGTTACACTCCTCACATCCGTTTCTGCCTCTTTTACCTTCTAAATGGATCTGTGGTCTCCCTGTTGCACCTACGTGTCATTAACCCAGTTCAGGAATATGTTATTGGTCACTTGGGTGCTAGCAATAGAGGTGGCTCCTAGCCACCTAGCCTCCTAGACCTGTAGTCTTCCATCTGCAATTCTGAAATGTACCCTGCTTGAATTCCTGCTACTGTTGGTTTGTTTTTCCATTGGGCTAAGGCAGAACCACTGGAGTGTACTTTTGTGAGCTAGTCTTAAATACACTTTTCTGGCTTCCATCCATTGTTCTATGTCACCTTCCTTGGCATTGCTCCTGGAGTTTTTATGTTTTCTTACCCTCCATGTTTTTTGTCTGCAGTGTTTTCTGTTTGCTTTTATTTGTTGTTGCTGGTTTTGTTTTTTTATTTATATTTTTTGTTTTTTGTTTTCTGTACAGGGTTTCTCTGTGTAGCCCTGGCTGTCCTGGAACTCACTCTGTAGACCAGGCTGGCCTCAAACTCAGAAATCCACCTGCCTCTGCCTCCCAAGTGCTGGGATTAAAGGTGTGCGCCACCACCACTACCACTACCACCTGGCTCTCGGCACTGTTTCTTACACCTGCAATGCCCGCTCACTATCGGCATAGTTAATTACAATTAATTAATGGTTAATTCTTTGTCTTAAAAACTCACATCAAATGTCACCTTTCCAAAGTGTCTTATTTTAACTAAGCTGAGTTGACTGGCTCCCTGAACTATTTCCATTATACTTTGTGTATTGCTTGTCCTGCCATCGCACATCTTGGATTTCTAACTACTGATTTCTGTGTTTGACTCTCACACTAGACTACATAATCTTATTTTTTAAGTTAGCATACAGTGTTTTATTACAGCATTCCATACCCGATATTGCATTATATGTTTTCATTTTCTTCTTTCCCAGTACCTTCCCTGTTCTTCCTTTTTCCTCTTGCTGATCCTTCTTGACAGATAGCTTCTCCTGCTTTCATGGCATCAATAAACCTTTACCTATAGGTACAGAGCACGTCTGTACCATTTCCTTCCTCTTTAGAAGCTCTTTTACCCTTCTTGTGTTCTCCTTTCCTTTATATTAACATGCACATTTAAATCTGCATATAAAAAGTGAAATTTGTGTTAGTCTGGCTTATTTTGGTTAACATAATGATCTTCAGTTGTAGTTTTTCCAGCAAATGACATAATTGCACTTTTTTATGGCCACATAATATATATATTTTTTTCATATTCGTTCAATTTCCTTATCTATTTACTTGTTGGACATCTGTGTTAGGTCTTGATACATCTTGTGACTAGTGCTGTAGTAAACGTGGATGTACAAGTATCTCTGACCTTGATTTCATTTGTTGGATACCTGATCAGGAGTGGGATAGCTGGCTTATATGGTAATTCTATTATTAAGGTTTTTGTTTTTTTTTATTTTCTCTGGATACATAAGCAGTAGTGGAATTCCTGGATCACTGTATATATGGTATTTCTCTTTAATTTTTCAGATTAATGTTGTTTCTTTGAACATTTGATATAACTATACATTGTATTCTCATCAGAACTCTCTCCTGCTACCTTTTATTTCCCTCCATCCCTATTAACATGCCCCCTTCCTGACCCCTTCCTGACTTGTCCCTTTCCCTGATTCACATTCATATTCTCTCTCTCTCTCTCTCTCTCTCTCTCTCTCTCTCTCTCTCTCTCTCTCTCTCTCAAGAAACTTGATATTGATTTCCATGGTTGCTAAACCAAAACATCCCTACCAGTAGTGAATACGTACTCCTTTTTTTCCTCAACCATATACATACCATGAAGCCAGCAGTGAATGCCAGCAGGGCCAGATTAGCTTTTCTTATTACTAAGTGAGCTCACATCCTATGCATTGAGCTCTGTGCCTGTTTTTTTTTTTATAGCTGTTTATTTGGTGAGTTAATACTCTCTAACATTTAGGATTCAATGTCATAGTTGGCTCTGAAAGCTCTAGGCTGATCAAGGGAAAGTGAATTTTTGTAAGAAGCCTGGGAATGTGTGATCACTATACATATTTTTACCCCAATGACTGCTTTTTATGAAGGGGAACTGCATGGAAGTACTGTGATTTTTTGTTTTTGTTTTTGTTTTTGTTTTTTTTTGCTTATTTAAAAAAAAAACCATTTGGGGGGGACATCTCATGAGATAGCATATCTCACTACTGATAATGAATGCCAATGTCTTCTTGCTAGTTTGATATAAAAATCTGTATGTGGGGGAAGGGCTGTCATTTTTAAATTGAGACATATGAAATACCACTGTTTTTGTTCTCAATTGTCCTTTCTCCACATCTAGCTCAAGACTGCAGTGCAGATGAAGACAACTTCCTTGTGCCCATAGCAGTGGGAGCAGCCCTGGGAGGAGTACTTATTCTAGTGTTGCTGGCTTATTTTATTGGTCTCAAGCGCCATCATACTGGATATGAGCAGTTTTAGCACCTGCAATCTGATTGATTGTATGACAAAATACAAACAAATAACAAAGTTGTCTTACCTGTCAGTGTACGAAACACTTTGCTCCTTAAGACCTTGGAACTTTCATTCGGAAATCAGTCCCCACAGTTTGAGATAAGTCTTTTTTTGAAAAAAAAAAAAATTCTCTGATCTGCTTAAAATGCAGACTGGCTTAAAAAAAAGAAAATGAACACACATGTGCAATTTTTTAAGGTCTGTTTTAAGAAGCTTTGGTCAAATTGGGATCCTAACCTAAGATGCCTTAAACTTATTAACATGACCATTATAAGAAAAGATATATGGAGTTGTATCTTACTGGAAATAATAAACACTGCTTCACCACTGGTGTTCTGTTTCGATTTGTAACAGCTGTCCTAATTTAAACTCACCACTATTATGTTTTTGCATATACTTAAAATATCTATCAGATATGTGCAGACTTGATTTTTAGGGGGATGAAGTAGAGAGTCCTTAGGGCCATCTACATTTTTTTTTTTAAATAAGATCTGAAGAGAAACCAGAGGACTTATGTTCTGTTGGTTTTTTGAAACGGGGTTTCTCTGTGTAGCCCTTGTCCTGGAAGTCACTCTGTAGACCAGGCTGGCCTTGAACTCACAGAGATCCATCGAGATCCATCTGTCTTTGCCTCTGGAATGCTGAAATTAAGGCGTGTGCTATCACCGCCCAGCTAAGTATTACATTTTTAGAAAGGTTATGACTTAATGCCTTTTGAGTTCAAGTTAAATATGAAATTCATTCTCAAACTTGGGATTTTTTTCATAGGTTGAAAACAGGCTCAGGAGGCTCTAACAGAGCTCAGACTGGCTTCTTAATTAGAAGGATTTGGGGGGAGGGTTAAAGAGTCTTTCTGTAGCTCTGGCTGATCTGGTAGTTGCTATGTAGCCCAGGCTGGCTTCAAGCTCAGATCCACCTGCCTTGGCTGGCCAAATGCTAAGGTCACAAGCATTTGTTACCATGCCCATCCCGGGCTTTTAAGAAAATGTTTCTTTTTCAGCAATAAAGACTGAAAGGATTCAAACAGTTAACCACTCGCCTCTCTCTCTTCCTCTTTGGATGCCTGGTTAGCACTGAAGGATAGAGGATTCTGTGAACTAATTAGGACAGATTGTGTTGTGTTTCTCTACCTCATCTTGTTGATCTCTGGAGCATTAAAATCTATTTAGTGTTGTCATCAGACTGGTACTTATGAAATGTAAGCTAACAGCAATCTCAGAAGGGAGGCAATGAAGCACAGCGGCTATGCTCTTGCTTCTCCAAGACAGTCGCTGTGGGGCCGGCTCTGAGCGGGGTGGAGAAAGAGGCTGCTGGCATTCAAATGAGCTAGGCAGCTAGTCCAGATTGAAACGTTTTCCTGGTAGAAGTGAAGTGCTGATGGAATACATAAATAAATCAAAGGATTTAACAGATGAGACCATGTACACACTGAAATGATCATTAATTCATTTTAATGTTTATATTGGCTTGCTCAGAGTTTCTGTCACGTACTAATTAACAGTGAAAATGTGTTTAGGTGTCCAGCTGTCTGTGTCTGTTAGGGAGCTTCCTGGAAAACAGCCCCCCCCAAAAGGCTTAATTGTAGTTACTGAAATCGACATTATGTTTTCAGAACCATGACAACGTTTGTGTGAATAACAAAAGTGTAAGAGAAAATCTCAGATAACACAAAACATTATAATTTATTCATGGCTTTAGCCTTGTACTGAAAAGATCTTAGTGATTAGGTACTCCTTAAGTCCGGAACTGTGTGAAAAGGGACATGACTTCCTTGAAGTTCAGCAGGAATGAAGCCATCAGTATTTGGATTAAAATCTCAATAAAATGTAATCATTCAATAGAAAAATGATGATTGATTAAAACTTGAGCTTCTGAGTCCAAAGGTTGGCACACTGAGAGTCATCCTTTGTTTTGCTTCAGTCATTTTGAAATAATGAACACAGGCCTTCTCGATCGTCCACTAAGACACAACTGTTAGGATTTCTATGTTGTCAAAACCCAAGCCTCTTTGCATCATACGTACAGGAGGAAAGGGGAAGTGACTAATTGTGGATCACTTGCTGTGGTCCAGGTACTTTAAAATATATGTAATCCTAAAGTACCATATAATGTAAACATTAGTGGAAGGAAGAGAGGCCCAGCTTAAATAAATGGACAGCTCCCTTAAGTTAGTTATTCAGAGTCTGATTTCCAATTCAGTTATGTCTTGAGTCAGAGTTTAGTGTCCACATTGCTCATGCTGTGCTCTGGTGATTCCATGGGATGGACTTGTATGCCTTTGATGCTGATATTCGCCATGGCCATCAGTTAGTTGGAAAGAATTGTTTGTAACCTGTGAGCTACCTAATGTCTGTGTGAAAAAAAATGTTGGCTGGAGAGATTACTAAGCATATTTGTTGGTCTTGCGGAGGAACTGGGTTTGATTCCCAGCACCCACCCGTAACTTCAGTTCTGAGGATCAGATGCCCTCTTCTGGCCTCCAGGGCACTGAGCACATGTGGTATACAGCCATACACATAGGCAAAACACCTGCATAATAAGATCAAATCAATTAATCTTTTAAAAGCTATAACACATCTTGATCCTGTCTTTTACTTGTTTAGTTTTTTTTCCACATGTGCTTGGTATGGAACCCAAGAGTGCTAGGCATGCTAGACAAGCACACTAGCACTGAGCTAGCTTCTCTTTCTCCCTGGATGTGGCAAGGGAGAAAGGAAATGGAGAGATGCAGAGACAGTAATTTCCCTAATGTCCTCAGGCAACTCTAAAGTTGTATAAGCTAATAATATAACTCAATATTGTATAAGCATAATTCAGAATTTGAACCATTTCCCGGTTTCCCTTTCTGTACTAAGAACTTTTTCTACATGGAATGTTAAGAAACAATGATCTGGCTGTGAAATGTTCTAGTGGATATTGAGAAAGGAAGAGTAATACCCTAAAGAAAAATGATAGCCTGTGTCTACGCTCTCAATGCTTCGTGTTGGCTTCTTTCTATCTTGTATTCTTTACTAATTTCCTTTCTTTGCTGTCTGTCTGTTCTTTTCTAACAGCTGAAGAATGTGCTGCTGACTCTGACCTCAACTTTCTTATTCCTGTTGCAGTGGGTGTGGCCTTGGGCTTCCTTATAATTGCTGTGTTTATATCTTACATGATTGGAAGACGGAAAAGTCGTACTGGTTATCAGTCTGTATAATCAATCCACTCTAGTGCTTCCATTGGCCAAAAGCCAAGAATCATTGCGTGATAAATAGGATTCACAGACTGACTTCAGTGAGTTGCAAGCTGGCTTGGGCATGACTAGAACTTTAAAAATGTGTTAGGACCAGTCTTATTTCCACCATTTTCTTCTCTGTTCATTAAGATGTGATCGAAAGAAAACTTACAACTTAGACTGTCTTTTAAAGTAAATAATTTTAAGCACCTGAATCCAATTTTGGAAGCATTTCTACTGAAATATAATTTTATATGTTGCGGTTAGTTGTATTTTGCTACTTTGATGTTATTTGCAAACTCAGAACTGATAGAGAATGTCACTTGCTTCCTGAAATAAGTTGTAAAACATAAGGAGTTCATCTTCTTTGATGACAAACATAAAATTTAGCTCATAATAAGAATGACTTTCTGCACCTTCTAAGGAGAATTGTTTAAATCTGTGTAATTCTGTTACTTTCAAAGGGAGTCTGGGAGCTGGAGAGATGGCTCAGTCATTGAAGGCTAGGCTCAACCAAAAATAAGAAGAGGTTTGGGATGCAACCCAGTGGTACTGCATGCATATGTGACGTTCTGGGTTCCAGCCTCACAACTTAAAAGTAGCATTTAAAACAAACTACACTCAACAGAAAATTCTGCCTATTTCTCCATTACTGTCAGAGCTACTATATTTTAAGAAGGAATTGTTTGTTTGTTTGGCATCGGCAGTTTGGAATGTATTGATTATATTAAACCTGATATTTCTACTGCAAGATGAAGCAATGTTGTTTGTGTTTTTTTTCCCTGACATTCCCCTTTACTGGGGCATCTAACACCCTCAGGCCCAAGGACCTCTCCTCCCACTGATGGCCAACAAGGTCATCCTCTGCCACATATGTGACCAGCACCATGGGTCCCTCCATGTGTATTCTTTGGTTGTTGGTCCAGTCTCTGGGAGCACCGGGGGACCTGAACAGTTGACACTGTTGCCCCCCCCCATTGGGCTGCAAACTCCCTCAGCTCCTTCAGTCCCTACTCCAACTCCTCCATCTGGGACCCCACGCTCACTCCAAAAGTTGCTGTGAAGTGAATCTTCAGTGTTCCGAACTTTTGGGCTAATGTCCACTTATCAGTGAGTACATACTATGTTCATTCTTTTGTGACTGAGTTACCTCACTCAGGATGATATTTTCTTTTTTTAATTAATTATTTATTTATTTGATACTTTATTTACATTTCAAATGTTTCCCCCTTTCCAGGTCTCCCCTTTGGAACCCCCTATACCTTTTCCCCGCCCCCTGCCTCTGTGAGGGTATTCACCCATCCACCCACCCACTTTCATCTTCCCTCCCTAGCATTCCCCTATACTGGAGCATCTAACAACCTCAGGCCCAAGGGCCTCTCCTCCCACTGATGGCCAACAAGGCCCTCCTTAGCCACATATGTGGTCCGAACCATGGATCCCTCCATGTGTATTCTTTGGGTGGTGGTCCAGTCTCCGGGAGCTTCGGGTGATCTGGCCAGTTGCCACTGTTGCTCCCTCCATGGGGCTGCAGACTCCCTTAACTCCTTCAGTCCCTTCTCCATCTCCTCCATCTGGAACCTCATGCTCAGCCCAATGGTTGCTGTGAAGTGAATCTTGGGTATTCTGAACTTTTGGGCTAATAACCACTTATCAGTGAGTACATACCGTGTTCATTCTTTTGTGACTGAGTTACCTCACTCAGGATGATATTTTCAAGTTCCATCCATTTGCCTGTGAATTTCATGAAGACTCCGCCTGCCCTGCGCTTCCCCCAACGGGAGAGAGCACGACAGTATTCCCTTGTGTAAATGTACCACATTTTCTGTATCCATTCCTCTGCTGAGGGACATCTGAGTTGTTTCCAGCTTCTGGCTATTATAAATATGACTGCTATGAACATAGTGGAGCATGTGTCTTTATTACATGTTGGAGCATCTTCTGGGTATATGCCCAGGAGTGGTATAGCTGGGTCCTCAGGTAGTATTATGTCCATTTTTCTGAGGGTCCGCCAAACTGATTTCCAGAGTGGTTGTACTAGCTTGCAATCCCGCCAGCAATGGAGGAGTGTTCCTCTTTCTCCACATCCTAGCCAGCATCTGCTGACACCTGAGTTTTTGATCTTAGCCATTCTGACTGGTGTGAGGTGGAATCTCAGAGCTGTTTTGATTTGCATTTCCCTGATGACTAAGGATGTTGAACATTTCTTTAGGTGCTTCTCAGCCCTATGAGTTTCCTCAGTTGAGAATTCTCTGTATAGCTCTGTTCCCCATTTTTTGATAGGGTTATTTGGTTCTCTGGAGTCTAACTCCTTGAGTTCTTTGTAAATATTGGATATTAGCCTTCTATCGGATGTAGGATTGGTAAAGATCTTTTCCCAATCTGTTGGTTGCCGTTTTGTCCTATTGACAGTGTCCTTTGCCTTACAGAAGCTTTGCAATTTCACGAGGTTCCATTTGTTGATTCTTGATCTTGGAGCATAAGCCATTGGTGTTTTGTTCAGGAACTTTTCCCCCGTACCCAGGTGTTCGAGAGTTTTCCCCACTTTCTCATCTATTAGATTCAGTGCATCTGGTTTTATGTAGAGGTCCTTGATCCACTTGGACTTGAGCTCTGTACAGGGAGATAGGAATGGATCAATTTGCATTCTTCTACATGTAGACCACCAGTTGAACCAGTACCATTTGTTGAAAATTTTTTCCACTGGATGATTTTAGCTCCTTTGTCGAAAATCAAGTGACCGTTTCTGGGTCTTCAATTCTATTCCATTGAACTACCTGCCTATCACTGTACCAATATCATGCAGTTTTTATCACTACTGCTCTGTAGTACAGCTTGAAGTTAGGGATGCTAATTCCCCCAGAAGTCCTTTTATTGTTGAGAATAATATTTGCTATCCTGAGTTTTTTATTATTCCATATGAATTTGAGAATTGCTCTTCTAAGTCTATGAAGAATTGAGGTAGAATTTTGATGGGTATTGCATTGAATCTGTAGATTGCTTTCAGTAGGATGGCCATTTTTACTATATTAATCCTGCCAATCCATGAGCATGGGAGATCTTTCCATCTTCTGAGGTCTTCTTCGATTTCTTTCTTCAGAGACTTGAAGCTCTGTATCATACAGATCTTTCACTTGTTTGGTTAGAGTCACACCAAGATACTTTATATTGTTTGTGACAATTGTGAAGGGTGTCATTTTTCTAATTTCTTTCTCAGCCTGTGTAGTCTTCAAGTATAGGAAGGCTACTGATTGAGTTAATTTTATATCCAGCCACTTTGCTGAAGTTGTTTATCAGCTGCAGCAGTTCTCTGGTGGAGGTTTTCAGGTCACTTAAGTATACGATCATATCATCTGCAAAGAGTGATATTTTGATTTCTTCCTTTCCAATTTTTATCCCTTTGACCTCCTTTTGTTGTCTAATTGCTCTAGCTAGAACTTCAATTACTATATTGAATAGATAGGGATAGAGAGGGCAGCCTTGCCTAGTCCCTGATTTTAGTGGGATTGCTTCAAGTTTCTCTCCATCTAGTTTGATGTTGGCTACTGGTTTGCTGTATATTGCTTTTACTATGTTTAGGTATGGTCCTTTAATTCCTGATCTTTCCAAGTCTTTTATTATGAAGGGATGCTGAATTTTGTCAAATGCTTTTTCAGCATCTAATGAAATG
This sequence comes from Uromys caudimaculatus, assembly GCA_028551405.1. Taxonomy (NCBI): domain Eukaryota; kingdom Metazoa; phylum Chordata; class Mammalia; order Rodentia; family Muridae; genus Uromys; species Uromys caudimaculatus. Next base: position 86,392,754 of record CM052722.1, on the reverse strand, counting down.
ACCATGTGGGTTTTTTCTTTGAGTTTGTTTATGTAGTGGATTACATTGATGGATTTCCGAGTATTGAACCATCCTTGCATGCCTGGGATGAAGCCTACTTGATCATGGTGAATGATTGTTTTGAAATGTTCTTGCATTCGGTTTGCAAGAATTTTACTGAGTATTTTTGCATCCATATTCAGAAGGGAGATTGGCCTGAAGTTTCTTTTATTGAGTTTTTGTGAGGTTTTGGTATCAGTGTAACTGTGGCCTCATAGAATGAATTGGGTAGTGTTCTTTCTGTTTCTATTTTGTGAAATAGTTTGAAGAATATTGGTATTAGGTCTTCTTTGAAGGTCTGATAGAATTCTGCACTGAACTCATCTGGTCCTCAGATTTTTTTGGTTGGGAGACTTTTAATGACTGCTTCTATTTCTTTAGGGGTTATGGAACTGTTTTGATGGTTTATCTGATCCTGACTTAACTTTATGTTTGGTATCTGTCTAGAAACTTGTCCATTTCATCCAGATTTTCTAATTTTGTTGAGTATAGGCTTTTGTAGTAGGATCTGATGATTTGTTTAATTTCCCCAGAATTTGTTGTTATATCTCCCTTTTCATTTCTAATTTTGTTAATTTGGATACTGTCTCTGTGCCCTCTGGTTAGTCTGGCTAAGGGCTTATCTTGTTGACTCTTTGTATAGTTCTTTTAGTTTCTACTTGGTTGATTTCAGCCCTTAATTTGATTATTTCCTGCCTTCTACTCCTCTTGGGTGTATTAGCTTCTTTTTGTTCTAGAGCTTTCAGGTGTGCTGTTAAGCTGCTAGTATATGCTCTTTCCATTTTTTTTTTTTTGAGGCATTCAGAGCTATGAGTTTTCCTCTTAACACTGCTTTCATTCTGTCCCATAGGTTTGGGTATGTTGTACTTTCATTTTCATTAAATTCTAGGAAGTCTTTAATTTTTTTCTTTATTTCTTATTTGACCAAGTTATCACTGAGTAGAGCATTGTTCAGCTTCCATGTGTATGTGGGTTTTCTGTTGTTGTTGTTGCCATTGAAGACCAGCCTCAATCATAGTGATCTGATAGGAGGCATGGGATTATTTCAATCTCCTTATATCTGTTGAGGTTTGTTTTGTGACCAATTACATGATCAATTTTGGAGAAGGTGTCATGA
>CM052722.1:86359432-86391498 GCA_028551405.1 Uromys caudimaculatus | reverse complement strand
GTTTCCAAGATCTGTCCATTGATGATAGTGGGGTGTTGAAATCTCCCACTATTATTGTGTGAAGTGCAGTGTGTGCTTTGAGCTTTAGTAAAGTTTATTTTATGAATGTGGGTGCTCTTGCATTTGGAGCATAGATGTTTAGAATTGAGAGTTCTTCTTGGTAGATTTTTCCTTTGATGAGTATTGAAGTGTCCTTCCTTATCTTTTTTGATGATTTTTGGGTGAAAGTCGATTTTATCCGATATTAGAATGGCTACTCCAGCCTGTTTCTTGGGACCATTTGCCTGGAAAATTGTTTTCCAGCCCTTTACTCAGAGGTAGTGTTTGTCTTTAACACGGAGGTGTGTTTCCTGAATGCAGCAAAATGCTGGGTCCTGTTTATGGATCCAGTCTGTCAGTCTATGTCTTTTATTGGGAAATTGAGTCTGTTGGTGTTAAAAGTTATTAAGGAATAGTGATTGTTGCTTCCTGTTATTTTCGATGTTATTTTTATGTTTTTGTGGCTATCTTCTTTTCAGTTTGTTGAAAGATTACTTTCTTGCTTTTTCTAGGGTGTAGTTTCCCTCCTTGAGTTGGCATTTTCCATCTATTATCCTTTGTAAGGCTGGGTTTGTGGAAACATACTATGTAAATTGGTTTTGTCATAGAATGTTTTGGATTCACCATCTATGATAATTGAGAGTTTTGCTGGGTATAGCAGCCTGGGCTGGCACTTGTGTTCTCTTAGGGTCTGTAAGAGATCTGCCCAGGATCTTTTGGATTTCATACTCTCTGTTGAGAAGTCTGGTGTAATTCTGAGGTCTGCCTTTATATGTTACTTGACCTTTTTCCCTTACTGCTTTTAATATTCTTTCCTTGTTTTGTGTATTTGGTGTTTTGACTATAATGTGACAGGAGGAATTTCTTTTCTGGTCCAATCTATTTGGAGTTCTGTAGGCTTCTTGTATATTTATGTTCATATCTTCCTTTAGGTGAGGGAAGTTTTCTTCTGTAATTTTATTAAAGATATTTACTGGTCCTTTAAGTTGGGAATCTTCACTCTCTTCTATAGCTATTATCCTCAGGTTCTGTCTTTTCATTGTATCCTGGATATCCTGGATTTTTTGGGTTAGGAGCTTTTTGCATTTTGCGTTTTCTTTGACTATTGTGTCAATGTTTTCTATGGTATCTTCCGCACCTGAGATTCTCTCTTCTATCTCTTGTATTCTGTTTGTGATGCTTGCATCTATGACTCCTGATCTGTTTCCTAGATTTTCTAACTCTAGAGATATCTCCCTTTGTGATTTGTTTATTGTTTCTATTCCTATTTTTAGTTCCTGGATGGTTTTGTTCATTTCCTTTGTCTGATTGTGTTTTCCTGTAATTCTTTAAGGGATTTTTGTGTTTCCTCTTTAAGGGCTTCTAGTTGTTTACTTGTGTTCTCTTGTATTTCTTTAAGGGAGTTATTTATTTCCTTTTTAAAATCTTCTATCATCATCATAAGATGTGATTTTAAATCTGAGTCTTGCTTTTCTGGTGTGTTGGGGTATCCAGGGCTTGCTGTGGTGGGAGAGCTGGGTTCTGATGATGCCAAGTAGCCTTGGTTTCTGTTCCTTATGTCCTTGCCCTTGTCTTTTGCCATCTGGTTATCTCTGGTGTTAGCAGGTCTTACTCTCTGTGACTGTGGCTTGTCTCTCCTGCAAGCCTTTGTGTCAGTACTCCTTAGAGACTAGTTCTCTCTGAGAGGAATTTGGGTTTGGAGAGCTGTGGTACAGGGTCAGCTCTGGAGTGCAAACAGAAACCAGAAGGATCGTGTCCCCAGCTGTCCCTTGGTTCCTGTGTCCTGATGGCTCTGCAAGGGTTCCTCTTGATCCAGTGAATTTGAACAGAAGTGGTGGTCTTGCCTGTGCTTGAAGGTGTGTGGACACTCCTCGGATACCAGCTCTCTCCTGGCACTATTTTAGTATGGAGCCCTGTGTCACAGGATCCACTCTCTGGCCACCGAAAGAAACTAGAAGACCACTCCTCAGTCCCTGTGTCCTGGGTATTCCAGGTGGGTCCCTCTGAGCAGACAGGCTTGCCCACACTCCTGGGAGTCTAGGTTTCTCTGGCACTATTTGACTATGGAGCCCTCATGGCCCAGGCAGAGGTCTCCAGCCACAGATGGAAACCAGAAGGCTCCTTCCCCCAGCTGTTCCTCAGTCCCGGTGTCCCAAGGCTTCTGGGCGAGTCCCGCTGAGCAGTGTTGCTCATCTTACCCCCACTCATGGGCTTTTCCACACTCCTGGTTGGCTAGCTTTCTCCCAGAGCTATTTGGCTATGGAACCCTGGTGGCATACGCAGAGGTCCCCAGCCACAGGTGGAAACCGGAACTGTTTTTTTTTTTTTTTAAGGTGTTGATTTAGAGTAGGCTATGTTTTTTTTTTTTAAACCATTTCTTTTTCTTTCTTTCTTTCTTTTTAAGATTTATTTTATGTATATGAGTACACTGTAGCTGTCTTCAGACACACCAGAAGAGGGCATCAGATCCCATTACAGATGGTTGTGAGCCACCTTGTGGTTTCTGGGAATTGAACTCAGGACCTCTGGAAGAGCAGTCAGTGCTCTTAACCACTGAGTCATCTCTCCAGCCCGTGGGCTATGTTTTTTAATGGTATAATTTAGGGTTGTTTCTCAGCTTTAACTTGTTCAGAAAGTTAATTTATCCTGCACTAACAAAAAGAAAAACCCTTCTGTATACTTTTTGTGCCTCAGTGAGTTCAAGAATTGATATTTCTAATGCATTGACTTTTTCCTTTCCTAGTAGCAAGTGCTAACTGTGGAATCTAGTAGACCCTGACATGTCATGTGTCAGGTGGCTGCCTAACCAAAGCTCTCCTGGAATGATCTTACAAATGTATTGATCTTGATAAAGACTTGTATCCCTGTAGGGGCCATAAGTGCTTGTGGCTTCTGGAGTAAGGTAGTAAACACTACTTATCCTTATGTTTGTTGGATTCTTTAGCCACTGAGTTACTTTGGATGTTTAATACTGTGCATGTTTATGTCCCAAATGTCGCTTTGCACACCTGATACTAGCATGGGCAGATGTTGAATTTTCTTGAGCTATTTTCTCCCCACTAAGAACTGAAGAGTTCAAAAATCTGTTTTCACTTCAGAGATTTTAGTTGAGCTTAAAATATTGAACCTAAGTCCAAGTCAGTGTTTCTCAACCTGTGGTTTCTCAACAAAACCTGTGGGTTTTGACCCCACTAACAAACCCCTGACTCCAAAAAATATTTACATTACAATTCATAACTGGCAAAATTAGTTATGAAGTGGCAACAAAAATGTTTTGTAGTTGGGGTATCAGCACAAGGGATCGCAGCATTAGGAAGGTTGAGAACCACTGGGGTAAGGGATGTTAGTTTGGTAGCAAATCCAAGGATCAAATCTCAATCTACCTCTCAGCATACTGCAGCTGCTCACCACTGTGCTGCTGCCACGAGCTGATGCCAGGGTATTTTACCATTAACTGCAGTTATGAAATCCTGTTAAAAGGAAAGCAGGTTTGCCAAGATGCTTTCCTACTATCTTATCCCTGTTCATCTCAAAAAGCAGAGACACTCAACTGTGTAGAATGCTGGGTAACTCAATTCCTCTCCTTTAGCAGAGTCAAGTGCTCCATTTGCTCTAATAGATACAGAATGGCTTTTAACAAAATGTCCTCCAAAGGCTTCTGCTTATTTGTTATTTAGCAAAAGTCATTTATCCAAAATGCCAGTACTGTAAAGAACAGTGGCTTCCTTTCAATATATATTTTGGATATTACCTAGAAGCCTAATTAATTAAATGGACTTTTTGGCTTGCTAAGTATATGACTTGAATATTCAGAGAGATTCCAAAAATATGTGTATATTCAAAACTTTTCTACTTTTTGAGCAGGAAACTAATGTAACTAATTCTTCATTAGGTGTTATGGCTTTATCTTAGGCAATTAGCAGACATGTCTTTTATTCTCTGAGCATTAAAATACAAAATAATATGAGGTTAAAAAAGTTGCTTCAATTCCAATTGAGTCAAGTATTCACTTAGCTTTTCTTTGTGAGTTCATGTTAGACCAATATAACAGTGGGGCACACTAAGACTTTGAACACATGAATGGTGAATCATTTTCTACCTAATCCTCTTTGGGAGAAGTGATGCATGCTGTTCTTTCAAGTTTTGGATTTGTCCATTTAAGGAACTAATGGATCCAAGGAAAATAAAGTATACTGTGGTATCTTTGTTTGATCTCTTATGTGTGATTTTAGATTGATACATTAATGCTAATAAAAGTGATACATTCCATGCCACCATGGATAACCTCATTTTTATTCTGTGTGCACAGCCTTAAGAGCTTAGATTGATTTATATCTTTAAATCCTTTTCTTTTGACGTGTCGGCACGAATCATGATCTCAAAGGTCTGCAACTTGACTCAAGTTCCATTATAAGGAAGCTACTAGAATATTTAAAATAGACAATTCAAATATGAGGGCCTACATATTCATGAAAATACCAAGAAAATATCCAGAATGAAATGTATACATCAACAATTTTAAGAACTTAATAAATGTACTTACATGTTTGTGAATACCAGTGACCTGTAAGATGCTTTCCAACAGGGGTTGGAGAGGAGGTTAAAGGTCCCTTCAGTTCCTTACAAGCTTCCTGAGTGTTCACTTGGATGGCTACATTAGATAATACATAAATATATTTCTTACTGTTTACATTAATTCGGATATTAATTCGGATATTGGGAGAAGGAATTTCGTATTGTCTCTCAGTTCTTAAATATTAACATTTCATTTTGTGATTGCTACATGTTTTATCCCCACCCACTGTTTTTTTCTGAGATATAATCACACAACCTAGGCTGGGGTTTTGAACTCCTGAGCCTCCTGTTTCTAACTCCTGAGTACTGATGTTATAGGCAGCACCGCTACATGCAACTTTAGTTGGAAAAGTGGCACTACACAGGATTTGTGGGACTATTTAGGGAAGGGGAGTCTCAACAGAATATTTCTTGTTTCGTTTCCTTTACTAAATGTATTCACAATTCAATACTTGAGTACAGCCAAGTATTATCTTATATATGTTGCCTGTAAGGGTTCCTATGGCTCTAAGCCAACTTGAAGGATCATGGCTCTAAGCCAACTTGAAGGACCGCCCTTTAAGTTCAATGTGTGTAATCCCTGAAAGCTACTACTGTCTTTAGAACTCTGAGGAAATATTTCCTCTTTTCCATTACTTTTATTGTTTATGCATTTTTAGGGCACTGTAAATTTGGATCACTTTATTTCAAGAGGTATGCACAATGAACAACAAATTTTGGTACACAGTGTTTTTGTTTGTTTGTTTGTTTTTCCTTGAAACAGTTTCCCTGTGTAACACTGGCTGTCCTGGAACTTGCTCTGGCCTTAACCTCACAGAGATCCATGTGCTGAGATTAAAAGTCTGTGCTCCAACTGCCCAAATGGAAATGGTGGCATGGAAGTCAACTGCCTTTTTTTCCCACAACACTTTTTTTTTTTTTTTTTTATAGCAAAGCAACTCTATTTTCTTTTACTTTCTCAATACAAAGTCTCACTATATAGCTCTGGATGGCCTCAAGTTTCACAGAGATTCTTTTGCCCCCCCCTCCAGTGCTGAGATTAAAGGTGTGCACCACCACCACCTGATAGCAAGTCAAGTTTCAATGAGCAGCTCCGGAGCTAAGCTTCTGACTCCCATTGTGTCATTCAGGACAGTAATTCTGAGGTTGCAAATTATCATTCTCAGTTCACAGAAGTGAGGTCACTGAAGCATTAAAGCTAGTGGCCAAGGGGATATGTGAATTCAGGTTCGTCTGTGGAGGCAGACCATGCCATTCAGCATCAGACAGTCTGCTCCTCTAAGAAGCTTTAGGCTTATAGAGCATTTGCCTTGTATTAGTCACAGAAATCTGACTTTTGTGCTCAACCAGCTTGCCTTCAATCAATCCATAAATACTCTCCGTTATTCTTGAGTTTGGAAGGGTAGATGAGTTTTGTAGCCTTTTGAAAGCTCAGGGCCAGTTTGCAGTGTGCCTTATTACTGATGTCAGGCTTTGGGTATCATTTTTTCTGAGCTAGCCTCATCCATTTATTCTGATCACGTATCCTTCTCATTCTGCCCTCAGAATCTTCTGCATCATGAATCATTTTGACTGTGCATTAGTATGTTTAAGAAACTAAATGGAACTCTCTCTGTTCTCTCTTTCCTTAATGTCACTCCTATCCTGGAGTCATCCCTTGGATTTAAGTGCACTGTAGCCAGGACACTTGGCAGTTTGAGCCCTGGTACACAGCTCCTACTCCCAAATCTAGGGTGATTTTGAAAGACTTTCAAGAGATGCTTACCTTCATCTTTAAACTTCTGGCCATAATCTGTAGCATATCTTGTCTAATACATCCCTGTACTCCTTTGTAGCCATATTGACCCTCTAAAACCCCCAAGAGTGCTTTCACCTCAAGGTCCTTGTACTTTCTCTGTATTCTATCTGGACAGCTTGTTCCCTAGCTTCCTTTAGAGCTCACCTTCCCACCCCAGTAAAGTCTCTTTGAACTGTCATCTTGTCAATAAAGCATTACCTGCCCAGCCTGTTTAAAATGGTACTTCAGGGCTGAAGAGATGGCTTAGTGGGTAGGAGCACTTGCTGTGCAAGCTTAAGGATGTGCATTTGAAGCCCTAGCTGGGTATGGCCATGCACACTCATAACCCCAGCACTGGTGAGCAGAGACAGGCAGATCCAGGAAGAGCTCCCTGGCCAGCCAGTGGACCTGAAATGGCAAACTTCAGGCCAGTAAGAAGCTCCATGGGTTTTTGTTGTTTTTGTTTTGTGTGTGTGCTATTTCATTTTGTTTTGAATTTTTTAAATCTTACTGTTTTTTATTTGTTTTGAGGGAGGGAGAGAGATGAGTTGGGGGAGTGGAAGCATGATAAAAATATATTGTATGAAAAAAAAAGAGAAACCCTGTTTCAAGCAAATAAGGCAGAAAATGACAGACCAGGACACCCAGTGTTGTCTGGTCTTTGCGTACGCACATGGACATGCACTAATAATGCATACAGTGTGCTTGTGTGTGTGTGCATGAGCGTGTGCATGTACACACACACACACACACACACCAGCATTCCCATGACTTTCAATTTCTCCTACCCTGTGTCATTTAACTCCATGAGATATGATGTGTCTCTTACTTGTTAATGTGTATTTCAAGAATGTTTCCCTCTAGAAGGTGAATTTGGTGAGAACAGGTGTTATTGGTGAATCTGCTGTTCTGTCCCAATCCCTAAAATACTTACTGCCTGATATATAATTTTCACAGGAAAAAAAAATTACTGAATGAGTGAGCAATCATCTCATGAAATAGGCTAAACATTTATTAAGCACCAAATGCCTTATTCCATCAAATCTAAGATCTATCAATTATAACATCAATATTGCCAACTATAATAAGGCCATAAGAGGCCTGCTGATTTCAAAGATGTTACAAATTGAAATAAAAAAGATCTTGGAATTGATATTTTCCAGGTACCATGGAGTGTGCTGTACATAGATTATGTCATACACCACTAAACATTATCTAATAATGAATAGCTAAGCATAAATATACCATCTATATTATGAAAGCTGATCAAGCCAGGGCCCTTTTTGTTTAAAGACTTATTTATTTATTTTATATATATGAGTACACTGTAGCTGTCTTTAGACAGACCAGAAGAGGGCATCAGATCCCATTACAGATGGATGTGAGCCACCATGTGGTTGCTGGGAATTGAACTCAGGTCCTCTGGAAGAGCAGTCAGTGCTCTTAACCACTGAGGTATCTCTCCAGCCCAAGCCAGGCCCTTATCTACTCTTTTTTTTTTTTTAATTATTTTATGTATGTAAGTACACTGTCACTTTCTTCAGACATACCAGAAAAGGGCATCACATCCCCTTACAGATGGTTGTGAGCCACCATGTGGTTGCTGGGAATTGAACTCAGGACCTCTGGAAGAGCAGTCAGTGTTCTTAACCACTGAGCCATCTCTCCAGCCCCTTTATATACTCTTATTACAACCTTTCAATTAAACAACATACCAGTCCTCTTTTGAAGCGTGTTACTACATTTTTATTTGCTGTGCATGCATGCGTGTATGTGCAGAGGTCAGAGGACCACTCGTAGGAGTTGGTTCTCCCTCCTCCATATGAATCTCAATCAAATCCAGGTTGCCAGGCTTGGTGCCAGTTGTGCTCATCCATTGAGCTACATCATTGATCCTCTTCTGAATGCTTTAATAACAATTGACATGTGTGGGCTTGATAGATGGTTCAGCAGATAAGAGCACTGGCTGCTCTTGCATAGGACCTGGGTTAGATTCCCAGCACCCACAGGGCATCTCACAACCATCTGTTAACTCCAGTCCCAGGGATCCACTCTCATGGTCCCCTTTCTAGTTTCATGACCAGTGGCCACATCCACAAAAACATAGACATATAAAGTTAAAATGTGTATTTTTACTAGGATCACAGGTGAGAATGTGTGTGTAATAACCGTCTGCTATGCCACTTAACATAATTTATAGTTCTACTGATTTTTCTGTAAATTTTATTTCTTTTTTTTACAGATTTATTTTTATTTCTATGTATATGTGTACCCTTGTGTACTGTGTGTATGAACGTGAGTGCAGGTGTCTATGGAGGTCAGAAGAGGGTGTTAGATTCCCCAGGAGCTGAAGTTACAGGTGGTTGTGAGCTCAGGTCCTCTGGAAGGGTAGCAGGTACTCTTAATGGTTGGCCTTCTCTCCATTCCCATGATTTCATTTTTTAAAAAAAGGCAACAAAAAATCCATTGTATATATTGAACACTTTTTCTTTATCCATTGATCTGATTCTATTTCTTAGCCATTATGAAGAGTACAGCAATATACATGGATGTGTGGTCTCTGTGGTAGGGCTTACAGTCCATTATATAAATATAAACATAAATAGTCTCTCTCACCCTCTCTCCCTCTCCACTCTGACTGCAGTTTCCCCTCCCTCCTCTCTTCCCAGTCTCCCCCCCACCTCTCCTTTGTCCCCCCCATCCACTCCTCCAGTTCTCTTCAGAGAATAGTTTTCCCATGGATATCAATCAGCCATGGCACCTCCTCTCATATTGAGGCTAGATGAGGCAACCCAGTAGGACAGCAGTCCCTAAAGCAGGCAAAAGAGTCAGAGATAGCCCTTGTTCTTTGAGTTAAGAATCTTACAAGAAGACCAAGCTATACAATTGTAACATATGGGCAGAGGGCCTAGGTCAAACCCATGCAGGCTTGCTGGTTGGTGGTTCAATCTCTATGAGTCCCTATGAGTCCAGGTTAGTTGAGTCTGTGGGTTTTCTTGTGATGTCCTTGAACCGTATGGCTCCTACATTCCTTTCTCCTCTTCCACAGGATTTCCTGAGCTCTACCTGATGTTTGGCTGTGGGTGTCTGCATCTGTTTTCATCAATTGCTGGGTGAACCCACTCTGGTAACAACTTGGCAAGGCACCAATTTATGAGTATAGCAGAATATTAGGAATAACTTCCTATTTTAGGCCTCTGGGTTATCCATCTTCTGTGTCCTGGCCTTCCAGGCAGTGTCAGGGGTGGTCTTATGGCATGGGTCTCAAGCTGGACCAACCATTGGTTGGCCATTCCCACAATTTCAGTTCTACCTTTATCCCAGTACACCTTGTAGGTAGGACCGATTTGTATAGTGTTATGGTAAGATCATATGTTAGTTGCATTTTTAGTCTTGTGAGGGCCCTTCACAGTTGATTTGTGTACTGGCTACACCAGTTTATATCCCTAACAGCAGTGTGTAGGGCTTTCTCTTTCCTCACACCCTCTCCAGCATTTGTCATTACCAGTTTTCTTGTTGGTAGTCTGGGGTGAGATTGAATCTTACTGTAGTTTTAATTTCCATTTCCCAGATAGCTAAAGGAACAACATAGTACTTGTGTCACTTCTAATTCCAAAAAGTAACTCATATCTGCAACTTCTGGAATTTTCTATTTTATCTATCTATCTATCTATCTATCCATCCATCCATCTATCTACTTACCTACCTACCTATCTATCTATATCCCAAATGCTGCTCCCCTCTCTGGTCCCTCCTTCCTAGAATCTCTTCCCCCATACCTCTCCTCTTCTTCTGTGAGAGGGTGGGTTCCCCCCTGGGTATGCCCCCATGCTGTCGCATCAAGGCTCTGCCAGATTAGGAACATCTTCTTCCATGGAGGCCAGACAAGGCAGCCATGGAGACTGAGCTGCACATCTCCTACATAATGTGCTGGGAGGCCTTGGTCCAGCCCATGTATGTTCTTTGGCTGGTGACTCCCATGGGAGTCTCTGAGAGCTCTCATGGATCCAGGTTAGTTGACTCTGTTGGTCTTCTTGTGGGGTTCCCATCCCCTTCAGCTCCTTCAGTCCTCCCCCCAACTCTTCCATAAGTGTCCACTACCTCCATGCAACGTCTGACTGTAGGTATCTGCATCTGTTTCACTCTGCTGCTGGATAGAGCCTCTCAGAGGACAGTTATTCTCGACTACTGTCTACAAGCATAACAGAGTATCAATAATAGTGTCAGGTATTGGTGCTTGCCCATGGGATGGGTTTCAAGTTGGGCCAGTTATTGTTGACCTTTCCTTCAGTCTCTGCTCCATCCCTGTTCCTGCTTCAAGATGTTAACATTTAAACTACAGAAGATCCAGAATCAAACATAGATAGCTACATAGCTTATCTCAAAGAGCACAGTAGTGGGAATGTTGTGGTAGAAACACTTGCTTGGCATGCACAGGGCTGTGGAATAATCCTCAGTAGTACCTGTGCGCGTGCACATGCGCACATGCACGACTGAAAAATGACAGTGAAAAAAGAAGATATTTCAATATATAAAAATTTACTATTTCTGAGCCTCTAAGTGACACCAGACACAAAGTTAAACATGACCATGACAGCAAAAACAAAAGAAAATATTTGTTCTCTGAAGTATATGGGTTAGGATAATATCCTTACTACAAATACTGACAACACAAGAGAAGACAGCCATTCCCAGGAGTAAACTGGAACAAAGACTTGAATGGGTGAATCAAAGCAGAAAAGCTACAAATGGACAACAACTTGAGAAGATGCTCCATCTTCCTAGTCATGGAAGGAATGGAAACTAAAACAAGATAACTATCAGGTTAAATGTTAAATTAGAAACATTATTCCCATGTGTGTGATGTGTGAGAGTGTGTGGGTGCTCATACTGGCACATGGATGGAGTTCAGAGGACAAGTTGTGGGACTGCTCCTCTCCTTCCACTCTTATGTGGGTTCTGAGAGCTCACATTCCTGATTACCAGGCTTGCACAGTAAGTGCTTTACGCACTAAGCAATCTCGCCAGGTTGGTTATATTTTTAAATGATAATATTTACTTTTGCCTGTAAATCAGAAAACTGTACACTAGCATAATACTGAGTGAAAGTGAAAATTTGCAAATAATAGTGAAAATTCTTATTTTGACATATATTGTGAAACATGCATATGATAGAATATTATAAAGCCATTTAAAATCACATTCTCAAATAAGACCAGCAATATGATTATATCTGTTAAGGAAGAATGATGGGCTGAGGATGTGGTCAGTGGTTAAGTGCAAGTGCCTAGCAGGTATGAAACACAGTTCGGTCCCCAGCATTGCATGCCTGTATCATAGTGAATGGGCACTGGAGGCAGGAATACCAGAAGTTCAAGGTCATCTTTGCTACATAACAAATTCAGTGCTATCTGGGGATACATAAGATTGATTCTCAAAACTATATCCCATTTTGTTTTGGTAAGTAAACCTCTCTTCCTGTTCGCCACTCCTCTACCCCTCCAAACATCCTTCCTGTCCCTGGATCTTCTCTCATGCTGGGACCACTGCTTCTACAACTATGGAACCTATTAAAAAATCCCATAGTTTCTATACATGTATGTAAAAAGGTATGTGTTTATATGTATAAAGTAAATAGATCAAACTATAAATACCTTGCTTCTGGCTTTTGGGTATGAATCACTTTCATTACTTTTGCAGTTCAATTTAGGTTTGTTTTGATAATGAGAAAGGCCTTGGGAAAATAATTTCCTCAGAGTGGGTTTTGAATCTCCTTGGCTGTCTCTTGTCTTCTGCACATAAATACACACCCCCATGAAAGGACAAGGCCTTGACTTCTGCCCGATCAAATAGCACTTTACATTTACTTTCTTTTTTTGTTGTTGATTTAGTCTAGTCACACGGTACTGAGCTCATGAGCTTACTCTGGCTCCCCTGCTTACACCACAAATGATCTCTAGGCTTTGGCCAAGATCCTTTCTAACTATTCTCCAACTCACAGGCCCTTCCCATGCCATAGCCAACCTTTCCAGCCATCCACATTTACCCCCACACTCCAGGATTGGACCAGGAAGCACATCTTGTACACCAGTCCAGTCCCCTCTGTCCACCTGACTTCATTCCACCCAATCTATTTCCAACATCTAGGCCTAACCTGTCTGTATTTCCTCTCTTCTGCTCCAACCTACTGTCATTATCAGAATGGGAACTAACAAAAGAAGCCCATCACAAAAATTCCAACAGTATGAAATATCAAACCAGTCTTGTAGAAGTCTTTGCCAATCACAATTTTCTAGATGGACCCAGGGGCATAGTATTTAAAAGAACAATTGTAAACTTCATCAAAGAACTCAAGGAGTTTAAAGAAGACAGAAAGGAATAAATAGTTCAATGAAATTAAGGAGAAATAGCTTAAGGAGAATAAATGTCCGATACCTAAAAACCACAATCCTAAGGCCGATGGAGATAACAAAGACAATACAGGACTTGAGAACAGAATTCAATGAGGAGATTGAAGACGACTCAAGCTGAAATGAAGATGGAATTGAAAACCTCAATGAATTCAACTAGGAAACTTGGAGGAAAGCTTTACAAATAGGACATAGAATGAGAAAATAGAATATTAGGACTCCTAACAAGGCCATCCTCTGCTACATATGCGGCTGGAGCCATGGGTCCCTACAAGTGTACTCCTTGGTTGGTAGCTTAGTCCCTGGGAGCTCGGGGGGGGGGGGGGGTCTGGTTGGTTGATATTGTTCTTCCTACAGGGTTGCAAACTCCCTCAGCTCCTTCAGTCCTTTCTCTAACTCATCCATTGGGGACCCCATGCTCAGTCCAGTGGTTGACTGCAGGCATCCACCTGTGTAAATAGATGCCCCAGTGTAGGGGACTTTGAGGGTGGGGAGGCAGGATTGGTTGGTTGGGTGGAGGAACACCCTCATAGAAGTAGGGGGATGGGGATGGGATGGGGTTTCTGGGAGGGGGGAAACTGGGAAAGGGGATAACACTTGAAATGTAAATAAATAGCCAGAAGCCCCTCATCAGAAGAATGGATATAGAAAATGTGGTACATTTACACAATGGAGTACTACTCAGCTATTAAAAACAATGACTTCATGAAATTTGCAGGCAAATGGATGGAACTTGAAAATATCATCCTGAGTGAGGTAACTCAGTCACAAAAGAACGAACATAGTATGTACTCACTGATAAGTAGATATTAGCCCAAAAGTTCGGAATACCCAAGTTTCATTTTACAGTAACCACTGGACTGAGAGTGAGGTCCCAGATGGAGGAGTTGGAGAAGGGACTGAAGGAGCTGAGGGAGTCTGCAGCCCCATGGAGGGAGCAATAGTGTCAACTGGCCTGACCCCTCCCCCCGGTCTTCCTGGAGGCTGGACCACCAACCAAAGAATACACATGGAGAGACCCATGGTTCAGACCACATATGTGGCAGAGGAGGGCCTTGTTGGCCATCAGGGGGAGGAGAGGTCCCAGTAAAGGGGAATGTCAAGGTGGGAATATGGGAGTGGGTGGGCGGGTGTGTGGGAGGTGGAAGTCCCTCATAGACATGGGGGAGGGGGAGGGGATAGGTGGTTTCCAAAGAGGAGACCTAGAAAGGGGGAAACATTGGAAATGTAAATAAAGTATCAAAAAATAAAAAAAAAATGGAAAAAAAATCAAGCATAGCAAAAAATTATATACAACTATTTACAGCTATCTTCATGTCTTCAGGGAAAATAAAATAATATATAATGTATTTGAAACTTTTATCATGAAATAAATTCTAATTGATTTTATAGTCAAAAAATTATATACAACTATTTACAGCTATCTTCATGTCTTCAGAGAAAATAAAATAATATATAATGTATTTGAAACTTTTATCATGAAATAAATTCTAATTGCTTTTATAGTAAAAAAAAAAAAGAGTATCCAATTTCTCCCACAGTTCAGTGCTCCTCCAAAAATCATGTTTAAATTACTTGTGAAATATTTTATTTTTAACAGTGTGTGGAAACTGAATCAATAATAGAACTAGCAATAGTGTCAGATATTTCATCTTTGACAGAATGTACTTGTTCATATTGACTTCAGAGATTCTATGAAGACAAGGAGTCATTATTGGGCAGAGTTGGTTTTCTTTTTGAAACATCTGATGACATTATGAAACCACCATTATTAGCCATTCAAAATCTTCTGCTGCACATAGTAGGGCTAACATAGGTACCATGTGTTTTTTATCTATACAATAAATATTGTGTATTTATTTCATCTTAGAAATAAAAAGGCAAAATTAAAACAAAGAAATGTAAATAAAGAAAATATCCAATAAAAAAGAATATTAGAACTTGAAGATCAATAAGAGGATCTAGACCAAATAAGCATGGAAACATGAACAATTTGAAACACTACAAGAAAGGAACACACAGGAAATGTGGGATACCATGAAAAGAAAACAATCTCTGAATTATAGGCATAGATGAGGGAGAAGAATCCCAAGTTTAATAGGATGGACCAGCTCTTCAACAAGATCATAGAAAAAACTTCCTAAAGTAAGGAAAGACGCACCTATGTAGATACAAGAAGCATACTGAACACCACATGGATAAGACATGAAAATCTCTGCCTCATCATAGCATATCATAGTTAAAACACAAACTCTACATAACAGAAAAATGTATTGAAAGCTGAAAGAGAAAAATAAGAGAAAACCCATCAGAACACAGCTGATTCCTCAATGGCAACTTTGAAGCCAGAAGAGCCTGGAGCAATGCATTCCCAGTCCTTAAAGACTATGATGGAGGCCTAGATTAATATACTCAGTAAAGCTATCTTCCAATACTAATGGAGACAGAAAAACTTTCCATAACATAAATATGCTTAAAGGTTTTTATATCTAGCAAACCAAATGTAAAAAAAATACAAGAAGTATTATTTCTTACTGAAGAGAAAAATGAGCAGAGGAGAAAAATTGTGGAAAGAAATAATGAGCACTAAAACGAAGTATCGAGAACACAGTGCCAAAAATCAACAACAGGACGAACATAACACATTTTAGTAATAACTTTAAGTATCAATAGCCTCAATTCTCCAATCAAATGACACAGGCTGACTAATGGATTAAGAAACAAAATTCATCTATGTGTTCTCTATAAGAAACACAGGATTATTAACGATAGACACTGCCTTAGAATAAAAGGATAGGCAAAAATACTTCAATCAAATGGGACCAGAAAGCAAGCATGCATCAGTATCCTACTCTGACAAAATCGACATCAAACTAAAACTAATCTCAAGAGATAAAGAGGTATGCTTCATTCTAATCAAGTGAACAATTAACACAGAAGACATTCCTAAACATCCACCAAACTCTGGAGTACTCAGTTTCATAAAAAAATGTATTACTGGATTTAATGACAGAGATTAACAACAATCCATTAATAGTAGGTGATTTCAATACTCCACTTTCTCCAATAAATAGGTCATTTGGAAAAAATAAAGAAACATCAGAATTAATTGGCATTATACATTACATAGAATTAACAGATATCCATAGGATATTCTACCCAAACAGATATTTAACAACTCACTACTGAATGATGAATGGGCCAAAAAATAAATCAATAAAGAAATTTAAAAAGCTTCCTGTAACTAAATGAAAATGAAAACACAACACAAAAAAATCTCTTGGGACACAATGAAAGCAGTCCTATGAGGGAAATTTATAGTTCTAAGTTCCTACATTAAACAATCAAAAACAGTAATTTTTAGGACAGGATTCCATCCAGCTAAACTTATTGTTTGTGCTTTCAAAGACAGGCAGATCTCTGAATTCATTTGCAATGTTACTTTTTCTAAGAATCAGGGGGCTTGGGTCAGGGGATGCTGATTCATGGAATAATCAAAAGAGAAACTGGGGTGGATGATTGAACTGATATGTAAATAAAAGATTGGGCCTTGGTCTGTGAGAGCTGAACTATCTTGATAAGCTGTCTGGAGATCTCTAGAGAAAGCTGTTTCTAGCAGCACACAAGCTGTAAGCCTGTACCCACCATTTGACTTAAGGTTGCCACTCTCAAACACCCCTCCCTCATAACCCCTCTCCAAGCCAAGGCTGGTTCTTCGCAATAAAAAAGCTTGACAGACCCATGTTCCAATTAGCCAAAAGAAGAAGAGAGGATCCACATTAACAGAGTTAGAAATGAACAGGGAAACAACATATACTGAATAAATTCACAGTATTGTAAGGGAACATTTTTAAATAAACTACCTGTACGCCATTAAGATGGAAAACCTAAAGGAAATGGATGAATTTTTAGATTCAACCAAACCACCAAAACTAAACTAAAAAGAACTCAGCAACCTAAACAGACCTATAACAAGTGAGGAGATGGAAATGGCAGCAATAACAACAACAACAACAACCACTGCCACCTTCCAAGCTAAAAAAAATTGTTCAGGGCAAGAAGAATTCACAGCAGACTCCTACCGGACTTTCAAATAAGATCTACAGTCAACCCTTAAACTATACAAAGGAGGAGAAGAAAGAAAGGCAGGGGGAGGGAGATCTCAAACTCCTACAGAGCCATCATCAATACCAAAACCAGGTAAACACAAAACAAAAACAGAAAACTACAGGCCAGTATCCCCGATCAACACTGACTCAAAAATTCTCAGTAAAATACTTGCAAACAGAATATAGGCATACATCAAAATATTATGTCCCATGATATCCTTGAAATACAGGGATGGTTCAGCAAATACAGGTCAATAAATGCAATAAACCACATAAATGAACTTAAAAGCAAAAAAATCACATGATCATTTCAATAGATGCAGATAAGACTTTGACAAAATCCAACATTTCTTCATGATTCAAGTCCAAGAGAGTAGAGGGAAAGATGGAGCACGCCTCAAGATAATAAAAGCTATATATGAGAAACCCACAGCCAACATCATCCTAAATGGAGAAAAGCTTGAAACAAACCCATTGGATTCATGAATGAGACAAGGCTATACAACATTCATTCTTTTTCAATATTGTGCTGGAAGTACTAGCTCTGGCAGTAAGGCATGAGTGGGAACTCAAAGGGATACATATAGGGAAAGAAGTCCAACTATCCCTATTTGCAAATGACACAATACTATAGAAATCCCAAGAATTTGACCAGAAAACTTCTGTAAATGATAAACAGTTTAGCAATCTGGCAGGATACAGCATCACCTTGCACAAATCAACGGCTTTTTTGTATACCACTAACAAATACACAGAGAAGCAGATCCATTCACTATTAGACTCAGAGAAAATAAATAAAATAAACTATCTCTGAGTAAACCTACCCAAGGAAGTGAAGGACTCTGTAAAAACAACCATTTTACCAAAAACTATTTAGAGATTCAATGCAATTCTAATCAAAATCCCTATCTAATTCTTCACAGAAATAGAAAAAAACTATCCCAAAATTCATATGGACTTACAAAAAAGCCTTGGAACATCCAAAACAATCCTGAACAAAAAGATCACTTCCAGATTTCATTATAGATTACATATGGCCATAGTAATAAAAACAAATATAGTAATGGCATAAAACTGACATGTTGACCAGTGGAGTGAAATTGAAGACTCAAAGATGAGTACTCATAACTTCAGCCAGTTAGTAGTTTATAAAGATGCCAAAACATAAGCTGAAAAAAGAAAGCACTTTCAACAAATGGTGCTGGGAAAATTGGGTGGCCACATACCAAGGACTGAAATTAGATCCAAATCTATCACTTTGCACAAAACTATCTCCAACTGGATCAAAGAGCTAAATACAAAATCTGACACACTGAAACTGCTAGAAGAAATTATAGGCAGTACCCTATACCCTACGTGATATAGGTATAGGAAAGTTCTTGGTGATTTTTGCCCAAGAATTAAGGTCAACAATCAACAAGCAGGACTGCATAAAACTAAGATACTTTGCACAGCTAAAGAAATAATTAACCTGGTGAAGAGGAAGCTCAAAGAATAGGGCAGAAGAATCTTTGCCTGCTACATATATGACAGAATTAATATACAAAATATATAAAGAACTAAAAAAAAAAAAGAAAAAGAAAAAAACCCAACCTAATAGAAATGAGTGTGGGATCTGAACATAAGAGTTCTCAAACGAAGAAAAATAATGGCTAAGAAGTATTTTTTTTAAATGTTCAATGTCTCTAGAAATTAGGATAGTGCAAATCAAAACAACATTGAGATTTCATCTCACTCCAGTCAGAATGAAATCACACACACACACACACACACACACACACACACACACACACACACAGAGCAACAAATGCTAGAGGGGATTCAGGAAAAAAAAGGAACCTTCATTTACTGTTGGTGAGATTGCAAAATGGTGCAGCCATTATGGAAATCAGTATGGAGAATTCTTAAGCTAAATATAAATCATCCACAGGACCTAGCTATATCACTCCTTGGTATATGCCCAAAAGACTCAGCATCCTACACCACTGATACTTGCTCAGCCATGTTTCATTGCTGCCCTATTACAATAGCTAGGAAATGGAAACAACCTAACTGCCTTTCAATTGATGAATGGACAATAAAAATGTGATACATATAAACTATGGAATACCATTCAGCTGTAAAGAAAAGTGAAATCATGGACTTCACAGTAAATGAAGGAAGCTAGAAAAAGATCATATTGAGTGAAGTAACCCAGACCCAGAAAAGCAAATGTTGCATTCTCTTTCCCAAATCTTCAGATGTGAGTACATAACCTGGATTAACTGCAGAAACCAGGAAAATAATTTAAATGAGATTTTTCTCATCTTGGTTGACAATGATCCCTCTAAGAGCTAAAGACTATGTAATAAAATATCCCAACACCAAGTATGAGAAACTTTTGAATGGTTGGTCAGGGTTGTCTAAGAGACTTTCCAGACATACAGCTTATTGCTCTTGGTTGCCCCAAAGAGGTGGAAAATAAGTCCCTATTGCTGAAGAGATTGTACATTTCAGACACAGCTCGGAGATCCCTGAGCTAGATCTGACCTGACTGCGTCTTCCCTGAGGACTAGCTTCCATGGTACCAGAAAGCACTGTGTAAGCTTCCCAAGGAAGGAAGCAATCAATATACCTACTTTGTTAGCCACGAAGCCTATGAGTCACAATAACAACTAGCAAGGTCCGATAACTCTAGGTGTGCAAAAGTGGCAAACACACTTTGCTGGTAATTAACAGCTCTCTAAATGGACTCAAGACCTAATCAATAAGAGGGATGCCATGCCTGGTTCTGAAAATCTAGCCAACAACTCAGGGCTAGTGAAGTCATGGATCTTGGAGGAGAACCTACAACCACCACTGTACTAAACAGCATAATCCCTATTATACTCACAAATAAGTGCAGTTCTCACCCTTCATCAAGGAAACTTTGCAACAGACAGAGACAATCCCAGAAGACCACAACCAATCAAAATGCAGAGTTATGGAACACAGTCTCAGTGGAAATATCTACAAAAACTACTGTACTTAAGGTACAAGGAACAGTGTACATGAGGAGGTGAGAAGATTATAAGAGCCAGAGGATCAGAGCGTTTGCTGTGAGATTCTGTCTCCTAGAAATGCCAGAAGCTACACCTATGAAGTCTCACTACCATGACTGTCTAAACATGAATTGAACAATGACAACAATATATATGCCAAAGTCAATGGGTAAATCCCAGCAGGTCTCAACCCTACACAAAGAACTACAGGAAACCAAAGAATACTAAGAGTGGTAGAAAGTCTTCCTCAGGGAAGAACAAACACTAATTGGTTATCTAATACCAAATAATCAGCCCTAAAAACATACATTGGAGTAGCACTATAGACTGAAAGGGTTATATTTAGAAATATATATGTATATCCATATCCATATATATGTATAACAACATTAATGAAAAATGAGGACATGGATTACAAGAGTACAGGGGTATTATGGGAGGGTACAGTGGGAGGAAGGAGAAGGGAGAAATTATATAATCTCAAAAATGAATGAAAAATGGTAGGAAAAAGGTCTATTTGTCTCTCATTTTTGGAGATCCAAAAGTATGGTGATGGCATCTGGTCAACTCTATTAAGGGCCTTATTGGCCGTATCACCTGTCAGGGCATGTTGGATTAGATAGAAATTACTTCTTGAGACAGGAAGTAAAAAAATGTTTTTCAGGACTCACACTCATGCTTTTAAAATGTACTATTCTCAGAACTCACTCCAGGAGATGAGTGTTTACTTCCTGTGGAGTGAGTGCTCCCAATATCTTAGGGACCGACCACTAGGACTTACTATTGAAAGGTCCTACCATTTCTCAGCCCTGTGGAAGCAAGTGTCCAACACATAACCTTTCAGGGAGGGATAAACAACATCCACACCTTAGCAGACATTTGCAGGATAACAGCCACAAGGTCTCAGATAGTAAGTACTCAATAATACTAATTGCTATTCCTCTAGAACATTACCCCATTATTACAGATAACAGCCCAGATGGTAGATGGAGGAGCCAACACTTGGGGGAGCTTAGAAATATTCAGTAACATGTTTGAGGTTGCAGAACAAAGTAGCCTTTTGAGCCCAATTCTTTGACTTCACAGTTCAGCTCCCTCTAGTAAAAACATTCATACTATCTTTACCTTCATGTGTCCAGACCAGGATGAAGAAGAGGGAATTGGGAACCATTGTAAAGGAATCTAGTCAAAGATTCCTGCAACTTTGATGTGAAAAAAATCCCTATAATATTAGGTAATCTCAATAATCTATACAAAAGCCACACGAGACCTACAGATATTTTGGTGGGCCTCAGAGTGTAAATGGAAAGGTCTGTTTTGATGAAACAGCCATAATGAGATCTAGAACAATTTGTTCACAGTATGCTGTTGATTAAGATAAAACTCAAATTTCAGCATACATCTGACATGCCTGCTAGTTGTCATGTCCAGAATATCCAGAGTCAGCATGTATGAGTTAGTACTTGAGAATTTACAATAAATAAATTATCCAGTAATCTTGATGATATTGGTCCACACTAAAAAGGACCATGACACTCCCAAGTCTCATTGTTCTGTCTCTCCCATATTACATGGAGATAAGATAGTATACAAGAATATTATAAAATTTGCCCCAATCCAGACAGTCTCTCTATGGGATTAATGGCCTTTGTGGACTCCTTTCTCTCTAGCATTTCAGATTATAACTAATCACAAATCTGGGGTGTAATATTGCTGCTGAGGCAGAGTCACTTTTGTTATTTGCCCCTTTTCTTATCCCAATTTCAAGTAGGTAGTTATCCTTGCAAAGCCTCATGGAATTTTTATCTTCTGACCAGTCTATAGTCTGATTGCTTTCCAGGATCATAAACACCTTGGCAAGCTTATGTGTAGGAGAGAGCTGAGGATATAGTTCCATTGGACCTAAGATGCACAAGGCTCTGGATGACATTCCTCAGCTTCACATAACCCAGGACTGTGAGCCATGTGTATAATCCCAACACTCAGGAGGGGAAGGCAAGAGGCTCTGAAGGATCATCAATTAGCTAGTGATTTCAAGACCAGTCTGGGCTACAAAGACAGCCTAATGGACAGAAGGATGGGAAGAGAGAGAGAGAGAGAGAGAGAGAGAGAGAGAGAGAGAGAGAGAGAGAGAGAGAGAGAGAGAGAGAGAATGGTAGGAGAGAGGAAGGAGGAGAATGGAAAGATGGAAGAAAGGAAAGAGACAGAAAGATGGAAGAAAGGAAGGAAAGAAAAATTATGTGTGGGAGTATGGGGACAAAGCCTTGCAGGGCAAAAAAGCAAGAGAAACCACTTACAATACATTAGGAAACCATAATGTCTTAGTTAGGGTTTTACCGCTATGAACAGATACCATGACCAAGGCAACTCCTATAAGGACAACATTTAATTGGGGCTGGCTTACAGGTTCAGAAGTTCAGTCCATTATCATCAAGGCAGGAACATGGCAGCATCCAGGCAGGCATGGTGCAGGAGGAGCTAAGAGTTCTATATCTTCATATGAAGGCTGATAGCAGAATACTGGCTTCCAGGCAGCTAGGATGAGGGTCTTAAAGCCCACACCCACAGTGACACACCTACTCCAACAGGGCCACACCTTCCAATAGTGTCACTCCCTGGGCTGAGCATATACAAACCATCACAGTTCACTCTCTGGCCCCATAGGCTTGTCCAAACATATGAGTCTGTGGGGGCCATACCTAAACATAGCATAATAAAAATACATTTAGTCCAACTTCTAAAGTCCCTGTAGTCTATAGCAGTCTCAACAATGTTAAAAGTCCAAAGTTCAAAGTCTCTTCTGAGATTCATTCAATCACTTAGCTGTAATCCCCAAAGCAAGACAGGAAACCAACTGGCAAACTCCAAACTCTGCATCTCCATGTCTGATGTCAAAGTGGTCTTCAGACCTCCAACTCCTTTCTCATCTTTGTTGACTGCAACAAACTTCTTTCTCCTGGGCTGCTTCCACTCCCTGTTAGCAGCTTTCCTCAGCAGATAGCCCGAGGCTCAGTCATCTCAAACATCTTGGGGTTTCCAAGGCAACTCCAACACTACAGCTTCTTGTTTTAATGTCTGGGATCCACATATGATCTTCTGAGCTACTCCAAAGGGCTGACATCACTTCTCCAACTCTGCCCTCAGTAGCACTTTAATCTCAGGTTGATCCCCTCCACTGCCTCTGCTGTTCTTGGTGATCATCCCATGGTGCTGGCATCTCTGATACACTGGGGTCTTCTGCTGCAACTAGGCTTCACCAATAGCCTCTCATAGGCTCTCTTCATGGTGCCAACCTTCAAATCCTTTGCATAACCCCTTCAGTCCTGGGCCATCAATTACAACTGAGGCTGCACCTTCACAAATTGCCTTCCATGGCCTCTCTCAGTGCCCAACCTCAGCTGCTGTTCATGACACCTTCATGCCTTCAAAACCAGTACCACCTGGGTGACTCTTACACATTACCAAGTACAGCTGCAGCACAAGGTACAACCTTGGCTATCTCTGGAACACAGCTTCTTTGTACTCTCAGGAAACACTTCTCACAAGATTTCACCTCAGTGATGCTGGTTATTTCTTAATCACTACTAATTTCTTAGCTCCAGCTAACCAGAATCAGTTGTCCCAGTAGTCTGTTTCATTCTAGACTCTGAAGCCAGAGCCACATGGCCAAAGCTGCCATGTTCTGCTGCTCGCAGGAGCTGGAACATGGTCCCCTTGTTCTGTTATATTATCACCAGCTTTCTGTTTTCCGACTCCTTCACTGCCTAAGCTTGGCTGTCCTGGAACTTGCTCTGTAGATTGACCTTGAACTCAGAGACCTACATGCCAGTCTCCTAAACACCGGGATTAAAGGTATGGTCCACTAAGTCTGGATTTAAGTTTTTTTTTTTTTCACTTAAAACTTGCTCTGTTCTAGGCTGGCCTTGAACCCAGAGAGCTGTTTGTCTTTGCCTCCTGGGGTTAAAGGCTTGCACTACTGAGCTTGGACCTAAATTTAGCTGGGTGGGATCTTGCCCCAAGGTCACTACTTCCTTAATTCAATTTACTATCCTTGAACACAGGATTCAGCTCCATTTCACTTCCTGATGTCCCTTTAATACTTGAACCATATATTTTATATTTTCCTTTCTCAGCTTGCTATGCTTGTTTATGCTCTTCATGAGACTTAACCAGAGAACAAAGTCTATGATGGGTGTTTCTGAGACTTTCTTTGTCAGTGCAATTAATTTGGTTTTCTTCACCTTAGCCTCTGGCAGACTCTTCAGACAAGGGCAAAAAGTAGCCACATTCTTCACCAAAATACCACAAAAACAGTCACATTAGACCACATATTGAAATTCTCCACTGAAACCTCTTTGGCCAGATCCACACAACTCAAATCAATCTCAGTAACAAAAGTCTTCCGTATTCCTATTAGGATAGCCTATTAAGCCCCATTTAAAACATTCCACAGCTTTCCAAATCCAAAGTCCCCAAATCCACATTCTTCCAAACAAAAGCATGATCAGGCCTATCACAGCAATACCCCAGTTCCTGGTACCAACTACTGTCTTAGATAAGGTTTTACTGCTGAGAACAGACACCATGACCAAGGTAACTCTTATAAGGACAATATATATTTGGTGCTGGCTTACAGGTTCAGAGGTTCACTATTATCATCAAGGTGGGGGCATGGCAGCACCCAGGCAGGCATGGTACAGGAGGAGCTGAGAGTTCTACATCTTCATCTGAAGGCTGCCAGCAGAATACTGACTTCCAGGCAACTAGGATGAGGGTCTTATAGCCCACATCCACAGTGACACACCTACTCCAAAAGGGCCAACCTTCTAATCATGCCACTACCTGAGCCAAGCGTATACAAACCATCACACATAGAAAACCTCAGGAAAATGACTTCTTGTCCTACAAAGGGATCTTAGACCCCCAGATATCAGGGCAGAAATACCTCACTCTCCAGGAACAGATATGCCCACTTTCAAGGGCCCATACAGTACCAGACAGTGAGGGTAGCTGGGAAAGCAATGGATTGAAGGCCCCAGAAAGGTGCTTCCAATCCTTGGTAATCATAAGAGGAGCAGCATTCCAATAGGAAATGAGACTGAACTTTATCTAGTTGGGATGGAAGGACAGTGAGGATTGGAGTTGCCACTTCTAAACAAATCTCTGAAATACAAACTACCCAGAATACATACCAGGTAAGTGCACTCTCTATGTCTAATTAACAGAAAAACTCTTGACAGAAGTGGCTCCTGGTTAGCTGGGTGGGATCCTTCCAGGAGCTCACAAACACTTGTGGTTCAAACTGAAGTTTGATTTAACCTCTCAGGCTCAGCTCCACCCTGGCTCCTCCATGCCTTGCAGCTGCTGATTCAGAGGAGCAGAAAGCCTGCAAATCCCACACCTACTGGAAGAGGAGTCCACAAGCCTGCTCCCCACACATCAGTCCCATTTAAAACCTAATTAATCCTCACAAGGAGGCACCATCCATGTGGAGTGCTGTGGTGATCCTAATATTCTTCATCCATTTCTTACAGGACAGGGGCTTGGGATGGGGGCAATTCAGGGTTGTGAAGAGCCAATACTCCTCTAAATACTTTCTTCAAGATAACCCAGTGATCTTCTCTGCTAGGCTGGTGGGAATCCAGGAAAACACCTATGACCCTCAAGAGAGGAAATAGTTGGAGGATCAGAAAAGCCCTGCCTGAATTTTCACGAGACCAACTTCCTGGTCTTTGCCACTGCTCTATCTGTCTAGCTTGAGAATAAGACAATGAACAGTTTAATCACTCAAATCGGTCCATGAAGATCTTTCATGCTGCCCCCAATACTGATTGCAAAAATGGATCCAGATATTCTTTCTCTGGTTTACTCAAGACCACACTATATGCAAGACAGAGAAAACACTTCTGATCTAATTTGTATTCCAAATTTTGCTTACTCTTGTCATCTAGCTAACCTAACCAAGAAGGGTTACGATGTATATTGGTTAATAGAGCATATAGTTCCAACTCCTAGAAAACCCCAAGCAATCAATAACTATTTGTTTTATGAATTACATGAAACTTATCAAATTTGCTATTAACACTATAGCCCTCTAAAAATTTCAATTATCAAGTTAATCCCTTGAAAAAGGGAAACATGAAATTTTAGCAAGACTATTTTGTTCTTAATGTTCCCCATATAAAGTCTCTTAATGTTGCCACCCCAAATTACAGAAATTTATCTTGAGTTTTTTTTTCAGTTGAGTTTGTCCAACAGTTGCATTTCATGAAGGACAAAAGACACCATGAGCCACACTGTATCTGAACTTCTGTTCCCTATTATTATCCAACCAACCTTACCCAAAGAGATTATATAATGTGCATACTGGATAGCATAGTTGTAGTTTCTATCACACGTCAATTTATCAGTAACCATTCAGTGGACTATTGAATGCAATTCAATGAACTTGTGATGTTCTCTAAAATTTGACATTGGCCTGTGAATCCCTTTGAACTCTGCAATGTCAATGGATTAAGTTATAATAAAATCTGTCTGCTTTTCTCCCCTAAAATATATACTCAGACACCTCCCCAATTCTTTCACAGTATTTTTTTGTAGCAGCAACTAGCTGAGATTTTACTGAGGTGGAGATTGGTTTTGAAAGTCATTTCACGAAGATTCACACACTGGAAGCTGGGAATTCTTCAGCCCCACGCAAAGAATCTAGAACTTAGAGACACAAAGAATAGCACCCGTGAATGTTGTAAAAACAACTTAAAAGAATCACTACAGTAAAACAATAGCATTCTCAAAGAAAAAGCAATGTATCCAGAACATACTGCATCTTACATGTTAAAAGCATAGCTATGCCCTGCAGAAGATCTGGTGTTATGCAAGAAGGAAGTTAAGGAGAGTAGAGAAAAGGCAAAGAGAATGTTCCTAGCAGCAGTTCTTTTGTGTTTTAACTAAATGCATAGCAGCCAACTACTGTCCAGTTGTAAATGTACCTGCAACTGGAAATGTTTTCCTTCTAAAGAGAAACTGACATTCAGTAGAATTTCATCCTTCTCAAAACCAATGCAAATTATATACACATATATAATTGATTATATACACATAATTGATTATATACACATATATAATTGAATCTGTAGAAAGATATCCATATATGCAATTAGATTTACTGTGTTAATTGCAGATCAAGGATATAGCACGGTGGTGGAGTACTGTCCTAGCATTCTCGAGGCCTTGGGTTAGATCCCCTAGCACAGCAAACAAAAAAGCCCAGAGGTTATTGCTTGGGGTTAGAATAGTGAAAACCTTTACTTGAGTTTTCAAATATTCCATGACGCAAATAAGAGAAAAACACAGGCAAGAGGCCCCAAGAAATGATTTCACCCCTCTCTAAATTCAACGAGAAGCTTGCTTGGGGTTAAAGCTTGCCAGCTCCCTGGTTATATCTAGATTTGGCTTTGTCCATGAACTTTGTTCCTCAGACCTGGGCACAGGGATCCCACAGCAGCAAGAGAGCTAGTGGATAGATATTCTCCTTTCCCTTCTGAGAGTACTCTGGATGGGGGAGGGGATGCCATTGGGAACGACATAGAGAACACTGATAGAGGGGGCTGTGGGGCCTTGACCCAAGGACTAGGGGATCTTGGCATACCTGTTAGGGATGTCATCTGGGCTTTCTTCGGGGACACTGCACACTGCCCATTCTGCAAGCCTGTGTCAAGAGCCTCTCTATTTTCTTTGACAATTAGAGGCCTTGATGGAGTACCTGGATAATCAGCATCTTGTGACACAGCAAGGAGTTGCTGTGACAGTTCGAACTCAACTAGCCTCCTTTGCAACATAGCACGCTCAAGCATCACTTGCTTCAGGTTGTCTTTTGCACTGCGAAGCTCAGAGACTACTTCATCACGTTCGTCACGCAGCCGTTGCAGGTCTGTGGCTAAAGTCCAGGTGGCTGCCTCATGTTCTTCTACCTGATCGTGAAGCTGCTGAACACGTCGTAACTGCTTTTCTCGTTGCCTCACAGCCACCCTCACTCCCAGGGCCAGAGCACTCCAGGCACAGGCCCTCTTGATGGAACGTGGTACCTGGGTATCAACCACGACAGACTTCAGGCCATCTTCTATATCCTTCCAGGGCCGTGAACGGAAGGTCAGGTAGAAGCCAGGGCCACCACCGTTCCTTGTCACCTCTTCATTGATGAACAGAATCACTTCGCAGTGGCGGAAACCACTCTTGGGGTCACCAATGTCCACGGCCATGGTCAAACCTGCTCTAAGTAGTGGACTGCAAGAGGCGCAGCCGTCAACTCAGTGCCTTGTCCAGTCCTGGGTCCTAGCGCCTCCCTCCTTCCTCCCCCTCTTTACACTGAAGCCCTGAAGTCACCGGGCCACTCGCACCAACTCCTCCCACGCAAGAGATTAACATGCCACGTCATAGACATGGGCTATGAGACCTGCAGCATGGCCTGCTTGGACCAAAATGCAGTGGAAGAGATGTTTCCTGCTTGTCTGGCAAGTTGGGTGTCTGCTTTTTAAAGTGCCCATGGTAGTACAGCTGTCCTGGGAACAGCAGTAAGTCCATAGTTTCCTGAGAGTTTCTGAAAGGTAGCACTCTATATGCACCCTATCTGGCATGGAGTTTTTTCTCTTTCTCCCTTTCTCCCTTTCCCCCTCCTCCTCCCTCCCTCTCTCCTTCCTTCCTTCTTCCCCCTCCTTCTCTTCTCCTTATTTCTTTCCATCTTCCATTTCTTTTTAAAGGCCACATCTCCCTGTAGAGCCCATGTTGGCACTGAACTTTTAATTCATCTGCTACCATCTCCTGAGTGCTGAGATCTACAGTGATGCCACACAGATAGGATTTGACAAGAATTTCCAACCTGGAGTTGGAGAACGTAGATGGTTTGGGAAGTACTTTATGACTCAGCTCCCTGTCCCTGTCCTCTCTTTCTGGATCAAAGTTTTTATGCAGTACTAAGTTCCCCAAATCAAACATAAGTGACAGAACTCCCTCAGTTTTTCTTTTAAACTCCTAATCTTGTTCTAGATGCCATGGATTTCTATTCTATTTTCTTGGGGTTTTTAATCTTTGTTTATCTGTCTGTCCTATTTGTCAAGACAGGTTCTTGCTTCATAGCTCAGATTGGCCTTGAACTTACTACTGGTCCTCCCCTGTGCCAGGATTATTGGTCTGCACTCTGACAACTTTCCTTGAGGATTTTAGGATACTTCATTACCCATTTTCCCTGCATAGCACCCTTCTCTTGTGCTACTGGATAACTTATTCAATACAGTAAAGCTGGTCGAATTCCTTCTTCCGTGCTTAAACACATTTTTTTTTTTTTTGTCCCGTGTCTTGCATTTGTCAACACCACCTTATTGTCCCATCACCAGTCAGTGTTACACTTTGGTTTTCATTCCCAAAACTTTCGTGAAAATTCCAAAGGCAGGCAGCAGTTTCTATCTTACTATGAAAGCTATGTTTGGCTGGTGGTTTTTCTGTGATCTCTCAGCACAGTATGGTTCTGTTGACTATGCCTTCTTTGGATTCCACATTGGCTTAGATTTTCTTTTGACCTTTTACAAAAGGTTTATATTTGTTTTATAAGTATGTGTGTTAGATGGAGCTGGAGAGATGACTCAGCAGTTAAGAGCACTGACTGCTCTTCCAGAGTATCTGGGTTTGATTCCCAGCATCCACATGGTGGCTCCCGATCGTATCACTCCAGTTCAGGGAATCCAACATGTTCTGTGACTTCCCTGGACACAAGGCGTGCATGTAGTACACAAGCATACATGCAATCAGAACTTTTATTTGCAGAAAGTTTTTTTACAATAAAAATTTTAAAGTAAGAATTATGTGTATGCATGCATGTCTTTATGGAATGTATGTGCTTATATGTACAGTTGCCCATAGAGACCCCGGGGAAGGCAACAGATCCCTTCGAGCTGGAGTTACAGGAAGTTGTGACAGTGATGACAAATGGATGCTGGAAACTACGCTCTTAACTGCCGAACCATCTATCCAGCCCTGATTTTGACATTAAAAAGTCACTTTATTTATTTAGTTTGCATGTGTTTTTTTTTTTTTTTTAACACGTTTCTACATGTACTGTGGCATGCATGTAGAGGTCAGCAGAAAATGTTCCAAAGTCAATTCTCTTCTTCTATATGGGGCCCTAGAATTGCACTCGGGTCATCAGACTTGTTAGCAGGTACCTTTACCTGCTAAGCCATCTCATTGGTCTACCTTTTGGCATTTTTATTAGCATATATCAATTGTACAAAATAATGAACTATAGGACCAGCTGTGGTGGTACTCACCCTTAATTCCAGCACTTGAGAGGCAGAGGTAGGTAGAGTTGGGCAGATCTTAGTGATTTCAAGGCCAGGTTGGTCTTCATAGTGAGGTCCAGGATAGCTAGGACTATTTAGTAAGACCCTGTCAATAAAACAAACAACCACAAACCAAATTAATAGGTCTTTTGTTTGTTTTGTTTTGTTTTTCAAGACAGAATTTCTCTGTATGTATCCATGGCTATCCTGAAACTCCCTCTGTAGACCAGGCTAGCCTTGAACTCAGAGAGATCTCCCTGCCTGTGCCTCACAAGTGCTGAGATTAAAGGCCCATGCCACCCCCACCTCAGTTGAAATCAATGGGTCTTATTATGACATTTTTATACATGTATATATGTGTTTTGGTTATAGTCATTTCTCTTACACACAGACACTACATCCTTGTCTCCTTCTTCCTCTTCCCCAATAGTCATTGTGGTTTGTTCTGATGCATCCCCCTTCCCAACTGCCTCCCCAGTGCGTCCTCCTTCTCTCTGGTCACTTTCCCTCCTCTTTCAAATGGTTCACACTTCTGTTTTCATGTCACATGTATTCAATCACTCTCTTCCTGACTTAAGATAGCCTGCAGTCTTCTATACACGCATATCTACACTTAGATATTACTTTAAATCTAAGTTCTACATATGAGAGGAGACCTATGATATTTGTCTTTCTGACTTGCATAGTTTATGTTAATGGTTTCCAAGTCAATCCATTTTCTTGAAAAAGCCATGATTTCACTTTTCGTTCTGGCTGAATAAATTCCGATGTGTATATGTACCATATTTTATCTATTTACTTATTTTTATTTATATTTATTTTCTCTGTTGATGGAAATATAGAC
The DNA here is from genome assembly GCA_028551405.1 of Uromys caudimaculatus. Lineage (NCBI taxonomy): Eukaryota > Metazoa > Chordata > Mammalia > Rodentia > Muridae > Uromys > Uromys caudimaculatus. The sequence continues at coordinate 86,360,393 of CM052722.1, read as the reverse complement.
TGGTTCTGTTTCTTAGCTGCTGTGAATACATCTTTATGGTATATATTGACTTAGAGTCCTTCAGGCATATTCCCAAGAGTGGTCTAGCTGGGTCATGTGCTAGTTTTATTTTTAGTTTCTTTGAGGAACCTTCACACTGATTTCCATAGTAGTTTCACAAGTTTACATCCCCACCAACAGTGTATAAGATTTTCTCTTATCCCACATCCTTGCCAGCATTTCTCATTAGTTTTCTTGATGACAGCCTTTCTGACTGGGGCGAGAAGGACTCTCAAAGTAGTTTTAAATTGCATTTTCATGATGACTAATGAGGATGAGATTTTTTTTCAAGTATTTATTGGCCATTTGCATTTTTCTTTTGAGAGCTCTCTATTCAGTTCATCAGTGCTTATAATGATTGGATGATGTCTTTTTGCTGCTTAATATTGTGGTTCTCTCTATATTCTAGAAATTCATCATCATTGGGCTCTTTTTTCTCCACAGTGTGGAGACCAGAGGACAGGCTGTGTTTAGCTTTTACTTGGGTTCTAAGGATCCAAACTCAGATTGCTAGTCTTGCACTTCAAGTACTTTTACCCACAGATGCATCTCCCTCTGTGATATAATTTGAGATCAGGTATGACGATACCTTCAGCATCACTCATTGTCCTCAGGATTGTGCAGGTTCTTTTTTTGCTCCCATATGAATTGTTTCCATGCATTCCTTAAAGTGACATTTCATGGATATTTTGATAGCGATTACATTGAACTTGTAGATCACTTTAAGTAATATAGCCATTTTCACAACATAAATTCTGTCAATCCATGAGTATGGGAGGTCTTATCTTCTAGTGTCTTTTTTTTTTAATTTATTTTTGATACTTTATTTACATTTCCAATGTTTCCCCTTTTCTGGCTCTCCTCTTTGGAAACCCCCTATCCCCTCCCCCTCCCCGCCTCTGTGAGGGAATTCCTCCTCCCA
>CM052722.1:86294230-86358932 GCA_028551405.1 Uromys caudimaculatus | reverse complement strand
TATTCGCCATCACTAGATGGCGCTGTCGTTCTGAGGAAACTTGCGGGTAGCCCGCGAAAACCCCGAAATGCATTATGGGTGTACACGTCTAATCACCGCCCATTCCCGGGGCACACCAACCAATGGAGTGCACGCTGCCCCGGGACTATATAACGCCGCCATGTTGGGTCCCGCGCGGTTCTCTTACTATCAACAACAATATTAAAGCTGAACTGTAGAAGAAGCCTGCCGTGTGTCCGTGTGTCTTCTTGCCGGCGAGAGGCACGCGCGCCTCACAAACTAAATGCTTTATTTTTTATTGATTATTTTATTTATTTACATTTAAAATGTTATCCCCTTTCCCAGTTTCCCCTCTGCAAACCCCCTCTCGCATTTCCCCTCCCCCTGCTTCTATGAAGGTGCTACCCAAACCACCCCCTCCTGCCTCACTGCTCTAGCATTCCCTAACACTTGGGCATTAAGCCTTCACAGGACCAAGGGCCTCTCCTCCCATTGATGCCCAACAAGGCCATCCTCTGCTACATATGCAGCTGGAGCCTTGGTTCCCTCCATGTGTACTCCTTGGTTGGTGGCTTAGTCCCTGGGAGCTCTGGGAGATCTGGTTGGTTGATATTGTTGTTCTTCCTATGGGACTGCAAACCCCTTCAGCTCCTTCAGTCCTTCCCCTAGCTCCTCCATTGGTGACCCCATGCTCAGTCCAATAGTTGACTGCAAGCATCCACCTCTGCAATATCAACCTTTCTCTGAAGTTCTTGATTCACTAGACATCAGTGTACTCTTCATAAGTGGTGTTTTCAAGGAATTATTAAGTGTTTCATTCTATTCTCTACATCGTGTTTCCTAAATCTTACAAGAGGGACTTGCATATTGGTATCCTCTATTGAAATTATATAACTATTTGTTTTATTTCTCTTATGAAAATAAATCCATGTTATTAAAAAAAAAAAAAAAAGAGTTGCCCTGATCATGGTGTCTCTTTACATCAATAAAACCCTAACTAATCAACCTTGCACATACCAACTTAGAAAATATATAAAATGAGGCAGACTTTCAGTATTCATCAAATTGTTATGCTATAAACTGGATTTAGTCTTCAACAAGGGAAAATATTTTACATGGACAAAAGATACAAAATACTGATTTTTCTAGTCATGGATATATAAAATAATAAAGGATAGTAATCTCTGATAAGAGGGAAACATGAGTTGAACCTCATGTTTGTGATACATATTTTCTGCACCATGCCATGGAGAGGAGGAACTCAAGTAAAAGCTGGAACTGAGGAGCAGAGTAGAGAATCTGTAGCAACCAGAGTAAGTGGGTTTTGTCAGGCATAGCACCAAGTGAAAATAATGTAAATGTAGAATGAACTCCAGAGACTTGCAGAGTGCCCTAGATCACTGGTGGACCTCTCAGTACCTATGCATCCATGCGCTTGAGAAAACTACCCAAGGCTAAGGAATTGGCCACATAGAATGGTTAGAAACCCAGATATTTAAGTAGTGTCTATTCCTTAGAAGAGGATTGAAGAAGGCCCTGCCCAAGTAGTGAAGAATAGACTATCAGGTGATTTGTTGTTATGCTCAGCCATAGGAGTCAAACTTCTGATCTTATACATGATAACTAGACAAGTATCCCACCACTGAGCTAGCATTTGTGAGATTTTTTGCTAACCTAGCTGACCTCAAATTTACAGTCCTCCTTCCTCAGCCTCCCAAATATTCAGGATTACAGGTGCACGCTATCACGTCTAATTTAGAGGTGCTCTTTACTCATTTGAAAGAACTTTAAAAATGAAACTAAGAGATTCAACTATTTCCATGAAATTAGCTCTCTTTTAAAAAGTTCAAAAACATTTGTAATGTCCTGAAATTATAATTTGACACTATTGGTCATCCAGTCTAAATTATAGGGCATAAAACTGAAAGAAAACTTAGCTCACCATGAGCCAGTAGTTCCAGTGGATAACCCTAAGTCCATGTGCATACGGCCAGCACATATTAGATGCAGTGGGTTACAATAATAATAATAATAATAATAATAATAATAATAATAATAATAAATGAAATTCCGAAGCATGGATTGGGGACTAGAGCAATGGCTCAGTGGTGAGGAGAACAAGTTTCATTTCCAGGCAGCTTACAACCACCTGTAACTCCAGTTCCAGGGTAGCTGACACTCTCTTCCAGACATTACAGGCACGTATACTCATGTGCACCAGCACACATATACATACAGATAATCAAAAATAAAAGTAATCCTTAAAAGGGAAAATGAAAGTGTATTGGGGAGCAGTTAAGGAGAAGTATGTGGATAAGTGTAAAAAAATATGTTACACACATATGAAACTTCCAAAGAATTAATAAAATATTATAGTAAAAATATTTCCAGTTGGTAGTGACATGTGCCTTTAATATCAACATTTGAGAGGCAGAGAAAAGCAGATCTCTGAGCTTGAGGCCCTGCCTGGTTCCAGAAGAGCTAGGGCTACACAGAGAAAGCCTGTCTTGAAAAAACCAAAATAAATAAATAATAATTGTAAAAAATTATATAAAATAAAATGATGACCCACACTTTTTAGCTTCAAAATGTATCACAAAGCAACAGTAATCAAAACAGTGTGATATTAACGCAAAGACAAATAGACCAATGGAATGCAATAGAGTTCCCCAGATAAATTCTCACATATATTGTCAAATAATTGTTTTACAAGGATGTCAACACTCCTCTATGGGTGCTAGATAGACTCTTCCACAAATACTTGTGAGAAAACTATCCACATGCAAAACAAAGAAATCAGTGTCTATTGTCTACCACACACAGTTAACTGAACATGAGTTAAAGACCTAAACGTGTACTAAAAAAGTAAAGCTAGACAAGTGTGTCTGGTGTTAGTTAAGCACTGTTGTGCATGAAGGGACACAGACATCAGTGGCAAGGCAATGCATCTTTGTAAATCATGTATCAGATAGTTTAACATTCAGGACACATAACCTAGCTTTGAATAATATAAAAATCAAATGATACAACTAAAAATGGAGAGTGATGGAGCTGGAAAGATGGCTCAGTACTTAAGAGTGCTTGTGTCCTTTCCAGAGCTTCTACATAGGGAAGATCTTAACTGTCTGTAACTGGGTCCAGGGGGATCTGATGTCCCCTTCGCCTTTTTGAGCACCTGCACACATGTGTACACACACAGAGAGATATACAGATAGAATGAAATAACAATGAATCCACTTTTTAAAAAAGGCCAGTGATGACCATGTAGCCCCAGCATCTGGGTTGCTGAGGTGGAAGGATTATTTGGGCTCAGGATTCATGACAACAAAGTGACAGACCCTGTCTCAAAAAATAAAATAAAAAAAGAGGAAGGCAAAGCCAAGTGTGTTGCACACCTGTCATCCTAGCATTTGAGGGCTGAAGGAGGAGGGTTGCCATGAGCTAAGGCTAGTTTAAGTGGACTACATAGTGAGATCTAGGCTGTCATGGACTAACTAATGAGATCCTATCTCAAAACAAGAGGAAGGAAGGAAATAGGAAGGAAAGTAAAAATAAAGTACTGAATAGACCCTTTCCCAAAGATGATATTGTTATGAGTAATATTGTCTACTTGACAGGACCTAGACTTACCTAGGAGACAAGTTTCTGAGGCATTTTCTGGATTAGGTTAGGCAAGGTGGGAAGACTCATCTTAATTGTGGGTGCCATCATTCCATGGCTAAGGTTCTGTACTGAATATAAAGGAGAAAAAGAGCTAAAACATTTGCCTGCTGCTTCCTGTTCATGGATGAACTGTGATCAGCTGTTTCAAGTTCCCGCTGCCAAGCTCTGACCATAATGGGTTATCTCTCAAACTGTGAGTCAAGAGAAACCCTTTTGTCCTTAAGTTGCTTTTATCAGGCATTTTGTCAAAGCAATGAAACAAATATCCAATATAGATTTTGTAAGTGACCAAGAGACAAATTAAAATGAAAATATACTCAACATTACTAATTATCAATGAAATGAAAAGTAAAGCCACAGCAAGTTATCACCTTACAGCTACAATCACAAACATATAAAAGGCAAGTGAAGGTCAAGAAATGAGAGTAACTCTGTAGTTGCTATGACTCTGAAATGGTAGATCCACCATGAAAAAAACCTACAGATGTTCCTGAGAGCATGCATGTTCATGTTTATAGAAAAACTATTTACAATTGCCATGAGCTAGAAGCAACCCAAAAGTCCATTGACAGTTGTATATAAAGACAGATAGCATGGTACAAACATTACAATGAAATACTATTTAGTTTTATAAGGAAGGGAATACTAGGGTTGGGGAGACAAGTCAAGTGCTTGCTGTGCAAACACGAAGATCTGAGTTTGATACCCAGAACTCATGTGAAAGGTTGGGCTTGGAGGTAGTGCTTAGAATCCTAGCACTGGAGAAGTTGAGACGGGCATATTCCTGGAGCTCAATGCCCAGCCATCCTAGCCCAATTTATGAACCCTGGGTTCCAGTAAGAGGCCCTGTATTAAAAATTAAGGCAGGCCTATGGAGATGGTTTAGTGGATAAATAGCTTGTCACCAAGTATGAGGTCTTCAATTTGGATCACCAGTACTTACATATGGTGGATGGTCATGGTGGCCTGCACGTAATTCCAGTGCTTGGAAGGTAGAGATGGAAGCAAGCCAGTTAGCTAAAACAGTCATACGATTGAGCTCTGGGTTCAGCTGAGTCACCTGGCCTAAATGAATGAAGCAAATAGCAATCAGGAAAGACTGCTGACATCTGTACAATGTGCGAGCACACATACACAGACACACACACAGAGCTTACCACATACATACATACATACACACATATACGTACATAAGTTCACATGCAAAAAAGTGCAATTGAGGAAGATACCCAATGTCAACCTCTAGTCTCATGGGCATACACACATGTACCTGTACACATACGAACATGTATGCACACATGGACACACACAGAAATACTGACATGTGCTGTAACATTAGTAAATCCTAACGATATAAAGATAAATGAAATAAACTAGTCACAAAAAGTAAATGGTATATAATTCTACTTACCTAGGATATCCAAGTAGTAAAATACACAAATATTGAAAATAGAACAGTTGATACCAGAGACTTGTAGGAGAGGGAGTTGGGAATGCCTATAGGATTTCAAATTAGCAAGATTTAAATGAAAGTAAAACAACAATCAACTTGAGAAAGGCTGAAGGGGGCACTGGAGGAAGATGACATGGGAGGGGCTGGAGGAAGGAACAGGAAGTGGCAAATGATATAATTATTGTTTAATTAAAAACATATTTTAAAAGCCCCAGAGCTCTATTTCACAATATAAATACAGTATATACCACTGAAACATGTATTTAAAATGGTTAAGGTGTCAAGTTCTGTGTGTTTGAAAACTTTTTTTGAAATAAAATTTCATTCAGTAGCTCAGGCTAGCTAGTCTGGACCTCATTACGTAGCCCAGGTTAGCCTCAAACACATGGCAATGCTGTGCTTCAGCCTCCTGAGTGCTGATATTCCAGATGTTTGCCATCACATATTACTTATGTGAGATTTTTATTATAATGAAAATATAACCCGAACAACCACAAGTACGCAAATTCATTTTTCTGTAAGAATGCTCGTTTGTAAAACAGAGTGGCAATAAGCCTAATACACAATTTAGAAATAGTCAAATAATCTTTTTGGTGTTTTTTTTTTGTGTGTGAAGCAAGGTTTCTCTGTGTAGCCCTGGCTATCCTGGAACTCACTCTGTAGACCAGGCTGGATGGGAACTCACAGACATCCACCTGCCTCTGTCTCCCATGTTCTGGGATTAAAGGCATGAACCACCAGTTCTTGGCAGTTAAACTCTATCTATTCCTATTCTAAAATAATATGTTTGTACAAAAGTTATAACGCACAAAGCCATAGTTTGCTAAATCAAACATAATAGTGTCATGTGATCTTTATATTTATAGCACACAGTAGAAAAATGTATGAAAATAATGGCACAAAAATGAAAGTGTATGTTTGAAACTTCCTGTGTTGTTGTCTTGTGTTTTGTTCCTATTGCAAAGTATCCAAGGCTGCTTACTTTATAAAAAAAAGAGGTTTATTATCTTACAGTCTGAAGACTGAAGAGCAAAGTGCGAGCATCTGTGTGGCTCTGGTGAAGGTCTCCAGGAAAATGGTATCATAATAGTGAGAATCCCTACGGGAGATGATGTGATGAAACAGGAAGCAAGCCATAGCCAATCTTCCTTTATGCCAGCCTCTACTGCCTGCACATAACCCTTTATGAAACACACTCGACCACTGTCCCAAACATAGCACCTCCCATACCAATTATTAAATGGTATATTATAGTATAGGATATAGCATACAGTAATAAGTTAACGGTATGTACTATGACCTCTAAAGAACTGGTGTCTTAGTTAGGATTTCCATTGCTATGAAGAAACACCATGACCAAGGCAACTCTTACAAAGGACAGCATTTAATTGGGGCTGGCTTACAGGTTCAGAGGTTCAGAGGTCTGCTATGGCATTATAGCAGGAAGCACGGCAGCATCCAGGCAGACACAGTGCTGACGAAGGAGCAGAGAGTTCTACACCCTCTACCAGGAGAAGATTGTCTTCTGCAGGCAGCCAGGAGGAGGGTCTCTCTCACAGGTATGAGTCTGAACATAGGAACAGACCTCAAAGCCCATCTGCACAGTGACACATTTCCTCCAACAAGGCCACACCTCCTAATAGTGCCACTCCCTATGGGCCAAGTATTCAAATACACAAGTCCATGGGGGCCATACCTATGCAAACCACCACAAGCGTTTTATAAAAATGATACTATGGCTTAAAAAATTCATAAGAGGAATAAAGTGGAATGATTTAAATGACTTTGTAGGCCAGTAAGATGACTTAGTAAAGATGCTTATCCACCAAGCCCCTCACAACTGGGAGTTTAATCCCCTTCACATATACCCCATGGCATACAGACTCTCTCTCTCTCTCTCTCTCTCTCTCTCTCTCTCTCTCTCTCTCTCTCTCTCTCTCTCCCTCTCTCCCTCCCCCCTCTCTCTCTCATACACATACACACAATTAGAAAATAAAATTAGAAAAGCACATATTTTCTGTCTTCTTGGGTACATTTTGATTTGAATATCTGGGAGCAGCTTTACAGGACTCCTTAGAAGTTTTCTTTATGAGGAAAAACTTAGAAGAAGAAAGAACATTAAATTGAAACTAATTATCAAGGGCTGGAAATGTAGCCTCGTATTAGAGCACTGGCCTACCATGTATGAGACTGTGAGCTGTCCCCAGAGCTGCAAGCCAAACCGGAAAAAATACCTCTTGTGTTGGCTAATCATGGTTGTTAACTGGACTGCATCTAGAATCAACTAAAATCTAGGTACTTGGGCATGCCTGTGAGGGAAAATTGATTGGGTTACTTCAAGTAAGAAGACACACCCCAAATCTGGTACATTTGAGGTGGAAAACCCCACCCTCAATCTGTGCCACATTTTTTTTTTTTTTATGGCAGACTACATAAAAGGACCTGGCTGAAGGAAGCTTTTGCTTTTCTGCCTGACTTCTTTCACTCTCCCTAGGAAGTTCAATACTGTTGCCAAGGCATTCCTTCACTGGTGGTTCAGCCTCCCAGATTCCAATGTAAACTGAAGTCTCTAGGATTTTCCCAGTTCTCTTGACACCGGATTGGAAATACTGAGGCATCTAGTTACATGCAGTGGACAACTACTGACTCTTGGCTTTTCCATCAGGAAGCAGTAATTGTTGGACTTCCTAGATCATAGCCTCTAAGTCACTCTAATATATATGATCATATATATGCTATACGTATATCCATGTATATGAATATATAATATATATCCCATATATATGGATATATAATATATCCCATATATGTGTGTGTGTGTTTGTATGTGTGTGTGTGTGTATGTGTATGTATTAATTCTATCAGTTCTGTTCTTTTAGAGAACCCTGAATAATACAGTTTTCTTTTCTCTAAAACCTATTATAAATTCTCCTTACTCTCAGTTCCTCCATTGGCTGATTCAGTGGCCCATTTACTTGCTGGTTTGATCTCTGTCTTTCTCCTTGAGATGCATGATTCTCTAGTATCATGTCCTACTTAATAAGAGATCACAGTACCTATTCATTTATAGTCAGAATTGACAGGGTGGCGCGAGCTACATAGTTCAAGGCTAGCCTGGGATATGTAACAAAGGCTATAACAAACAAAAGAGATAGGCGTGGTTGTACACAATGTTATGTCAACTCTTGGAAGGCAGAAGCAAGCCTGGGCTACATTGAAAGATTCTACTCTCCCCCACACCAAATTTTGAATTACTATCACAGGCTATTTCTCGTGAGCTTCTGTTTATTGTGGGAGGGTGTCATGAGTCAGGTTCTTATCTGCACCCCTCATTCCAGGCAGACACAAGACAACATATCTTGGTCTTCTTAGTACACAGACACAGGCATAATGCCATTTACTTTCATTCTAGAATTGGCTCTTTCATAGCAAGTAATCTATGAGTTTTGTCATCTATCCTCTGACCCCTATGTTTTCGTATCATTTTATGGGATTGTGTGGGGAACTGACATTCTGTATTTGATTATGCCATCTATGTAAGTAATAAACTGTGTTTATCCATTTCTCCCTGTTGTCAACTTACTGGTCAAATCTCTGACAGTGTGGCCAGTCAGTCTAGCAGTTGCTTCTTCTCAGAGACTGCTTGATCTCCTGAAAATTCCCCTCTGTCCCATTGTGTCACAGCATCACTTATACCACTTCCTGACAATCATGGTCAACAGAACAAGTTATGATGGAGACATTTCTTGCCTCAACTCTCTGGATGCAAGAATCAGAATGTGTTGTAGTTCCATTGGTTAGAATGGTGATATTAGGCCATTGCTCCCCAGGGAACATTTGGCAATATGTTTTTGGGCAATACTGTGGTTTGAACCTAGGCATTCATGCAAGTCAGGCAAGTATTCTACCACTGATCCACAACCCTTATATCTGGAGACATTTTTGTTCATTACAATTAGGAGAGTTGTATAGTGGAACCTAGCAGATAGAAGACCAGGATGCTGCTAAGTATCCTATAGTACACAGGGCAGTGATACAACCATAAATATTCCAGCCCAAGTATCAATAGCTTCAAGATAGAGAGATAACTTTATGCTAGAGTAAGCTCACTTCAGGGCCAGGACATTAACTCTAGAATGTCTGCCAAACACAAAGTCTCTTGATGTCACTTATACCACTTAGTGTAGTGGTAGTGGTGGTAAGTGCAGCTCTTCATACTTAATGTTGCTTTGGAACTCATGTATTTTTGCTGAGGGCATAGATTATATAGAATTTTTGTCTCCATGAATGTACTGTATTCTGAAGAATGAGGTCCTCTACTCACAGAGTATTGACAGTGGCTGGTGCTTTAGCTGTCCTTCAAAAGACAATTAGCTACTCTGTGCACACATACACACACATAAACCACATACACACACTTATGCACAGACACACAGCACCAACTTTCATAGTATGTGGTATGGAGTCTGGAGAGCCCATCAACATAGGCTAATTCTTATATCTTCTTTGCCATATGGGAAATTCTTTGGTCTAACTCAACTTTAAGTGGTATTACATACCAAATGGTCATATATTTTGTTAAGAATTCAAATAATAGTGTACTGGCCTGTGGTTAAGAAAGGCAAAACTACAGCTTGGATAAATGCCTTTTGCTGTAAAAACAAACTTCTGGTACATCTGGAGTGTAAGGAGTAAGTACATGCTAGACAGCTTGCCACTGCCTTAGGGTTCTATTGCTGTGAATAGACACCATGATCATGGCAACTCTTATAAAAGAAAGCATTTCATTGGGGCTAGCCTACAGGTTCAGAGATTTAGCCCATTATTGTCATGGCAGGAAGCATGGTAGCACACAAGCAGACATGGTGCTAGACAGGAGCTGAGAGGTCTACATCTGGATTGGCAGGCAGCAGGAAGAGGGAGTGACACTTGGCCTGGTTTGAGCATCTGAGACCTCAAATCCCTCCCCAGTGACACACTTCCTCCAACAAGGCCACCCCTATTCCAGCCAAGCTATACATCCCAGTAGGGTCACTCCCTATGGACCTATGGGGCCATTTTATTCAAACCACTGCAGTCACCAAATGATCGATTGAATATCTGAATTAACAGTGCTGCTGGAGGGAGGCATGTTGACTTCCCTTGCTGTCAGTTTGGAAATTTAGAGGTATCAGTAACTAGGACTAAACCTGGACAAGTATGAGTCCATTCCATTATTCCCATATTTAGTCCCCAAAGAGACATCACTTGAACTCCCGATTTTAAACTGTATTGCAAAGTTACAGCACTTAAATCAGTATCACATCAGCATAAGAGCATAAACATAGACCTGTGGAACAGAATGAAAGGTTTAGAAATAAACCCATTGACTGCTGTCATTAATTTTTAATTTTATTTTATTGATTTATTTTATATTTTAATATTTATTTGTATTTTATATCTATGTGTGTTTTGTTCTCATGTATGTCTTTGTGCCACATGTGTGCCTAGTACCCATGGAGTTCAGAAGACGATACTGGATTCATGAAATGGAGTTATGTACAGTTGTGAGCTCCTGTGTCTGTGCTCTCAATCGAACCTGTATCCTCTGCAAGAACAAGTGCTTTCAACCACCAAGCCATCTCGCCAGCCCCTGTACCATTAATTAAAATAAATATTTGTTGCTATTGTATAGAGGGACAACTGTTTTTTTAAAATTAATGTTTAATCATTCAGTCTTGATGACGTTGCTCATTTGCCCCATAATCTTTTAGTGTATTCCTTAGGATTCTCATTACCTAGAAGACTGATGGGAGAAAAGGTGCCATCCTTGTCTTGTTCCTCACTTAGGAATATGTGGCACATTCTTCACTTCCTCCTCCTCTTGTTCCTTTATGGTGTTGGGGATTAAGTTAAGCAAATGCTGTACCACCAAGCTCCACTTCCTTGCCTCGCGTTTATTTTTGGTCAGAGTCAAAGCAATTTTTCTTTTCTTTTTCTCTTTTGTTAGGTCTTAAAAAACCTGGAAAACTTTATTTTACTTTTAAAAGTGTCAGCTTTCTTATTGTGTACAACAACCTGTTCTAAATTTAGCTAAATAGCAAATTCATTTCATTAATTAGTATTTTTGAGATGAGAGCATATGATATTCACTATTTCATATTTCAAGAATGTAATATCTGTCTTAAATTGCTTTCTATTGTGATAAAACACTGACCAAAACCAACCTGGGGAGGAAAAGTTTTATTGGCTTACAAGTCACAATCTATCATGAAGGAAAGTCGGACAAGAATTCAGGACAAGAACTTGGAAGAACTGAAGTAGCGACCGCAGCAGAATGCTGTTATTAGCGTGCACTTCAGGCTCATGCGCAGCTATCTGTCTTCCGTTTCCTGGGACTTCAAAGCAGATTTTCAATACAAGTGAACTCTTATGAAGGCATATCTCTTTTCTATGAACCAAAAGGTTAATGAAAATTTCTATATTTTCTTTGGTAAAGACAAGCAGAACATATCAAGGTCTTTCCTCATCATCTTCATCCTCTGCATCCTTCTCTCTCTCCTTCCCTTCTTCCCTCCCTCCCTCCCCTATTTCCTTCTTTCCCTACTTTTTTCCTTATCAAAAAGGATTGACACAATGCTAGATTACGGTGAAAGGATTGTTTGTTGGAGAACTTACTGTAAACATTTCAAAAACACTTTAGTCTGAAAGTTCAGGTGCAAACAAACATAAGGTGGTTTGACAGGTCCCTGATGAAAAGGAATAGATATTTGTCCTATATGCATCTACACCCACTCCCCCTTGTTTGGTAATATTATTTCAGGCTTCCTTGGAGAGATCATTCTTCCCTAGACTTCTAATTTAGGTTGTTTGAGTGGCATTGATATCAACCTATGAGGCACAAGATTCAAGTAGGCAGTTAGCAAAAGTTCTCATGGTATCCACAGGGGCAGGTTCAAGGGTTAGAACCAATTAGAGGCAATGGGGAACTCAGAAGATTTTTAAAACTTATTTTATTTAATTTGTGTAATTATTTTGATGGTTAGAATAAAAATGAATAGGTTTCATCAAGCATCTTCGTACATCATTGTATGATACTTTCATTCATTTCCCGCTCCCACTATTTCTTCCCTCTTGTTATTGTATTCTGGATGCTGATTTGGTGTCTTGTTACTTTTCCAAAAAAATGTTTGTCAGTTCCAAGAATTTTCTGGTGGAGACTTAAGGATCCCTTTAAGAATAAGATATTGTTTTCTGCAAATAGGGATAATTTGACTTCTTCCTTTCCTAATTAAATAGTTTTGACTTCTTTCTCCCATCTTAGTGCTCTAAATGAGACTCTGGGCACTGAATCGAACAAGTGGATTGATGGAAAAACCCTTGTTCTGTTCCAGATGTTAGAATGAATGCTCGCAGTTTCCCCCATTTTAGATTTGTTGTGTATAGCATTTATGTTGAGGTATGTTCTTTTCGTTTCTTTCTCTCCCCCACTCTCTGTTTTATTGAGATCGGGTCTCATTGTGTAGCTCTTGCTGTCCTGGAACTCATTCTGTAGACCCGGCTGGCCTCAAACTCACAGATCAGCTTGCCTCTGCCTTCCAAGTTCTGAGTTTAAAGATATGTGCCATCACACTCAGCTATTAATTTATTCCCTTTGTGTGGGGGAGTATTTTTCATTATCTGCACATCAGAAGAGGGCTTCAGATTCCATGGGACTAGAGTTATAGATGGTTGTGGGCCACCACGTGGTTGCTGGGAATTGAACTTCAGACCTCTGGAAAAGCAGTCAGTGTTCTTAACCACTGATACACCTCTCCAGCCGGAAGGCATGCTCTTTCTGTCTCTGGTTCTCTGGGGCTTTAATCATGGAAATATTTTGAACTGTATTGAAGTCTTTTCTGCTTGGATATGGATCAGTGGTTCTCAATCTTCCTAGTGCTGTGACCCTTTAAAACAATTCCTCATGTTATGCTGATCCCCACCTATAAAACTGTTTTGTTGCTACTTTAGAACTGTAATTTTGCTACTGTAAATATCTAATATGCAGGATATCTGATACGCACCCTCTGTGGAAGAGTCATTCAACCTTCAATGGGGTTGTGACACACAGGTTGAGAAGCACTGATTTAGATGATCATGTGGGTTCTGTCCTTAAGTCTTATAATGTGTTGAGTTGTACTTATTGATTAACATATTGGGAATGAATTTTGTATCTCTGGATTGAAACCAGTTTGGGCATTGGATGCGATTTTCTAAATATGTTCTTGAATTCAATTTGCAAGAATTTCACTGAGAAGTTCACTAGCTGTGTTCATTAGGAAAATTCATATAGTTATATCTTCTTTGTTATATCTTATGTGGTTCCAGTGTCAAGGTGGTGTTGGTTTGTAGACTGAATTTGTTACTGTTCATTTCCTTTCTGTTTTATAGAAAGTTTGGGGGCACTCAAATGTTTATTTTTTGCTTGTACTTTCAGGACAGGCCCTTTTGCTTTTCAGGGTACCATTAGCCCTTAGGATATAGTCTAGTAATGCTGGTGGCCTTGTGGCCTGTCTTGATTGTGGAGCATGATTATGAGACTGGCATGATGGAGAGCAGAGGGGAGACCTGGAGAAGAAACACGAGAGGCCCTAATGACATATTTGAGTTTCCGGACATGACTTCTATCAGAAGCCAAATTGTATTCAGGTTTTGCAATCCTCTTTGTTTCTTCAGTAAAATTGGATGTTGGTGCTGTTGTTGTCCATTGGTTTGTTTTTTCGTGAGCAAGCAAAAGAATTCAAAATGATGTGCCAAAGGACACTGGATTAGAGAAGTCAGGGCATTTAAAAAGAGAATGGATACTAAAGAACAGAGCAAAGCTTCCTACAGTGGTGAAGTCCATGCTTTTGACTGTACTGGCACAGAAAAGAGTTGGGTATAAAGGCAAACTTGACCCCAGGGCTGAAGTTGGTTCAGTGACTGCTTATATTCTGTAGGCACCAAAGAATCTTTGCCCAGAACTTCCACCTGACGGCTGTGCTAGGTACCTGCTCTTTTAATCTTCCAGATACACATTTTACCATTCTGCATGCTAGATCCTTCCCTGGGAGGCTGACCTGCATGAATCGCATCAATAGCTGCCATGTTGTTCCCTTGGTCTGACTGAGGAGAATTACTAGCAGGACACAGAGGGAAGAAGATTGAGTATGTATGCTTTTTGCCCTCTCTAAATGATCACCTATCACCTAGGCTCTCTTAATCCTTCAATGAGGACACCACTTTCCTCCAGACAGACAACTCTACATACCCCACACCTGCCCCTGAACCACACAGTCTAAGAGTGGCAAGTGTTTAGCCACTGCTAGGCTGGGTTACTGTGCTATTTGCATTTCCCTTCATCTATGCTTTCTAATAAATGATAGCTTTGTAACTAAGTCTTCTTCTGATTATTATCAAGTTACCCATTGCTATTTACTTACTGGGACTCTGATTAATGCTATGCTCATCAAGAAACCTATAAGGCAGTACATTCTGGAGAGAAATCTGCCAGGCTGAGCCTATCGTGTTCTTCTTAAATCTTTTGGATCACCCTATCAAATATTTTTAGCTTCTGCTATACTAAAGAACTTCTTATCCTTGATTTTACAATCATCAATCTTGTCTACCCTCACTGCCCTCAACACTCATTGCCATTTCCCTCCCACCATTCTATCTCTCCCTCCCCTCTTCTCCCTCTGTCCTCCTTCCACCTTCATATACCCCCTACAGGCATGCACTTAAAACATTTCTGCATGGAGAAATGTACAGTGTAAATCACATTTTTTGTATGATTTAAATTCCTTTAATATATACAGACATTTAAGGGAAACTCAGTAAAAGAATGAACTCTAATGAAGAGCCAAGAACAGGAAAATGCATTTTCCCCTTTTCTTAGTATACCCCAAATCAAACCATGTATGTCTAGTACATTGTCAGCCAGGAAAGCTTCCAAGGAAAATTAAATGTCCCTGTTGCAGCCCAGCCTCTAAGTTGAATAAAGAGCTGCAGATATTTGTCTTCAGTTGCTCCGTCCATGAAAGATTCACGTTGGGAAACAGTTTGGGTGGTCAGGTATGCCTGGAAGCCACTTAGCCAGACTTCCATTGAGTGTTTGCAGGGTTTCCATTTAGATCTTGGTTCCACCCCCCTACTTCAAAGCATCACTTAGCATGTGTGTGTTCTATATAAACAAACAGAACAATTTATAGCAGGATTCAACCTTGATAAAGGAAGATGCTGGTTATGATGGGGGCCAAGGCAGCTAGATTGCAACTCCAAGACCAGTCTAGGGGTACAGTCCCTGTTTAGAAAAGGAGGGTAAAATAAAGGGACAAAGCAAGACTGCTATGACAAAGCAGGTTTTTTGAGAAATTGAAAACTGGATACTGGAAATAAAAAATGTTCTCAGATAAATCAGCTTTTATCTTCATGTCCCTATCAATCAGTGGTTCTCAACCTGTGGGTTGCAACCCATTTTAGGGTCAAACAACCCTTCATAGGGGTCACCTAAGACCATTGGAAAACAGACACAAAATTACAGTTATGAAGTACCAATGAGCTAATCTTACGGTTGGGGGTCACCACAATATGAGGAACTGTATTAAAGGGTCACAGCATTAAGAAGGCTAAAAACTGCTGTTATAGATGAAACCATAACAGTTAATAATAATAATAATAATAATAATAATAATAATAATAATAAAACAATATAGAGAGGAAACCAAGCCTTCAGCTAATAGGTTGTCAGTTGTCAAGCTTTCCATCCAGATGGCTTGCTGCCCAATATCCACATGTGTGTGTGTGTGTGTGTGTGTATGTGTCTGTCTGTCTGTCTGTCTGTCTGCCTATCTGTCTGTGTGGGGTGTGTGGGGTATGTGTGGAGTCAGTGATAAGATCCAGAAAGAGGAATCATACATTGCTTTTTTATTTCATTTATTGTTGGCACCAACTCCCCAAGACAGTATAAATATCTTCTACATGAAGACCCCAAGTAAATGGATGCCTAAGAAAGATTTCTTTAAAATAATGATTTCAAAGGAGTGAAAAGTGAAAGCTCATACACCAAATATAGCAAGAACAAAACCATGAAGCCATGTGGAAGTAGAACTTCTCATTGACAATCAAGTAAAACCAAGTGCATTGCAACAGATGGTATAGAAATCAAATCCTGGTACAGCACAGTATGGGAGCCCATTTAAATTAATCAACTAGAAATTTATTGAACAGTTAGAATTGCACATGAACGAACATACTCATTAATCCAGTTCTGTATAATATCCAGTTTTGTATAAGAAAGCTATTTTTCATGTTCCAGCTGACAGCCCAAACTGTCTTAGTACTTTTTAATACTTCTTTGAAACTGTGGACATTATATCTGCCATGGAATGAGAAACACACATGACAAAATCATTCCTAATTCTTTATCTAATAGTTAAACATATTCAACAGGACCATGTATTATGTATAAAATATAGCACCAGTAGTTGAATTCCTGTGAAATGTTAACTATTTTAACTCAAGTTTGACATGTTTCAGAATGTTTGGGATATATGGTCTATTGATTTTTCAAAAGATGGTACTTCCCGGTAAGCAGCAGCTCTGAGTAGAGAGAGCACTGGACCTGGAGTCAGATGCAGTGCAGGTTGTTTCCCTAAAAGACCCTTTCCAGATCAGATGCTGTATACTCTTTTGCTATTAAATCTTGAGGTTTCGATTAAGGCCATTTTTAAATGGTCTCAAGCTGTTCTCGTTTTCATTTTATTAGTGTTCTGTTCAAAGGCTAGGAAACTTGAACTTGGTGAGAAAGTAACTCTGGAGGAGTCAGGATTTTTGTGTTGGTGTCTTATGTAGCCCTGCTGTCCTGCTCATCTTCTGTTGCTAGTTAAATGCTGTCTGCCCCTCTATGGAGAATAGAAGGGCTCTGTAAGGCAGATTCCCAAGAGTAATAGCAGTCCATTCTGCCACAAGACCCAGAGAAAAGCACCACATTAGGAGCTAGATCAGTGTGTTTATATAACCCGCTCAAGTTCCCAAGATTAAATATTTCCTAAATGAGTTCACTTAATCAAATGTTGCTTTTGTCTTCTGCTTTCCTTCTCTTCTACTCTACATGTGTTCATATCTCCACATCAGTATCTGACCAGAGAAAATCGCAAGATAAAATTGCCCCAAAGTGATCTCGACAACTTCCTTTCCAATATCGACAACTTCCTTTCCAATATCTTTCTCTTTTATACCTCGTCTTGATTATCAATATCACTATCTCACTGATTTTAGCCAAGCTCAAACTCCTGGCCTTATTTTTCCACTCTTCCTCCTCTCCCCCATTCCTGTTTTGGGTTTGTCCTTTCTGTCATGGATTCATTCACTCCTGATGTTATGACTGCCCCAGTGCTCTTGATCAAATGCAAATGTGCTCACAGGGATTCCCTGATTAAAACACTTTAAAGACTCCATTTCTCTCAACGTCCCTAAATACTTGTACAATCCAGTCTCCTCATCCTTCTGAGCTCTCATGTGAACTGTTCAGAATTAAAAGCACACAATGTCTTCATGCTTATGGTTTCGAATGTGTAATTTCTTCTACTACTTTCTCAGCTGGAGAGAGTCATTGTGCCTCATGTTCCCCATAGCATTTCCATGTACTAATCTTAGGTTTCTTGTCACCCTATATTATAGCCAAGTTTCACTTGTCTTTCCTCATCAGTCTTCCAGTTCCCTGTTTTGGGAGAAACTAAACATTGTAGAGTAGGTTCAGACTCTGCCGCCGTGTAAGTGGAATTTAAGCTTGCTTTGGACCCTGAGACAGGATGCTAGGTCTGTAATGCTTGCCTCCTCTTTTTGTCCCAGTCTTCCCCCTGGTGGAGGTGTTAAGAAGTGATTGGAATGGTCACATGGCCAGAGATTAAAACAAAGCAACTTGGCTGATCCACAACCTGGATAAACATCTGCCTCATGTGATTTTTTTTTTTAAAGTAGATGCAAAACTGGCTAATGAGCATTGGCTTCAGGGAGGCCTGACAGAAGCTTTCTGTCTTACCATGTTTTAGCTGGAGAACCCTAATTTCAATCCTCAAGGTTGTAGCTTGCAGTGGAGGGGGGTGTGTGTTCAAGGCACCTATCCCCGCTGATCTCAAAGAAAAGCACACAACTATCAAGCATATGGGCCAAGAAGATTTCACCAAAGAAGATTGTTCATGTTTTTTCTTCTACCTGGAGTGGAGAAAAAACTGTTTGCCTTTGGATGATAAAACTACAAAGCACTCAACAACCAAGCGCACCATACGCTAACATTCTTCTCACACTAGGATCTAACTGTCCCCACAAAAAGTCTCACAGAAGGTCTTCATCTTTAGCCCAGATCAATAACCTGTCAACATTGCTTGCTGTCCTGCTCTCCTGGCTGAAAATAATGGAGTCTTTGAGTCAGTATTGAGTCACCTATGGGAGACAGCCAAATTTTCAACCCTCCATCCCAGATATAAAGTTCTGTAGAGAGAATAGTAGTCTGGGTTGGTCTGATCTAAGGAAAGACCTTGACAGGCAGTTTTAAAGGTCTGTATGGGTTGGTTAGATTATCCACCTGTTTGGGAATAATATCACCTCTAAAACCAACACATTTTTAGAAAACATGATAGAACATTCTCCTGACCATGGTGAATGTTATCAGATACTGTTTTTGTATATAGCAAGACTTCTAGCAGCAAGAATAGGTCTGAATTTGAAGTGAAGGAAAGGGAATTAATATAGTCATATTTGTCATCAGGAGAGATGATGACCTTAAAAAAATACCAAGCAGGTCCCACAATATCACTTCATACACACGTCAAAGGCAAGGAAAGATGACCTGCTGTCTTAGGCGTCCATCTGGCTGTGTCTTAACTGAAAAAAAGGAATTGAGGGGCTACCAGAAATAACACAAAATAGAACATGATCAGAATCAGAGCTGGTGGGAGCGGCCCCCTGGAGTTCCTAGGTTTCTATGTTCAGGGTAAAGGTTATCCTCCCAACAAAACGATCATTGATGACATCATTTACAATGCCTTTGCCCTTCAGCTGGCATTGTACAGGTACTGCTTGGTTCTTCACCACGTCTGTAAAATGCATTGCCACCAGTGGGGAGGTGTAGTTAACCTGTAGGTGCAAGAACAATGAATTCTAAACGGGTCAAGCGGGCAGCAAGGATGGGGCAGGGGTGGTGATCAGATACTGAAGGCAGGTTAGGATAGCACTGGCAAAGGGAACTGTGCAGATTTCATGATGCCAAGACCCAAATGACCATAGCAACCAACATGCTTTCCCTACTTTGGAGAAATTGTATGACTTGCTTATAAGTCTGTGTCAAGATGTCTGATTATTCTCCGGGGGAAACCAATTCTGACTCAATGATTTGTTTTTTATGGATAGCAAACCATAAATCAAAACCAGAACTAGCATGCATCAAGATGCAGTACTGGACATGAAGCCTGCACTGGCCCATGGTGTGTAATGGGAGAGACAGGAAAGTGTTTTACTTGGACATTAAACACATTGTTAATAATCTGTGTCTTCCTGGCTTTGCCACAAATTAACTGTGTGACTTTAGGTAAGTCCCTTCCCCATCCTGACCTCCAGTTTTCTCATCTGAAGACTGAAGTGCTTAGATGAGACTTGGTATGGCAGTCTTTCAGATTTGGAAAGATTTGTGGCTGTTAAAACTGTGTGGAGGGAGCTGCCCCCGCCCCCAACCCCATTATAGTTTATAGCTACTCATCTGTTATTACCACCATTCCCTAATGCCCTCAAATCCCAGGCAGCCCTTTCTTTGCCGTTGAGCCCTTTGTGACAAAGGAGAAGGAAGGATACAGCTTACGTGAGTCAGTTTGCCATAGTAAGGGTAGTAGCGGAGGTCAAAAGAAGCTGACTCCGGGTAGTAATTGATGGATCGAATGTCATTTTCATCGCCTTTCTGTAAGCAAAAGCAGATGTATGTGGGATGTTGGGTTATAGTCTAGCCTAAAGGAACTTGTGCTCAGGTAAAATCACTGTGTGACTCTCAACCAATTGTCCCAAACCTAAAATTAGAATTGGGCAGAGCTCAATTCTGACTTGTTCTGGAGAATATCTCTAGGGTGTGACTATGCCTTTCTGTGTACTTGGCACTGTTCTAGAAAGAGCTTATGATTGTAGTTTATCTCCAAAGAATCACAGAATGGTACCCTGCCTTGGATTTTGGAGCTGAGGTAGGTATAAATTAGAAAACATTACCCCACTGGAGGTTCACTTCTATTGGAACTCAGATCAGGTACACAGAAACCTGATGGATAGCCATACAGTCTATAGTGAGCTTACTCAAACTCATGTTTCTGTCCACATTCTCTGTATAGCCTAATTACTGTACAAGGAATTCAGAGAGCAAACAAGAGGAACCAAATAATGGGAATGATTAGACAGGGCTACCCTTATCACATCATACCAGGTAATAGAGTGCTCATAAATTATGGCTGTTATAAACAGGAGAGGTTTGGGGGCTCAAATGGACAAAGAATGCATCTCTACTAGCCAATTACTCATTAGGGCCATGAGATCACTTCTGTCAATATACTATATCCAATATAGTATAACTCTTTTTGAGCATCCTATGGTTCATTCTGGTTATTAACCTACCCTGCTTGATTGCTACAAGTGGGTGTGGATTTGACCACTGTTGATTATTAAAAAAAAAGTATAGAGACTGTTAATGTTTCTATTTTTTTAAAGAATCATTCTCAGTAAGGATCAGTGTATAATAACTTGGAAAATGAACAGCTTCCATTAGGGAAATGCAAATAGAAGCTGGCCCAATTAATATGTTAGATTAAGAGCTAGGGATGTGGCTCAGTGGCATAGCACTTGCTGCTACTTTAGACTGCATTGGACTTTATGATTTATTCATATATTCAAAACCGAATAAATTTATCTTTACTGATGGCCTGTGGGATCAATTCCATTAGTTTGTAGTTGTATCCCACATGTGACTTTATGCACACACACGTACATCTGAACAGAAGGGATGCTCTTCCCACCTTGTTCAGCTGGCAAATATTGCCTGACCTTATGAAGCTCATCTTCCTTATTACCCTTTCCACGTGGAACTGACCTTTCTCTCTTCTGAGTCCCCACAGTAACTTTCATTATGCCTGTTAATATTTCTTGGCCCCGATTTCACAGTTATGTTTACCTTGACATCTCCAGCAGCTAGTCAATACCTAGTATATAATAAGTGATCAATAAACACTTGCTGAGTGTGTGAAAGTGGCTGAATGAATGCTGTCTTTTTCTGTTTTCTGATTTGAAGACTAGAGTTGTCTGCTTTATTCCTAGTCCTGACAAAGACTGTTTTTACAATGTTTGCAAGACAACTGTCCAAGGCTAGAGAGTGGAGATGATGTCACTGAACAGAAGGGAGCTACTGCCTGTTTAAGAAGCAATGCCAAGAGCAAGGGCTTTTGCCTACAAAGGAGCTAATTGGTGCAGATGAGATAGGAGTTAATGGTCCCTTGAAGGACAGTTAATTAGCATATTAATGGACTTCTGTTTACACTTCCCTTGTAGTCATTTGTTATTGCAACACCCAGTGCAACTGGTCATTGCTGTAAAACGGGAAATTCAGTTTTAAAATCAGGGACTAATGACTCTAATGAAAGCTGCTTGTTTAGTTCAAAGAAACAAGCCATTAAAGCTAAAAGCAAAAGTGTAAACAGAATCCCAATTAATGTCTTAGCACAGTGTTGTTCCTGGGCTGTGGCCCCTAGCTGAGGTCTAGTCTCTGAGGCTTTCACAGGTGTAATGCGTGCGTGCGCGCGCGCACACACACACACACACACACACACACACACACACACACACACACACACACACACAGTGTTTTCTGGAAATAGGAAGTCCTTAATGCATTAAAAGGAGGTATAATTATGAAAAATACTAAAGTTCTCTCTACTCAGACCCTTGTAGAAGTTCTTGGAGCAGATGAACTCTGTTTACCTGAGACAATACTTACTCAAAAGGATAGTTTACCTGAACTTTGCAGGACACCTTCACAGGATCTCCAAACTCAGGACGAAAGCCTACAATCTAGTGAGAAACAAGAAAAGAAAAGGAAATGAGCGGAAAAAAAAGGAAAGGAAAGGAAAGGAAAGGAAAAAGCAGTGCTTAATTAAGTTTCATAGCAAACATGGATTTTTTTTTCTCCCTGCTTTTGGTAACCACTCCTCATATAAATTTCAACTATGCTCCTTTTCAGAAAGGTTACAAAAAACTTCAAAGCTGCATAGCTCAGTTTACTCACTGACACATTTGTATCTTAGGTCCATACACAGAAAAAAAAGAAGCTGCAAAGTAACCAAAAGGATGTAAAGAATTTTCCACTTTCAATAAGAGTGCATCTGGCAAAAGGTTCTGCCACTCCCTAAGGAAGACGTGATCAAAAACAGATGCATTAAAAATTAATTATTAATTGATGTGTATGGATGTTTGGCCTGCATGTATGTGTGTATATCATGTACATGCCTGGTGCCTGCAGAGGCCAGAAGAGTGTATTAGATCCCTTGAGACTGGAGTTACAGACAGTTGTGAGCTGCCGTGTGGATGCTGAGAATCAAACCCAGGTCTTCTGAAAGAGCAGCCAGTGCTCTTAACCACTGAGCCATCTCTCTAGCCTGGAACATTTTTAAATGATATGAGAACATGGAATTGCTCCCCACCATGTCCCCATTTCAGCTCTGTGTTCCAAACATCTCAGGACTCCCATTTTATTTTTGAGATAGGGTCTGGCCTGGATCTTGAGATCCTCCTGCCTTTGCCCCTAAGTGCTGAGATTAGAGACATACTCCATTACATTCAACTAGTAGCCATCAAGGGGCAGGTTTGGGTATGAGAAAGATGAATGATGCTAGGAAATGTTCAGGAAAAACGAATTGGTCAATTTGTCTGATTGTTTCCATTTTTGATGCTATGGACAAAAATGGCAAAACCTGCAGTGTGTGAATACCAGAGTCCGACAGAAATGTGGTTTACACACTCTCCAACCCTCTCATCCACTATCACCAACAGATAGACCCCAAAGGCTGAGATACCCGGTTCATCTTGAGGAGGATGCAAGGCTGTCCAGTAGAGTATCCAAAAGTGGGGTCCTCCAGCCCAGAGCAATTCTTCAGGAAAGAGCGCTTAAATTGGCAGGCCTTCTTGTCTTCATCTTCATCTCCATCTTGGATGAAGTACTGACCCGGAGGACAATCTATATTCATTTCCTCTTGAAGACTGTCATTATAGCCTGCAGCATGTGTGGGTGGCAAAGTGGTTATGTTAGAGAGGAGCTAACGGAAGTCCATGCTTTCAATGATTTTCTATAATTTCATTTTTCCTCATATATGCTTATACTACTTCAAAAGTTCACTTGTTCTACCTTAATCCCTGTTACTGGGTACCAAAGGGATATTCCTGGTAGTATCCCTCTAGGACAGTGGTTCCTAATGAACTATAGAAATGATCCCTGAAATAGTCTTGGTTCTCAACTTCCCTGATGCTATGACCCCTTGATACAGTTCCTCATGTTGTGGTGACCCCCAAACATAGATTCATTTTTGTTGCTACTTCATAATTGTAATTTGGCTACTGTTATGAATCATAATGTAAATATCTCTTTTCCAGTAGTCTTATGTGGCCCATGTTAAAGGGTCCTTTGACCCCCAACAGGGTCATGACCCACAGATTGAGAACCACTGCTCTATGAGACCTTCTTATGTAATCACCTCAGCCCACCTGATGATATAATCCCTTGCGTCTCATTCCCTCAGAACTTTCAAGTGTCCATCTCAGGATCATAGGTTGATCATTTTATAACTTTTCTCTATTTCCCATTATTTCTTTTTGGATATGGAAAACAGCAAATTTGGGATAGCCATCCCTTCTATTCTGAGAAAGGAATGGAGATGTATCAATAGATTTTAGAAGAAGGGCTGTATCATATCAAGGCATAGTATATGTCAGGAGGCTGAATTCATAGGTTAAAGTTCCTTAAGGTCAACCTAGGAAATGTTTCCCTTTGAGGTCAAGGACAGGCAGTTGTGTTGGGGAACAGAAAGAATATGAAAGAAAGGGAGAAGAGAAGGGGGCAAACTCATTATAAAAGAACATAAACCTAAAGTATCTCAGAAAAAGAGAAGTTTGCACTGAAGATAGAAACGTATGATAACTATAGGGTCTCCACTGAGAGAGTGAGGGGGTGAGCTCTTCTCTAATTAAGTCTGAGATATTTTGGGTTCACATCCTTTTATATTAGATAGAGTATAACATTTGTCCCAAGTACACATCTCAGACAGAGAAATGGGACTATTTGTGTGTTCACTCTTCAAGCCATTGGATTCCATAAAATTGGGCTTTAGAAATTTACTGCATCAGTGTAAATGCTGGAGCTCTTGGACCCAGACATGCAGCCATGTCCAAAGTCACTCACTTTTTCAGAAAAGATTGTACACCTATGACCCACTGGAGGTAAAACTCAAAAAGTACTGTGAAACCTACATTTAGACAGGTTGTGACTTGGATATAATGTTATTGTTCTGTAATTGGTAGTTTTATTTCTTAAAACTCCTTGACTTTTGAATATTGAGTTGCATTTAAGTTAGTATACAAAAAACAGGTTTCATTGTAGCATTTTTCCACATAGATGCCATTTTGTCTTTATCTCCTTCCTCCCATGAGAATTTTGGCTGAAGTGCTGGGGATGAAACTGCATAACAGGAAAATGCTGCTCCCACTATGCTGCTCCCAGCCTAGAAAAGTTTAGGTGTACAGCAAGCATGACAACATTTTTATTTTTATTTTGACAAGACTACATTTAATTCAAGGATTTCTTTTAATCGTTTTTAAGGATTAAGAAGTATGCTCAATTAATAACCTTTAAAATAGAAACTGCACTCAAGCACTCAGCTTTTTTCTTGAGATAGTTCCATTAAGACTGCGACATGGGCATGGCATTTACTGCAACATCCTCATCCTCCTGGGAATGAAACTGATGCTCTGGGGTATCTATTTCAGATACTGTTACTTTTGGGAAGGACAATATCTGCTATTCTTTCTTACTTTCATGTGTATGCATTATGTATATGGCACGTGTGTTTGCATGTTTGTGGGCACACCCATGTGCATGGTCATGTCCAGACCCAGGATTGATGCTGGTAATCTTCCTGGATCACTCTTCCACCTTATCTATTGAGGCAAGGACATCTCAATCTAACACAGAGTTCAACAATATGGCTAGTATCACTAGTCGGTCTTCTAAGTCTGCCTTCTGAGGCTGGGGTTATGGGTTGTTTACAATATCCATACAGCATTTATGTGGATTCTGGAGATCCTAACTCTGCTCTTCTTGCTTGCTTGGCAAGTGCCAAGTGCTTTAACTGCTGAGCCACCTCCCCAGTCACATATTACCTACTCTTTAGAAGTAACCCAATGCCTTGCTGCTGTTCCCTGCCTTCATCATCAGGTCAAAATTGGTATTTCCCCATCTACTGTCTTACTGCAGGGATTTCCTCAGCAGAGATTCTGACAATATGCATACTTGAAATAGCTCACAAGCATTTTTACAGAAAGACACTATGCTGACTAAGATGCCCAAAATACTTCTGCAGCCCAAAATAGAACTACATGGATTAGAAAGAACTCAGCTCTGTCATTCTACAGGTGCAGACTCTGAAGCTCAGTTTCACCCCAAATAGCAGTGAGCTTTACTAGCACAAAGCTGAAATTCTAACATCGGCTTGAATGGCAACAGCACAGTTAGGAAACATGACATTTCTCAAGCTTAAAATTCCTACAAATCATATGAAAAAAATTAAATGGAGACTGATTCCATAGCTATGGGGTATGATCTGGGGTTCTACCAACACCTGTGCGATGCCTGTGCTGCAGCCCCTGGGCTAACACTTTTGAGTAACAAACATGTGAACTCCCAAATGGACTCGGCTGCCAGGAGATGGGGATCAAGTTGCTCCCTCTTTCTGAGTCCCGATTCTCTCATTTCAAAACTGGGGAAAGTTGAATGACAAAATGTATTATTTTTAATAATACTTCCTGGCTCATGCTAAGAGAATGTTCTCCTAAATCAGTGTATATTCTACTAGCTATTTTCATCCCACCATCCAACCCCTGTTTCAGCCAGACCAGGCCATCCAAAGCATTCTAGCTAAGTTTCCCTATTCATAAAATTTAACTTCAGCAATACAAACTTTAATCGGATATTTACTTAAATTATCTATCTCTCTAATCTATCCATCTATCCATCCATCTATCTATCTATCTATCTATCTATCTATCTATCTATCTATCTATCTATCTATCTATCTATCTATCTTGAGATGGTTATCTCCCTAAATAGCTTGGGCTAGTCTTGAACTCCTGAGTCCAAATTATTCTCCTACCTCAAACTCATGTTGGTTTTACAGGCATGTGCTATCATTTCCAAGTTGGGGTTCTTAGTTACTTTTCTGTAGCTGTGATAAAATTCCCTGGGAGAAGCAAATTAAGGGGAACAGGGTGTATTTTGGCTTACAGTTCTGGAGGGAGAGAGTCTGTCATGCTTGAGAATATGCAGCAACAGGAAAGGCAAAGTGGGAGGAGCAGAAAGCCACACTGCATCCATACCCCGGAAGCAGAGAGTGAACAGGAGTGAGGTCTGTCTATGACACCTCAAGGATTACTCCCAGTGACTTACTTCCTTCAAAGCCGTTCTCTCTCCTAAAGGTTCCACAGTCTTCTCAAACTGCTACTGCCTTAGCTCTCACAGAGTAAAGCACAAGCATTTGTCCCTGAAAGTGTACCTGATAATACTACAGATAAGAGAATTCTTGAAATATTTGCGATCAACATGCTAGTCAGAGATCTAGTCCTCTGACTCTTTTCTAAGTTGCTGTTACAAAAAGACATTTTCTCTCAAGATAGCTAATACTCAGGATTCTCTTTTTGGGAAAGTATGGGAGGCGGGAATCCTGCTGCTCTTGGGGAACATTCTCCTTTCTTCACTATTGTCTCCCTCCAGAGTGATCTTTTCTAAGAGATCATTTATAAAGATGGTCACTTGGATGTGCTCAGTGTTTAACTAGGTGCTGTAGGGTGTTCATGAAGAAAAACAAGTTCTGTGCCTTAAAGAGCTCACAGTGGACCACACACAATCAGAGCATTATTTAAATATAAGTTTATAAAGGGTGCTGGCAGGTATGCAAAACAACACAGGTAGGGGTGACTTAATCAGATTTCTGGGCCCCATGGGTTTTGAATTTTGGATTCCCACCCACTACTTTTCTAAAGAGCTTTCTACTCCTCAGGGGAACTTACCCTGGAGAAAGCCATTTAGGCTAATCACATAACGCTGCCAAGTTTCAGGTTCAGAAACGTTGAAGTTGAAGTTAAGGCTATGAGCGAAGGGTCTGATCATAACTCCTGGCAATGAAAACAGGTCTTGGATATATTAACCCATTCTTGGATATTTTTTATATAGAGTTCCATGGCACCATCCCCTCCCAGGCAATCAAAATGAAAAGGACCATAATTTGCCAAGTACCATTTCACTTTTCCTCTTAATAATTGAATCTCTAAGTCATTACCGGGAAGAGCCAAAGTTAATTGAGGCTGAACATGCTGTGCAAACGGATTTCTGCCCAGAGTTCTGACAATGCCGGGGCATTTGGGCACACTCACCAGGAGGTTTCACCTGCTCAGTGAAGGTCGGCATGTAAGGACTGATGGCTAGGAACACCATGTATATGAATAGGGTGATCACAGCAGCCAGGGAGGCATAGAAGAAGAAGTAAATGACTAAAATAAGACCTGTAGAGCAATTGAAGATGACAGTGATCAGTGCTTGCCAAGAAGCCCCACCTCCCCACTGAATTCATGAACCAGAATCAACTCAGGCAGATTCAGAATCTCCTTGCTTATTCAGACTTTGTCAGTCTGGAATTGGTGACTGTGTCAGGGGGTCTGAGTGCAATTTTCCTTCCCAGTATCTCCAATAGAAAGTCTCGCTGGGCCCATGATGACTATGAGCAAGATAATAGGACTTCAACACAGAGCAGAGGGGAAATTGCTTAGGAGTCTTCCGGACGGGCCATGGCTGATGTCCGGGATGTAGATCACTAGTCATTATGGCAGATGTCCTGAAGAGACCTAGCCACTTGGTTTAAGTGATTAGAGATATTTGCAAGAGGTGAAAGCGCATTTTTCTTCACATGGCCTAGAATTAACACCTTTGACTCATTTCCACTGGACTTCCTTCTAATCAAGGCTTATCCTTGCCTACTCATTTCAAATCTTATTCATCCTTAGCAGAGTGGCTCTTTCCAAAGGGACCACTAAGGAAGGATGGGAGAGACGGTAAGGGGGAGTGACAATCACTGACATTTGCTGTACGTGAACTTAGGAATCTACAACATATATTTATATGTATCCCTGCCAATAGATGAAATGCCCTCTTTTTATATTCTTATTCTGATTCTATCACTTCTAGCTGTTTAACCTTGGACATGGTGTTTGCCACTCTAGGCCTTGGTGTTCTCATCTGGTAAACAAGGACAGTAGCATAGTACTTGCTATATTAAATAAGCATTAAATAATGCATATCAACACTATGGCACAGAGCCTGGCAGATTCTAAGTGCTCTATAAATGGCATCCATCATTATTGCTATTATTAATATTGTTATTATTGCTATAGGCTCAGATGCACAGTTGTATGAATTGCCCTTCTGTGGGTTGTACTGGGATTACGTTTGTCCCAGGACTATGGAGCACAGGATGAGGTGAGTGAGCATGAGATAGCTGCTCAGAAGCTCTCTTCCAGTCTTCTGTGGAGACCTCTCAGGCAAACATATTTGGCTTCACTCACAGGGGTGACATAATGTTGGAACTATAGATTTTAACTGAATCATGAACCAGAAGCTAGGATAAACCACACAACTTTGCTGTACCCCAAAATGAGTTCAAATGTTAATTTTTAAATTGAACCACGAATCAAATAAAATTGGTGGGAGCAGGGAGAAAGACTGACTGTAGTAATCTGGCTGGAAATGGAACTGATCCTTTGTTTGTATAAGATAAGCTAAAGTAGAACTGGAGCATGGGCACATTGATTTAGTTAGAGTCTCTAGAGAAGAAACAACCATGTCTGTGGCCTGTGGTTCTTGCCTGTTGCTCACTAGCTATCCTAAAGGGGCATGTCCTGTGTTTCTGCCTCCTTTTCTCCACTCCCATTCCCATCCTGGGAATGGATGGACAGCCTAGAGCCATCCTAGTGGGCAAAGAGATACAGTTTCATGCATTAAGGGTAATCAGTGGAATACAGATTAATTTCTTTGGCAATATCTTCTTTCCTTCTTAAGATATGTGGGCCATAGAGCTGTAGATAAGATAATGACACTAGTAATGAGTCCCCCTAGGCCCCACATGGGGAAAGGTGGCCTTGAGACCGTGATAGCCTAGTCTGTCACCTCTCCTCAGGCACCAGCCCATTTAAACTCGTCAATCTCTTGAGTCCTTCCCGCCCCAGATAGATAGTTTTACCTCAAGCCCTTCTTGAGCCTTCTGTCCTGAATAACCCCCACCCAGGCTCATGCTCCTAACTCTTCATCCAACAAAGCAGCCAATCTCTTGAGGCCTTACAAATCAGGGGAGGTCTTGTTCATTGTGCAAATTTGTAAAACTAGTGAGGCGTTCTGACAAGAAAGTGAACTCTGCTATTTGAATGCCAGAACTGCTACATAGTTACTCTGTGACTTTAGGCAAGTCACTTACCCATTCTCAGCCTCAGTTTCTGCATTTGTAAAATAGGATAACCATATCATGACCTCATATGATTCGTTTTGGTTGAATAAAATAACATATATATCCTAAAAACTTGGTATTGCCCAGCTACCAAGGGAAAAGAACAGACTATATTAACAGGCAGGGTGAACAGATTGGACATGCTGATGTCCAGATTGGAGTAGGGTTAGTAAATGCTCAAGTGGTCACTTAGCTGTCAGAAAAGAGGGCAGCAATTCTTGCACCTCACAATGTAGGCATCATATGAATATTTGCTCCTTACCTTGGGACAATCTAACAGGTTTGTGAATTGCTGGGCTAGTCTAAGACCTGTGAACCATTGGTCTGGCTGCAGCCTACAATGAAGCATCCCCATGGCTGCGTCTTCCCCAAGTACTTGTACCTGCCTACCTCATCCCTCTTTGCTGCCCCGTGGCTTGTCATTCATTAGAGCAATTTAGATGGACGATATCTGGTGACGTTCCAATAGCTTTTTAAGGGTTAAAGTATGGCTTCCCCTCCCAGAATTGTGCTTGCATTTCACAAGGCCTGGGTTTCCAGTCCTCTTTAGGGAAGGAAGAAACAGCTGTGACTCCTCTGAAGCTCAAGTGAGTGTCTCGCATTTGTCTGCAGCTTCCAGATCATTGGAATGTCCCTTAAATGGTATATTAGTTCCAGTTCCAGGGATGGGCATGGGTGGGGCTAGGAGCTGAGGAGGAGCAATGGGAGATGGGTGTTGTTTAGATTCTCACACCTGCTATTCCTAATTCCAGGAAATAGAGCTGGCTACTTCATGCAAACTGAGCTGAATTAGCAGCATTGACTACAAAACCTGACCATTCTTAGCCAAAAGGGCCTTTGGAAGGAATGGCCATCAACTTCAACAATCTAGACCCTTGGCAGCAAGTACTTCATCCATGGTATCCACTGCTTATTTTGTGTTTGCTTTGTTTTGTTTTTTACATTTCTTCCTGTGGATTAACCGGGCTAGGAATCAGCAGCTACTTTCTTTTTTGTCTGGGCTGTGTAGACCGTGGCAAGTATGGATTTTACTACCCACAAAATCTTCTGAGGAGAAGGCTCATCAGTAATAGTTGAAGAAGTGAGTAGAACCCTGGGAAGGGAGATCTGGACAATTTGTAAAGTAGAAATGGGGGCAACATGTGATACAAAGAGAAAGAGCTAAGCTATGCCATTCTATTATTGATCAAACAACAAGGAAACTCAAACTTAGTCTCTAGCAATGATCTCTTTAAAAGCAATTCTTCTGTGTCTGCCTTGGAGGTATAAAGCACCCAGAAGCTGGGGTCAGGATAGGCTTCTGGGCTCTCCTTCTCTAACACAGGTAAGTGAACTAATAAGGCTTTGCTTTGGTGTTGTGTCCTAAAAATAGTATTCTACATATTCCTTTCAACCTTATTTTTAGCCTGTTTTAGGGTCTTATGCTGATTCTGTTAGTGAGGCAGAGCAGAGTCCCCCATCATCCCATGTGGCATGTAGGAAGACTGAGGCTCTATGAGAGGGTTAATGATGAGCCCATAGTGACATGCATAGAAAGTGACAGGACTTGGGCATGAAAAACAAACCCTATGCTCTTTAACTCATTCTCAGTGTTATTTTATACTACATATGGAAACTAGTAGATTGCAGTCACAAATTCACTCTTGTTCATCTATTTAGTGCCTTTTCTGTTGATTGGATCTGTCCACGGTCCAAGGATGGCATTGGTGTCTTTCTGTGAAATGTTAAGAGGAGTCTGTAACAAACCCATCCAGTGTACAGCCAAGGAGCTCTGGATACCACATCAAAAAGCCAAGGACACCAGACTGGGGCATTGGGATGAATGGGACTTACTCCGACTCTGACCTGTTCGGGCCAGAGACATCCTTTTCTCCGGGTCCCACAGGTATTCATTCACGATCTGCAATTTCCGCCACCAGGCATTGCCTGTTGACTGACCCTGACCTTCTTCTTCCTCCCTTTCTTCCTCCTCCTCTTTAACTTCCTCCTCTTCTTCCTCTTCCTCCAGACCAGGCGCCATCATCACCTGAGCCTCTTCTTCTGCTTCCTCTTCTTCATCTGCTAAGTAGTTGTGATTCACCTCATCCTGATCATCCTAGAGCAGTGACAAAACACAGACCTCTCTGTGAACAAAAAAGATTCCAGTGGCACATCCCAGCAACCCAAATAAACGGCCACAACTCAGTATTTGGAGGGGTTTCCATTTTTCACAGCCCCAGGAAAATACCCATTATTTTCTTTCTCTGTTCCCACTGTTGGAGGGAGCATCCTTCCTATGGCTCATCTTGAGTCACGATTATTTCCACAGTGGTGCTAAAGTTTAGTTTCAACATCAGGTATTGAGGTTCTTTTTCTAGGGGATGTCATATCACTGCTCTGTCCAAGGCCTTGGCCTTCCATTTAATTTTGACCTATCAGGAGTGAGCTGAGCTCACACTGAAGCACTGAGTAGTCTCCGGCATTTATGTCTATGATGGTAACTTCCCAGCCAGAGCCAGCTTTGTCCTAACACTCTGTACACTTTCAGCTGCTTGACCTCACCATCCTAGGTTGTGCCTAAAAATAGACTCAGGCAGAGAATCAGGAGGAAAGGCCAACTGCTGTACCCCTCCTCAAAACTTCCACTGCCTTCCCAACACAAACAAGGACTCATTTCCTGCTTCCTGCCTTAAGTTAGATGGACAGACCCCCCCCCCCCAGAGATGAGATCCCAACAGATATTTCCTTTGTTTCCCCCTCTAGCTTAGTTTTAAAAAGCTGGGCACACTGTCAGCCCTGAAGTCATACATATCTAAGTAACACTAAACAGGCTGAGCAGGTTGCATTTATATATTTAGGCATATATTAATTATATCAGTTAATATATATATTAATTATATCAATTAAAGGAAGAGAGGCCATGAATTTGATAAGGAGTAAAAAGGGAGTGACTAGGAAGGCTCGAGGGAGGAAAGGGAAGCAGAGAAAGGATGTAGTTACATCTTAATTTTAAAAATTAACTAAAAATATATATAAAAAAGGTTGGGCACAAAGTAAGTCCTCAAGCATATATTTGTTGATTTATTACAACTAGCCTTTGAGATTTGAGACAGTAATCTTTGAATTGTTTTGAGAAAGTTAAACAAAGCAGAAAGAAAGAGAGAGAGAGAGAGAGAGAGAGAGAGAGAGAGAGAGAGAGAGAGAACCCCAGACGCCGCCAGTGGTATTTCAAATGCCTCAGAGGCCAGAGGGCTGCAACATTGTTCTTTGGGAGATTGCCAAGGCTCACTGCGACAGCAGAAAATCAGGCCATCGTCCCTTCTCTGTGCTGTCCAAGTCTGAAGAGTGTCAAGGCTGGTGCACCTGTTGGGTTGGATGTGTCAAATGCTAGAGGCCATGGACTCCGTACTGCCCCCTTCCTGCCTGATTCCTCAAAGGCCACTTAGAGGGCACTCAGCTACCCATACTGCCTCTAGCAGAGAGTTAAGGGAACTGGATTGTTCAGAATCAGTAAAAACGTTACAGACAAATCTCTGTTCTTTGCATTTAATCTCCCCAGAACTCCCTGTTCTTGATAATGAGCACCCTTGAATTGTTCTCTAATTTGTTCAAACGTATAGCTCCATATCACATACCATATCAGAACTTACGGGGGCTTCCAAATTATGATTGTCCAACTGAGCTCCAGAGAGGGGAGAGGATCTGGCCAAAGCCACACAGCAAATCCATGACAGAGTTGACAGTCTCGGAACTTGTGTCTCTTGATACTCTGCACATTTTCTCCTCCATCACATTGAACACAAGTGGCTAGAAGTGGCTTAGCAGATTTATGAACATGATGATGTCTTAGAGGCTGTGTTCCCAGGTAGGTGCTTATAATCAAGGATTTCTGACTTGGACATGGATTCACACTATAAAACTTAGGAAAATCAACCTTGCCTATCATTCAATGCTAAATGAATCAATGCACATTCTTAAATCTTTCACTCATGTGTGAACTTATGTATACATTTTTCTCCCAAACCAGGTTGTGAACATACAGGTGGAAGGTCCATATTTCCTAATGTCTTGTGGTCTATCCACAGTGTGAAGCCCACCATGAGGTATTCAGTGGGTACTATCAGTGCTACTGCCTGGACTCTGGAGGAATAATCCCACAGATTTTGCCATCCTTAACCTCAGAAGTCATGTATACTAGACTTCTAGTCATGTATACATGACCCCCAGAAAACCCATGCACCCAATTCTCACAGAATCTGACATGTAACCTTTCATCAGGAATGGTTTCAAATCCCTTTAGATTTCTGGAATGGCTTTCTTTTGTTGCCCATGCCTGCCTTCCACATCTGCTCTACAGAGGAAGCAGCTGGACACGGCCCTCAGCCTTATCTTATTTGTAGATATGTGCTCTCAAAATAATCTTGTTAAAATGGCTGCCATTAAAGTCTTATCCTCCCAGGAAGAATTAATCTTCTCAGAGCTTATTTTCCCATCACAGATTCCTACCACTTGAGCCTTATTTCAGGAACCTCAAATAGCTTCTTTCCTCTTCCCTGCACCCAGGGACAGGGAAATGTCACACTGTGCAACACAGGCTTTTCCCCAAGGCTCCTTGTTAATGAAATCCTGTGTAAAATGTACTTCCATGCAATCATTTAACACGCTCCATTAGGAAATGCTTTGGCGATGAGGGTGTTCATCTCCAAGGTTCTGTTTCTGTCAGTTTCCTAAAGTGGCACCACCCTCATATGATGGTGTGTGTGAGCATGCGCAGAGATGGTAGTGGGTGTGTGCTGGGGCCCTCATGTTTCCCTAAAAGGGAAACCTGAAGGACAGAAGGGAGCTCCATTTTGAGCAATCTAAATATATAAACATATAAACAAATATACAAACAAACAGTATGACCCAAAGGATAAATTTGTATCTTGCACTGAGTAACATCGTGCAAACATCTGAATGGCATGTGAATTTAAAAGGAAAAAATTACACATACAATTGCATCAAATGATTTATTTTTAACTTGATCAGATATTATGAAGAGCAAGATCCCCTGTGGTATTTAAAATTCAAAATTTGGACAAAATGTTGACATTATACACAACAATTTTAGCAATTCAACATAGAAAAGAAGCCGAATAAGGTACAGCTATATATACTCCATTGACTGTGACTGGTCTGAAGAGAGGGAAGAACCTGCAGGCATCAAAGGCAAGATTCTACATCAGAGTGCTAAGAAACTCCCTTAGTGGTTGGCATGAGGAGAGAATTGTGAGTTTTATTTTGCAGCTTACTCTTGACAGTTTTCCCTTAATTCCCTAGGCACATAAGTGGTCATATGCAAAGAAAATTGGTTTATGCTTTGCTTCCTTTGGGATTCATATTATAATCATTCTGAGAGCGTTGTATATTTATGGCTTAGAGCAAAGTAAATGTGAAAACACGTTTGAAATAAAAGTGCTTGTAAAGGAACCTGGAAATAAACAGTGATATCGAAGGTGTGTTTGTTGTATGCATGTGTGCTTGTGCTTGTGTGTGTGTGTGCGTGCATGTGTGTGTGTGTGTGTGTGCATGCGTGCATGTGGGGGGATTGGTGAGGTGTCGGACAAGGTGGTGAAAGGTGTGACGGTGAATCGGAGCCTCAAGAGGTTGCATACCGCAAACCCAGGGGAAAGAACACAAGTTAGAAACAAGATGCACATTCTCATGTTGGGGTCCCCACTAACTTGCAATCAGTCTGGCATTCTGCGACCCAGCAGCCTCCTCCAACATGACGAGGGGTTCTGGAGAGGTGATGTCCAGGCTTCGTTCTACTTCCTATCAAGGATTCTGTGATTTTTAGCTATAGTTTGAAATTTATGCCTTAGAAAAAGAACAGCTGGTTCCTAAAAGCCACCCATAGGGACCGAGACAGCTGAGCAGGCAGCGTGCTTCATTTCCTCTTCTCTTTCTCTTTTCTCCTGGTCAAATTTCTTGCAATGAAACCTCTATTCCCATACTCCAAAGGTCTGCACATATTTTAGACTCCTATGGTAAAACTTCAAAGGGTTCCTAACTCCCTGGTATCTTATCTCTGTTCCCTTGCAAAGAAAGGAGCCCTCCTTCCATTCAGTAATTTAGGGTGCCCTGGGTTGCTGGAAGTCACTGCTCTTCTTCCAACGTCTGGGATTCCCTAAACTTCATTTATTCCTGTTTATCCCAATACAAGGCAGCCATAATTCAAGGTCTACACAGCACCCAACCCAACCAATTAAAAAGGGCAGCAAAATATTCTGCTCCCTGAGACTCACAAGTCTGTAGCGATAACCATAAGGAAAGGCCGGAGCCCTTCTGGAGCGGAGTTGCCGTCTCATGGCTGTTCAGTGGGCCAAGATGCCGCAGAGGCAGGCGAGTAGGGCAGGGTTCTGGAGCTTCTGCTGGGACAGGAGACACTGGTTGCTGGGGACACTTGGCGCCTACTAAAAGTGAACCTTGCTGGCATGAGCCCTTCCCCAAAATAATCTAGCATGCTCCTCTCTCATTGGTTGGCTTCTTCCTGGAATCAAAGGAAAGCCCTTTTGGAAAAGCAAGCTCATCATTACAGGGAGGGGGAGATATTCTGGGTCACGAGGATGAGCAATTCGCTGCCCCCTTCATGTGCCTTTCCACCCCTAACCCTTCTCCAGGACCCGAGAGATGGTGGGCTCAATGGAAATCTTAAGTCATATTCTTCTCAATCAAGAGTTGGATATCAGTGTGTGTGTGTGCAAGGGGGTGGGGTGTGGGTGGGAGTTAGGGTGAGGGGAGATGGCCAAGAATAACTTGCTTTTTTCGTAAGGCTGATCTCATGCAAAAGGATCTAGGGTGTCAGGGAAGATTCCCTTTGCTCTCCCTACCCTCTTCTCCGAGCACTCTCTAAGCCACCTATAAAATATTCCTTACTGGATCCTGAACTCCTGAAAATGTGTATTATGCCTTTTTAATTTTGGATGCAAAGCTTCTGCTTTAACCCTCCTTATCCCAAAGAGGGTCTTGGATATAAAGAAGCCTTTTTCTAGGCCACATGTCACAGTGGCCCCATCCGTCACTGCCCCTCATACACACACCCTTGGAATCCTGGCCAAATTTCTGTAGTGGTTGAGATCTATATTTATCCCTTAGCATCAGGGCAGGGAACAAGCCAGAACTTTGCAGTGTCAGTTTCCCAGACATATATAACTCCTGAAGCCAAAACGGGATCCAGCAAAAGAAAATGAATAGAAACTGCTAGAAACATTGTTTAGCACTTTGGTCGGCCACTGTGAGGTCTGGGTAGAGTTTGTGATCCTCCCTTGAAACCACTCCCTACTTTCTGTTTTATCCAGGTGGCTGAGAAAATTGCAGAAACTAAGGTTCTTGGCATAACCAAGGCAAACAGCATAATCACCTAGGCAAAATTAACCACAATTTGAAGTCTATGCTGTTCTGATGACAACAGTTTTAAAGACTTAATTTATTTTAGTGTCACTCATCAGGACTCTTCCTTAACAGAGCCTCTCCAAGATATCGCTGCCCCATTTTTAAGAGAAAGAAGCCACTTACAGAAAAGAAATCCATTCCTCTCTTTGGATTTCAATAAAATTAAGATGTGCTTCCTGGAGTGATCAGCACTGGACAGATGTCTTGCTCTATGTCTTATACTTTCTCTACCCCATTACTTTGTGTTATCTCTGGTGTTGAATATGAGAAATCTTAGGGCTATGGACGCCTCAAAACTAAATGCGGAATCCGTTCACTGGTCCTATCTTCCTGGAGATTGGAGGGATGGCCCAGCAGTAAGAACATGTGCTGCTCTTGCCGAGGACCTGAGTTCTGTTCCCAATATCCATGTGAGGTTGCTCACAACTGTCTGTAACCCCAGCTCAGGGTAAAGCAATGCCCTCTTCTGGGCTCCATGGACACCCACACTCACTTTGCCTGAGCACACATACAAAATAAAATACATCTTAACAAAAGAGAATATAATAATTTTAGTTACTTTTCAAGAATCAAGAGTAGAGAGACAAAAGATTTGGAGTGATAAGACTTCACATAACAAAATATTGCATTCTCCAGAATCTTTTATCCCATAGCATTCTGGGTGATTAATGCAACTTAATATATTTGCAATGTGTTTTGACTATTGTTCAGACTGCCTTCTGTAGTGCCAACTGCTGGTGGAGGAAAAACAAACCCAGATTCTGTATGATGTCAAAACCACCACCACCACCACAACAACCCCCCAAACTGTATATGTCTGCATTCAATTCTGATTAAAAGACAAGCTGTCAGAGCTGGAGAGATGGCTTAGTGGTTAAGAACATTGGCTTCACTTCCAGAGGTAAGTCATTCAAGCTGAGAAGTGAGTGATAGGCCAAATTAGGGCCAGAGGCTGCCTATAAACACTTCCTAACAAAGGGTGTCCCCCTTGAAGCAAATAGAAGAGAGAGAATTCTCTTGTGGCCATGACTATCAAGGGAGGGTTTCCAGAGTAGGCAGGCCTCAGGCCAGACCTGGAAGGGCAGTTCTTCAGACTAGAATAGTTACTGCCTGACTTTTATGGTGTCATCCTGGTTCCTGGTGTCCAATGCTCCCCCTCCCGAACAGCTAGCCTCTGAGTAATGGCCAGTGGTCATAGCCAGCAGGCTCACTGGCTAAGATCAGAGGGTTTCCTTGACCTAAATGGTCCAGATTATGGCCCCAGATCCCTATTTCACTGGGTTCCAGGAGAATCCCTTAGCACATCACATTCCAAAGTGGTTTCCATCTGTCGAGTACAGTTGTAAAGTAAGAGATGCTTTCATTTCGAGGGACTGAAGGCCATGGGTTTGCAACTATATAAGACTAGACCCCAGGGGAAATAAATGGAGGCTTGGGAAATTGTGAAGTCCTTGTGGAAATTCAATCCTATTTCTACTGGCTAAAAGGCACCAATGAGTATAATGCAGGCAAGAGGTGTTGGTTAAAACAAACAACTAATTGGAATTAAGAAAAGTGTGCAGAGGCCTGTAATGAATGGATATGCTAATTGGTCTTCTTTGCTAGTCCCTTGGGCTTTGGCTGAGACATAGACTAGCCTATTAGATGCCTGCTCTGTAATAGCTGCTGAATGCTGGGGCCCTTTATTGCCATGGTAACATTGATGTCTAGAGTCTAGCTGAGCCCTGGATCTCTTAATTTACTACTCAGGCAGCTACAATTCTTTGGGCTTTATTATTCTTCATGCCCTGGGCAACAGAGTGGCAGTGAATCATGCTTATTCATCCTCTGCACCACCCACAGTGTCTTTGAATAAGTCGGGGTGTCTCTTACTGTGTGTGATGAGCAGATTTTAAAGTTAGAGCCTATTTCTGCCTTAGCTAGGTTGGTACCTCTCAGAAACCCAGTGTGCCTCCGTTAACGCTTGCTTACCTGCTGCCTCAAATGGCTTTTGGCAAGCAGAATGATGGCACCTCAGTGGACCCACAGTGGTTAGCCTCTAAGCAACTTTTGTTTGCTTGGTGAGCAAGGTGGAGTGGTGCAATCTAGGAAGGGCAGCCCTGACTGTGAAAATGAACTTCAGAAATACACAGGGAAGAAGGCATTTCAGAGACCCTGCTGGGAACCGATGCCAGAACTTTTAGTTCCTATGTGGGAAAGCACAGTCCTTGTTCTGAATGACTCCAAAGGAAGGCAGTGGCCTCTAAAAACAAAACTCTACAGGGCTAACAGATTTTATTTTTGGAAGAGTTTTGTTAAACAAATCCAGTCAGAGAGATCAGGTGCCTCTGCAGATTAGTAAGCAGCTTGTCCCTGGAGCTGCTCAAACTTTGGTGTG
Source organism: Uromys caudimaculatus (assembly GCA_028551405.1). Taxonomy (NCBI): domain Eukaryota; kingdom Metazoa; phylum Chordata; class Mammalia; order Rodentia; family Muridae; genus Uromys; species Uromys caudimaculatus. The sequence continues at coordinate 86,319,193 of CM052722.1, read as the reverse complement.
ATAGGACAAAGGTGTCCTGAGCATATTCGCCTAACCTTGAAATGTGCTGTGCTACATCTGATGCTGGCTGCTTTCTTGGGACACATGCTAAACTTGGATGATACTTTATATGTACATGCATTTTATTCAACAGTACATATGCTAAAATTGGGACGATATTCTATATGTGTGTGTCTGGGTCCAGCTGGGAGACTTTGCAACAGGTGCAGACATGTTTTTCTGACACCTCTATCACTAAAAAATGGGTGGTCTGAAATTAAATGTTCAATGAAATCCCACATCCCAGATGGCCCGTTTGAGCAGAAGAGTCTTTGGATTGTTGGTGTGTTTGTGTGCATGTGTGTAGGTGTTGAGTATAATGTGTGTTGCATGTGTGCTTGTGTTTTCATATATTTGTGCATGTGTTGGTGTTATGTGTGTTTGTATGCATTTATGTGTGTGTATGTGTGTGTGTTGGTGCATATTTGTGTGTGTGCTGGTATATATGTGTGTCTGTGTGCATTTGTGTGTGTTCGGTACTTATTTCTGTGTATGTGTGTGTGTTTGTATGTAAGCTAATATATATTTGCATTTATGTATGCGCTAGTGTCTATGTGTGTACATATGTATGCATGTATGAATATGCATATGTTATGTGGGTCCCACTGGTGCATTTTCTGTTCCTCCTCAAGCAAGAATTAGGAGACTAAGAAGGAAACTGTGGACTGCAATCACTTGGCAGAGGATGGAAGATGTAGATGAGTGTGAGAAATCTCCTGGAAACAGTTATATGTTAAGAGGAGAATTTTCCCCGTAACAGGCAGGAGAGAGAGCTTCAAGCCTTAGGAGAGCCAGTCAAACATGCCAGGCTTAGAACAGGCACTTAGGCAACACCGGGCTTCCCTATGAAATCCCGCAAACCTGTTTATGACCAAGCACCTGCATTTCAGCAAGCTGACGGCTGTGACATTCATCCAACATGAACTCACTCTAGATTCAGCAAAGCACTAGTCAGAAGTCACAGGGGCTCTCAGCTGCCTCATTAATCAAAGCAAACTCATAAGCAAGATCGAAAGGTCTCTCCATCAGCAGCCATGTTCAGTTACTCATTTGCTCTAAGACCACAGGAATGTCAGTTGACTTCTTAGAGGCATCATCTGCCTTGAAAGTCTATTGTCCCTGCTATCCCACTCAGGAATGTTGTGAACCTGGAACTCTTGAAAAGAAACTGGGGAGAGTTTTCTGAAGTCAGGTGGAATTATTTATTAAGGAGTATACTCTATTGTATAAACGTGGATTCTAGAATTAAAACTGGGCTTTAATCTAGTTTGTTTGATTATTTTTATTTATTTCTTTATTTGGCAGTGCTAGGCATCAAATCCAGGCCATTGTATATGCTATGAAGTGCTCTACCTCTAAACTCCATTTCTTTGAAGATGTGCTTGCTATGTAGCTGAGGATAACCTGCAACTCCTGATCCTCCTGTCTCTGTCTCATGAGTTCTAAGATTATTGGCAAGTGCCATTATGTCTGAACAGTTTCCTCTACCTCCCCTCCCTCTCACTCCATTCCCTGTGTTCTCATTCTCTATCTCTCTGTTGAGAGAGAGAGAGAGAGAGAGAGAGAGAGAGAGAGAGAGAGAGAGAGAGAGAGAGAGAGATGTTATATTTACTCATTAATGTGAGTGTACATATCTGTGCACAAGCACACGGAAGCCTTCTCTATTGCTGTCCATCCGTTGCCTTGAGGGCGGGCTTCTCACTGACTTGGAGGATCCACCTGCCTTTGCTCCTCAGTGCTGAGCTTACAGGCATGGACAGCCATGCCTTCCTTTTAAAGAGGACACTGGGGATTTGAACTTACGTAGGTTCCCTTGCTTGCAGAGCAAACACTCTTACCCAATGTGCCATCTCCCCAGCCTCATTCCTGCTCATAATAAGTAAGTGAATGTAATACAACTCTGATCACTAATTAAGAGATTGCCCTAGAGCTGGATCTTATAGAGGTATTTTCTCAATTGAGCTTCCCTCCTTTCAGATAACTTTAGCCCATGTCAAGTTGACATAAAATGAGCCAGCACAAAGCAGGATATCACATAACATTAATTCTGTGGGATCCTTGCCCCAAATACTTAATCTGAATGTGATCATGAGGAAAACATAAGAAACATCCAGATGGTTTATGAGACACTTTTCTGGGCTCTCCAAAAATATTAGTACTAATAGAAGGAAACAATCTTTTGTCAGAATCTAGATTAAAGAAGACTTAAAAAGACAAGGAAATCAAATCCATAGTTCTTGATGGAATCCTGTCAGTAAAACAACTAGGATAATTTGGAGGGAATTTTAGAATATTGAGTCTGTTATTTTAGTCTATTAAAATGTTAACTTTCTCGGATATGCTACTGCTATCTGACTGCAAGAGGAGATAGTTGATTGTCTTATTCTTAGGAGATATTAGGAGCATCTCATTGTGAATCAGCATGACAGTAATTTTATTTCTAATGCTGTAGCCAAATACATGTGTGTATGCATTCTCTATATATGTTAATAAGTGAATATGTATGCAAATATTAAATATTAATTTACAGATGAAGGGTATGTTGGTATTTATCAAGGTTACTTTCAATTGTAACATACTTTCCAAGTAAAAATTTGGGACTAAATATTAATACCTCCTGTACTTCATCTAATTCTCATATCCAAGAGATACCTATATCCCACTTTATATACCCCCAGTATCTTTCATCTCTTTTATTTGAAGAGTATTGGAGTTAAGGAAACAGGAAATCAAGAAAAGTTTATGAACGCAGGTATATCACAGTTTAGCCTCTAAGGATGGAGTAAACTTTTACCTCCTGAGAAGAATATTGGGGGAAATTTTTCTAGAGATGGGCAGTAACTCACAGGAAGAATATAGCTGAGTCTCCACTTCAATGCACACAGAAATAAGTGGAGAGCATGTTAACAAGGCTGCTTTCCCAACACCAACCCCCACATTCTGATTCTGTAGCTCTGATGTATAGGTACAGAAAACTGAAGGATTAATGCACTCTAGGATGAATGTGATTCAGGGTTCACGTGTCATGCTTTGGGAAACATTGGTATGCAGAGCTACTTATTCCACATAAAGAACTTGTTTTGTTTTTCTTTTGTTCAGTTGACATTCTACTTGGTCAGTTTTCCCTAAGGCTGGGCCTTCCAGAGGGAAGTGCTCTACTCTGGGCCTGTCAGCTATGGTATCTGCCATGTCCAATGCTTTGCTCATTCTCACCTGCTCAGGAAGGCAGACTCAGCCAGTTGTGGATATTAGTACCATTTTTTTATTTGAAAAAATGCTACACATTGAAAGCAAATGGTGATAAACACCAGCATGCCTTTTATCTATAAATTGTTAACATTTGACATTTACATATATGCTTTCTGTTATAGACATATATAGGTAATACATACACATATGTATTTAGCTATAGAATTTGACTATGTCAGAAATGAGCCACACAATTTGATAACGGGCAAAGATACACAGAAGACCCTATCCAAATGGACAGATACTAGCAAGCTAAGAGAATCAGAGTAACACCCTGTGGAATTATTTCTATCCATTATGAATGTTTCCAGTCAAAGGCGAGAATAGAAAAATAAAAGAGGGAATCAGGAATATTACATGTGAGAAAAAGAGGGGCTGGGAATATAGTTCAGCTGGTAGAACACTTGTCTGACACATACATGTGTGGAAAATGGCATAATGCTGACTAGAGATAGTTTGGGATCTCTTATGGCTTCCTAAAATATGTGCATGATCCCCATAACCTTTCCTTTCTTGTGGTATCCTAACAAAACCTCTGTTATCTATGACGAAAGTATTAAATTGATTCACCCTTGATAAAATTGCCAGTTCTAAAAGAATTACTAGTTCAAGTTTTTTGGTATTTTGTGCTGTTCTCTCTCTCTCTCTCTCTCTCTCTCTCTCTCTCTCTCTCTCTCTCTGTCCCTCCCTCCCTCCCTCCCTCTGTCCCCTGTGTGTGTGTGTGTGTGCACGCGCGCGTGCATGTTGGGAATCAAACCTAGGGCCTGCGCTTGCTAGGTAAACACTCACCAGTGAGCCAAATAAATCCCCTGCCCTTACAGAATTCCTAATTCTCAGACCATGAAATATAAGGCACTTCTGTGGCATGCTGCTGCCCACCAGAGAAGCTGGCGGGCTAGAAATAAACTAGTTTCTTTTCTCTTGCATCTTCAGGTAGCCACACAAGTCAAGAAAAGGAACCTGGAGTCAACTTGCTCAGGACCCCCCCTTACCATGTAGATCAGTAAGTAGGTCTTAACTTGTGGGTTGTGATCTCTTTAGGGTTGAATGACCCTTTCACATTGGAAAACACAGATGCTTATATTATGATTCATAGAGTAGCAAGATTATAGTTATTAAGTATCAATAAAAAGAATATTATGGTTGGAGGTCACCAAAACATGAGGAACTGTACTAAAGGTCACAGCATTAGGAAGGTTGAGAAGCGCTGGTTGTAGATGTCTGTGATGCAGCAGAGCCCACCTTCCCTATCTCTAGTTCTCCTTGACGAGTTTGGGGAGGAGGGAACCTTATTCCCTTTCTGAACTTATTTTTCCCACCACCTCTGGCTTCAACCGAAGTAGAACCCAGCCTAGAGAATCTCTCAATGACCCAATTATCCTCTCTGCATGCAGTGTCAATAACTGCTGGAGGAGCCAAGGAGAAGACAGCAAAGGCTAGGGGGACTTCCGTAATCCCCATAGGTTTGCAGTACATCAGTCCTTAGACATTCCAAATGTTCCCTTGACCCCACCTTTCTGGATAGAAACATTACACTGAAGAGAACCAATTCATCTTGCTGTTTGCCCTTGAGTTTCTGACTTCTGGACATCCTGGACAGACTCTGCCAGAATCAAAGAGTCTTTGTCCTAAGGCTCTCATCATCCACCTCCTTGGAACTCACCTCTGAACTTGCCAACATCCAGGGTAGGGAAGGAATTCTAGCACAGGGCTGCTATAACTGCAGTGTAATGTTGGCCCAGTCACTTAATCTCTTCAGGTCTTAGTGTCCTTAGAGGGCTATTGTGAGGGTGGCATGCAATCATTTTGATGAAAATCCTAAACAAATCATCAGGCCTTCTGGTGGAATAGTCCTTTGGGAATGTGATAAATGAAAATAGCCTCATTTCTCCACGGTCTCCTGTTTCCTCTCTCTCCAGCCCCAGGACGGCAGCTGTTTCTCTAGCTCTAGTGAACAAAGAGATAAAAAGGATTTGTGAACAATGAAAGGAAGAGACCTAAATGAACAATGGGGATGCTTGGGACACCTGAGATTAGAAATAGCAACTGAAAGTGCTTTAAGCAACTAATTGAAGGATTGGAAATTCGTGGAAAATGTAATCTTGGGAGCCTACCACTCAGGTGGCCCAGAACAGATGAACAAAGGCAAGTGTTTTTAATGTAGGGTTTGGTCAGCATTCTTCAAACTGCTAAAAACCAGCTCTTTATTTATGAAGTGTCTAAGGTGTTCTGGTTGTTCCATCTGAGGATTATTTCCATTCATATAGCTCTACCTGGCACAATCCTGACTCTCATAAGAAACAGAGCCCCAGAAAAGAGCATGATTAAGCAGGAAAAGTATTCCTGCTAACCTACACTATAGCAGGAAAAACAGTCAGACACTTTAAACTTGTTCTGTTTGTTCCCGATGGATCACCCACTCCCCAAACTTGAAAACTGAGGTCAAGTCTAGTGGCCCATTGGTATGAAGGAAAGCTCAGAGTAGAATATTATCAAATGTTACCACCAGCAACTCCCTGAAACAACACCACCCTGGGAAAAGCATGTGAATGCCAGAGCTAAAGAGCTCTGGGTACGATTCTTAGACATTTCACCTTGTGACAGAGAAGAGGTGTGAAGATGGTGAGATTTAATATGACCTGCATGCTAACAAGGTAGCTTGTCACATTTTCCCAGATGCTGCCAGAAGACATGAAAAACCCGACTTAATATCCTGAGAGATAAGCAACTGTCTCATAGCAATAATACTGGCCAGAATATAAACATTGTCTTAGATTAATATCTCTTGCCCCCAAGTCCTGCCAAAGTTACTCAAAGTGGAAATACCTGAACACACTGAATTCTGGATTTCTTTCCTTCTTTTCTTTCTTTCCTTCTTTTCTTTCTTTCTTTCTTTCTTTCTTTCTTTCTTTCTTTCTTTCTTTCTTTCTTTCTTTCTTTCTTTCTTCCTTCCTTCCTTCCTTCCTTCCTTCCTTCCTTCCTTTCTATTGACACGGTTTTTCTGTGTAACAGTCCTGGTTGTCCTGGAACTCACTCTATAGACCAGGCTGGCCTCAAACTTACAGAGATCCATCTGCCTCTGCCTCCTGAGTGCCAGGATTAAAGGAGTGTGTCCACCACTGCCCTGCTGGAACATATTGGATGTTGTGTTACAGGAAAGCAACACTGAGCTTTAATAAATCCAAGTCTTTCACGAAGGGAAGGAAGTATGCCTGACTTTTAGTTGTTCCAGAGGGAAGTTATCTTCTAAAGCTATCCATATAGACCTGACAAGATGGATGGGAACAGTATCAACCAGTATGAGTTCTCATAATATGTCCAGAAACACAGGAAACCAGTAGAAGATGGTCACAGGAGAATCATCGTGAGCTAATGCTCACCTCTTGACTCTCAATTCTTCCTTATCTCTATGGCGTGTATCATAATAGCACTTATCCCTAGAATAATGAAGCTGAAGTGAATGCATACATGTTAAAGGAAGTACTAGGCACTTGGAAGATGCTCAACAATTGTTGGTTCAGACCCCCATCATCACTCTCTCTCCATAATTAGTACAAGGTTGCACTTTTCCCATTCTGCTTTTGCAGTCATTCCTGGCTCCCAATAAAGACCTCAGAGTATTTTTCACCACCCTTCCTCATTTATTTGCTACTTTTCATCTACACGCTTTCGGGACTGAAGTCTGGCTTAATTGGTTTGCTAAATAACGAAGCCTTCCATTTATAAACTAAACGGTCAATAGAGCACATCAGGTCAGAGAGTGGTATGAAAAAGGACCCGATCATCTCTCCCATGATATTTACTCTTTAGTTTAGGGGACAAACGAACCACATGAAATTATTGTTCATCGGGAAAGCAGACCATTTAGAATAGAAGACCATCCTCGTTTTGCTAATTTGATATGTAGTGCTCCACAGAGAGAATGGCGCTGTCCTTATAGGGCCATGTCTCTCACCACTTTTCCTTGAGGGAGTCAAACTTCACTTCTGGGCCTTAACTAGATGAAAGGTCAGTCTAAACTTGTAGGGCAGCTGAGATGTAGCACACTGTCCAAGGAGCGGAGTCCTATTTCTTCTTAACACAGGCAGCAACACTGGTGATCGCAATGAAGGTCAAGGAAATAAGGCTCCTGGAATCTGCTGATGTCTTTAAAGAACAGATCCCAGTAGGCTTTAGCATAGTCATCCTTCCTCTTTCTCTTTTTACCTTTTCTTTCTTTCCATTTCTTTCTCCCATCCTTTCTTCGGCAAGATCTCACCGTGTAGCGCAGGGTGGCCTCAAATGTGTAATTCTCCTGCCTTAGTCATCCAAGTGCTAGGATTTCAGACCTGTGCTACCACACCTGGTTTAGCAGAGCCATTCTTCAAAACACCATCAGAGGGATGTTGGAAAACAAATATTTTTGTCTTTCATTCTTAAGGAACATATACAGTACCCTCACTTTTTTAAAAAGATAGATTTTCATGTAGCCCAGGCTGGCCTTGAACTCACAATCTTTCTTCCTCAGTTTATCAAGTGCTGGTTTTACAGGCATGTGCTGTCATGCCTGGTTAGTGCCCTCATTTCCCCAGTTTATTAGCCACAAAATACTTTCTGTCATAAAAACTCAGCCTCACTCCTGATAGAAAGGATTGTATGCTAGTCTGTTTCTATCCTTCCTCCTCTCTAGTGAATGTTTTCTCTTTCAAGTAAGAGAACATGAACCTTGAAGGCAAGGAGTGTGTCTCATCAATCCCGTATGACTTCTGCTCCTCCCATTCCCAGCCAAGCCCGTATCTATTCAATGATAAAAACAATCTGTTCCTTAAAAAAAATGTGGCTAAATAAAGAAATGATGCCATGGAATGGCATGGTGTTTACAAGCAGAATCATGGTTATTTTATTTATAAAGATTCCCAGACCTCTTTTGTCAGTCACCCTTATGGTATCAACAGAAACACTTTCTTCCAAGTAATTTCTGAGCCCAGCCAGATTGGTTTACCTGTTTTCACAGATAGAAAGTCAAGTGTTAAATTGGGCCAATCACAGGATAGTACAGTACTGCTAGGAATAGTAGCAAAGTAACAGTATCCGTAACTCTCACTTTAATCATTAGCTTGTCTTCTTTCTTGGGCTAATCCCCTTGATCCCAAGTCAGGAAACTTTCCAAGTGTGATGTCAAAATTCCTTCTGGGCTTCATCCTGGGAGATGGGTAGGAAGCAGGTGCTGATTGACTTAGCAATCACCCCCTAGCAAGGGGTGGCAGAGGGACTTGGGGGGGAAGTCAAAGGGAGAAGTTGACTCTTTAGCAAGATCAGGATCTGAAGGAGCCTTCAAATATAGTGACAAAGGGAACTTTACAAATAAGAGAAAAGGAAGAAAGCTACGATACATATAAAAATTTGCCTGCTTACTAAATCTTACTATTCAGTTGTTGGGACTAGAACTAAGAGTTTGGGGGAAGGAAATACTTCCTAACTTGATCCTACATAAGGATGAAATAATGCAGAAAGACATGGACTTAGAAAAGACATTGAACTTGGATGGAGACATCTCAGTATACAGAACTAGGTCCAAAATTAACCTTCCAACTCCTACCAAAAATAAAAGAACCTGGCCAAATGATGACACAGGCCTTTAATCTCAGCACTTGGAAGGCAGAGACAGTGGGATCTTTATGACATTCAAGGCCAACCTGGTCTAAATAGCAAGTGCCAGGCAGTCAAGACTATAAAGAGAGACCCTATCTCAAAAATAAATAAATAAATAATCATGAAGCACTATGGCTAAAATAACTTCTCAGACATTTATCCATTTCAAAAGTGTGAAAGAAATGCATATAAGCATTTTCTTTACAGTGCTGGGGATACAAGGCAGGCCACACACACACTGTGCCAAAGTTCTGCTACTGAGCTGCACCCGCAGCCCTGATAACAATACATTTTAATTGGCTTTATTCAGAGCCTTTTTTGGGTCATAGAAAAATGAGGCACACAGTAAAGATAACTCTCAAATATTCCCTGCTCTCTTCCATATCTTCCCCCACTACCATTATTTTCCATCAGAATGGTGCACTTAGTACAGTTGATGAGCTCACACTGACACAGAGCTATCACCCAAAGCCCGTAGTTTACATCAGGATTTACTCTTTGACAAATGTATAATGACACATGTCCATTATTCACATAGCATCATTCACAATAGTTTCAGAGCTTTCAAATTCTCTGTATTCTACAGTTCATTCATTCTTCTTTCCTAACATTTATCTAGTTTAACTTTTTTTAAAAAACAAGGTTATATAATTAGAACCATACAGTATGTGACCTTTTCATATTATCCAAAAAGATAGATATTTGTTAGTATACCTATATTTTTATATCCATAGCTATAGGAAATATTGTTCAATATAGGACTATCATTTATATTTCACTGCAAACAATTTGATACCCAAAAGTGATTTTGATAGTATGAATACACCAAACCTATAATAGCACTAAGAAAATAAAAGTACAAAAAAGTTTTAAAAATTAAAATGTTGCATTTAAAATATACTTAATGTAAAAATATCAGCAAACAAATAATACAGAAACAAAGTTGAAAGACATGGTACATACAAAAAATAAGAATCAGACAGACATGAATCCAACTCTCCCAGTCATGCTATTGAAGCTGGGCAGGGTGGCACATGCCTGGGACCCTAGGGCTTGGGGGGCTAAAGCAGGACAGCTTGGGCCTCAGGCAGAAATCTTATCTCCAACACAGTGACAGCTATGGTGTTAAACAAGCGATTCAAAGGCAGAGGTTTCAAGGATGATTAAAAGACATAGCCAATATATGCTACTTCAAAAACAGTTTCGATTCAAAAATATAAAATAAATTAAAACTAAAAGAGAAGGAGAAATATGCAAGAAGCAGCCACTTCTTGCATAGTGGCAAAATATGGAAAGAAGAAGGGGCATGTTGGGAAGAAGAAGAGGAAGGAGAAGAAGAAGAGGAAGAGCAGGAGGAGGAGGGGGAGGGGGAGGAAAAGGAGGAGGAAGAGGAGGAGGAGGGGGAGAAGAAAAAGAAGAGGAGGAGGAGGAGGAAGAGGAGGAGGGGGAGAAGAAGAAGAGGAGGAGGAGGAGGGGGGAAGGAGAAGAAGAGGAGGAGGAAGAGGGGGGAGGAGAAGAAGAAGAAGAAGAAGAAGAGGAGGAGGAGGAGGAAGAAGAGGAGGAGGAGGAGGAAGAGGAGGAGGAGGAAGAGGAGGAGGAGGTCCAGAGAGAGTGGGAGTGAGATAAAAGAGGGAAATAGGGATGCTTTTGAGAAGAATACATTATATGTGTGCATACAATTAGTAAGAAATAAATAAATAATTTTTAAATAAAATGGAACAAGATAGATTTTAAGAAAAATACTAGAACATAAAAGTTATTTATTTATTCAGCATCCTGATTGCAGCCCCCACTCCTCTCCTCCCTGCTCAACCTTCATATACCCCTCCATCCATTACCCCCTCCCCTTCTCTGAGGAGAAGGGCATGGGCACATCATCTCCCACTGACACCAGACAAGGCCGTCCAGCTGGGAGAAAAGGATCTAAAGGCAGGCAACAGAGTCAGAGTCAGCCACTGCTCCAATTGTTAGGGGACCCACATGAAGACTGAGTTGCATATCTGCTACAAATGTGTAGGGGGGCTAGGTCCAGCCCCTGAATGCTATTTGGTTGGTGGGCTTTGTCAGCCCCCATGGTCCCATGTTAGTTGACTCTGTAGGCCTTCTTGTGCTGTCCTTTGACTCCTCCAGCTTGCCCAATTCTATCCCCGACTCTTCCACAAGACTCTTGGACCTCTGCCTAATGTTTGGCTGTGAGTCTCTGCATCTGTTTCCATCAGCTGCTGGATGAAGCCTCTCAGAAGACAGTTATGCTAGGCTCCTGTCTGCAAGAATAGTGGAATATCAATAATAGTGTCGGGTTGGCTCTCTCCTATGGGATGGGTCTTAAGTTGGGCCAGTCACTGGTTGGCTGTCTCCTTAGTCTCTGCTCTATCTTTATCCCTGTACTTGGAGGCAGGAGAAATTTTGGGTTGAAGGTTTTGTGGATGTTTGGTGTCCCCCTCCCTCCACTGGAAGTCCTGCCAGGCTATAGGAGGTGGCTACCTCAGTCTCCATATCACCAGCTGCTAAGAGTCTCACTTAGGGTCACCCCCCATAGACTCACTGGAGCCCCAAGCTTATCCCAGAGATGTCCCCCAACTGATTTCCATTCCCTCTACCAGCCCTTTCCTGCCCTCCACTCTCCCATACCTGATACCCAATGCCTGCCCTTCATTCCCCTCCCCATCCCTGTCTCTCCCAGTTTCCTCCCTCCTTCCACCCCTGATGTCTATTTTATACCCCCTTCTGAATGAGATTCAAGCATTCATCCTGTTACTAAGCTTCTTTGGGTCTGGGGATTGTAGTGTGGTTTTCATGTACTTTATGACTAATGTCCACTTATAAGTAACTACATACCATACATGAAAGACACATTTTGTAATGAGAAAAGTTCAATCACTGTAGTTTATGGAAACCAAACTAAAAGTTCAGGGTTCTAGCCCTCTTCACCCCTGAAGACACCTCTGAACCACCTCTGTCTTCTGCGATGTTATTATGAGTGTCAGTGCTTACAGCAATGGTCAAAGGGCACAAGAGCAGAGAATAAGAGTGGCCAAGGCACCTGATGTGGTGCTAGTTGCCAGTAACTTCAATGGATAACCAACATTCCAACCAAGAAGTCAGATAGTAAAACTTCCCTTCATCAACTTCATGAAAGTACACAGCAACTCTTTTCTGAATAGCTTTATCAATTTCCATCTGTTGCGCATCACAACAGCATGGAGTGGCCTCTTCAGGGTCTTGATCCAATTTATACAACATGGATGAATGTCATGGAGAAGTATAGATATCACACACACACATTTAGGAAACTAGACCATACTTGAGATCATCACAGCATCAGCGACTGTAGAATCGCGAACAAGAGATGTTGCATTCTGGCTGAGACCAGAAGGCTGGCCTCCGGTTAGTCTCATCTCCAATAAAAATAAAAAGGACTGATGGAAAGTAATTGGCAAAATACTTACAAAGTGATTGATTGGCTAAGACAGGATGCAATTAGCTACACTAAACCATTTGTCCTTTACATGGGGTTGAATTTGCCACATACCCTTGCATCAAGAGTGGTCCAAAGATCCCAGGAAACATGAAAGCATAATCCACCAGTGGCTTAAAAGTCACTTTTTCCCAGTAGCAGTGGACACTAATAAAACGGGGTCCTTGGGCTGCATAAAAACATGCTCATGCATTATAAACTGCAATGGCATTAGTAATTACTAATTTTACTTTACTTTTGAAAATACATACTGTGAACTTCATTCAACAGCTCAGTTAATAGTATGGAAGACTGTAGGTCGAGGGAGTAAAATATGTATTATATCTTGAGGCCAATGATTACACCACTACATATTTTCAAAACTGATTTCTACTAAGACTTTATTGTTGCAGATCTCTGACAGCTTAATAGTGGAAGTTTCTCTGAATAATATAGAATATGAAATGTTTTAATAACTGTTGGTTATTATTTATGAACCATGATGTTTCATTACTTACTTGTATTTGATAGGACCATTTGGTTGTATTTGATGTATTAGAACTATTTAGTGGAACATAAACCCTAGATATTGCTGATTTTGCTACATTAAAAAAAATAGTATCTGGAGAAAGGAAACAAAGCTTCAAAAGGTTCAAAGAGGATGTGAAGTCTCCTTCCTTTTCCAGTCAGGTCCCCTTCCAAAAGGCAACTACTAAAACTGTGGAGCCAGGGAACTATGGGACGGAGAGGAGCAGGCCTGGAGCAAGAGTGGGGTCCAGACATGTCCAAACCCAGGAAATCTCATTCTGGCTCAGCAGGAGTAGGCTTGCTCCCTATCCCCTGCCCTGAACCTGAATATCCTGATGCACATAGCCCTGTGGCCCCCTCCCTTGCCTCAACAGAGGAGGTCACTTAGTAGCCACATTAACCTTCCTTTCCCCTTATAATGGTCATGCAAAGGAGACACCCCAGTACCCTGGCCCCAGGTCAATGATATACACTCACCCCAAGACTCCTATCCACTCCCAAAAGGTTTAAATAGCCTTTGTTCCTCCCCCTCCAATTAAAGTGGCTGTCTGGCTGAAGCCTCTCTCCTCAGTCTGTTCTCACCACCAAGCTCACTAGCTGCCTGAGGTCTCATACCCACCCCTTCCCCCCCATCCCCACACAATCCCCCTTGTTCCTGCCTTGCTTTCCCTCTCAGGCCACTAGTTGTGATTGTTGGCAATCACACAGCTATGGGTGAGGGAGCAGAGTGAGAACCACATTCAAACCACATTATTTGTATCCTTTTGTGGACAAGTAGACATTTGCCACAAAATGGACATATTCTTTACACACACATGCAAGCACACACAATTGGTAATACACTATGTTGTTTCTTTTTACATATTTAATTCTGGTTTATCTATTTCCAATTAACAGTAGACACTGAGAAGTGAAATTGCTGAATCAAGAATAGCTATAATTTTTTTTGTAGATTTTATGAAATTACTTCTAAAGAAGTTTGGGCAGTCAGTGTTGTCACCAGCCTGATAGCAAATATTTTACTTTCAGTTATTGTGACTATCATAGATCCAACAGCCATTAGAATTTGAAATATGATTACATTCCTTGTTTGTATTTTTAGCAAATCTCTCTGTTGGTTGTTAGCCATGTTTTTCTGTATAATGTATGCTTTAGGTATTGTCTTTTGGCAGGGAAAGAGGGGAGGGGGCTGGAGAGATGGTTCAGTGATAAAGAGCACTGGCTGCCTTTCCAGACGACTCAGGTTCAATTCCCAATAACCACACAGTGGCTCACAACTATCTATAATTCTAGTTTCAGTGGAACAATGACCCTTTCTGGCCTCCAAGGGTACCAGAGAGATACCTTGCAGTGCACAGACATAAATGCAGGCAAAACACCCGCATGGATAAAATAAAAAATAGTAACAAACAAATACATATTTAAAACACTGGAAATAATATTTTCTTTCAAGATCGCCTTTTGATACTGACCTGAACTTTTTGAATTGTAGAAATTTGTATTTTCTTGTAACATCCTTACAAATCTTTGTACTAAATATTTATTATGAGTTTTTCAATTAAATATTCTTTAAAGTGTTAAAAACAGCTTAACCCATCTGAAAACATATCAAATATATTTTCCCTTAACAAAAGGTCATTTAAATGCATAAAGCAAAGTTAGACAAATGGAAAAAATAGGCAAATTAACCAACATCCTATTCTCAGGAATGCATAGGACTACAGGGAAGATTCACAAGAAAATGGTGCATTTGGCAGTAATAGAAGCCAAACAGCTCTAACAGTTATTTGTAGAACATTATCTTAATTTAGGCTTCCATTGCTGTAAACAGACACCATGACTAAGGCAACTCTTATAAGGGACAACATTTAATTAGGGCTGGCTTGCAGCTTCAGAGGTTCAGTCCATTATCATCATGGCGGGAAGCATGGCCATGTGCAGGCAGGCACGGTGCTGGAGAAGAAGCCAGGAGTTCTACATTTTGATCCAAAGTCAGTCAGGAGGAGACTGTCTCTTCCAGGCAGCTAGGGGGAGGGTCTTAAAGCCCACCCCCACAGTGACACACTTCCTCCAACAAAGCCACATCAACTCCAACAAGGCCACACCTCCTAATATTGCCACTTCTTGGGTAAAGCATATTCAAACCACCATATTCCACTCCCTGGCCCCCATTGGATTGTTCAAACACACGAGTCTATGGGGACCATACGTAGCCATAGCATAATACAAAATACGTTTATTCCAGCTTCAAAAATCCCATAGTCTATAGCAGTCTCAATAACGTTAAAAGTCCAAAGTTCAAAGTTTCTTCTGAGATTCATCCAATCACTTAATTGTAAACCTTATAAAATCAAAAGCAAAAAGCAGATCACATATCTCTAACATCACAGGATATACACTGCCATTCCAAAACATCATAGTGAGGAAATACTGGACCAAACCAAGACCAAATACAGCTGGGCAAACTCTGCATCTCCGTGTCTGATGTCAGAGCACTCTTCAGATCTCCAATTCCTTTCTGCTTTGTTGACTGCAACACAATTCTTTCTCTTTGGCAGGTTCGATTACTTGTTAGCAGCTTTCCTCAGCAGGTATGCCAAAGCTCTGGTATCTCAAACATTGTGAGGTCTCCAAGGCATCTTCAACACTACAGCTTCTTGTTCCAATGTCTGGGATCCACACATGATTTTCTCGGCTTCTCCAAATGGCTTGAGTCACATCTCCAACTCTGCCCCCTGTAGCACTCTGGGCTCTGGTTGACTCCACTCCACTGCTGCTGCTGTTCTTGGTGATCATCCCATGGTACTGGCAACTCCAGTTCTCTGAGTCTTCCGCTGCAACTTGGCTTCACCAACAGCCTCTCCTAGGCTCCCTTCATGGTGCCAAGCCTCACCTCCTTTGCATGACCCCTTCAGTCCTGGGCCATCAACTACAACTGAGGCTGCATCTTCACCAATGGCCTCCCCTGGCCTCTCACAGTTCCAAGCCTAAGCTGCTTTCCATGACCCCTTCATGCCTTCAAAACCAGTACCACCTGGGAGATTTTTATACGTTACCAAGTCCAGCTGCAGCTTCACCAAAACAAAAAACAGTCTCTAGGCCGAATATTATCATTTTTCTCCTTTGAAACCTCTTGACCCAGTCCCCCACAGTTCAAATCACTTTCAGCAACAATGTCAAACCACAAAAACAATGACAATAAACCTTTCTTTCTTTCTTTCTTTCTTTTTTTTTTTTTTTTGATACTTTACATTTCAAATGTTTTCCCCTTTCCAGGTCTCCCCTTTGGAAACCCCTTATCCCATCGTCCCTCCCCCTGTCTCTATGAGGATATTCCCCCACCCACCCACCCACCCCCGTCTTCCCACCTTGGCATTCCCCTACACTGGGGCATCTAACACTCTTAGACCCAAGGGCCTCTCCTCCCACTGATGGCCAACAAGGCCATCCTCTGCCACATATGCGGCCAGCGTCATGGGTCCCTCCATATGTATTCTTTGGTTGGTGGTCCAGTCTCTGGGAGACCGGGGGATCAGGCCAGTTGACACTGTTGCTCCCTCACCATGGGGCTGCAAACTCCCTCAGCTCCTTCAGTCTCTTCTCCAACTCCTCCATCCGGGACCCCATGCTCAGTCCAACAGTTGCTGCGAATTGAATCTTAGGTATTCCAAACTTTTGGGCTAATATCCACTTATCAATGAGTACATACCGTGTTTGTTCTTTTGTGACTGAGTTACCTCACTCAGGATGATATTTTCAAGTTCCATCCATTTGCCTGCGAATTTCATGAAGTCATTGTTTTTAATAGCTGAGTAGTATTCCATTGTGTAAATGTATCACATTTTCTGTATCCATTCCTCTGATGAGGAACATCTGGGTTGTTTCCAGCTTCTGGCTATTATAAATATGGCTGCTATGAACATAGTGGAGCATGTGTCTTTATTACATGTTGGAGCATCATCTGGATATATGCCCAGGAGTAGTATAGCTGGGTCCTCAGGTAGCATTATGTCCAATTCTCTGAGGGTCCACCAAACTGATTTCCAGAGTGGTTGTACCAGCTTGCAATCCCACCAGCAATGGAGGAGTGTTCCTCTTTCTCCACATTCTTTAAAAGAGCACTGGCTACTCTTTCTGCAGACCCAGGTTCAATTCCCAGTACTCAGAGGCCTCAGGTTCAATTCCCAGCAGCCACATAGTGGCTCACAGCTGTCTATAAATTTTTGATGCTTATTTATTTTTATCTTATGTGTTTGGGTGTTTTGCCTGCATGTATGTCTGTACATCAAGGGCATGAGTGTTCTCCATGGAGGGCAGAGAAGGTGTTGGTTTCCCCCATTGAAACTGGTGTTATGGGCAATTCTTAGTCACCTTGGGTGCTAGGAATTCTGAACTCAAGTCCTCTGGAAGAGCCATCAATATCTTAACACTTGAGCCATCTCTCCAGCCCTACTACTACTGGCT
Organism: Uromys caudimaculatus; assembly: GCA_028551405.1. Lineage (NCBI taxonomy): Eukaryota > Metazoa > Chordata > Mammalia > Rodentia > Muridae > Uromys > Uromys caudimaculatus. The sequence goes on along the minus strand of CM052722.1, from coordinate 86,301,825 downwards.
TTAGAATGACATGCCATCTCTCCTCCATTTTGCTACAGTGCTACATCTGTCATGATGTATCACAAGTCTCCATATTCCCGGAATTTGTTTGGAACCATTCTTTTTTTGTTCCTTCTCTCTTTCTAATTCTGCCAATATTCTACTGTCTTGTTTGCTGTGACTTTACAATAAGTCTCATATCTTGAGCTGAGGAGATGGCTTAGCCAGTAAAGTGCCTGCTGCACAAGCACGAGGACCAGAGTTGGGACTATAAGATGCTGGGCAAGGTGGTACACATACATTGTTCTAGTGATGGGTGGCAGGGGGTGGGTGGTGGTGGCGGTGGCAGTGGTGGTGGTGGTAGAAGGAGATAGAAGGAGCCTAAAGCTCATTGGCTAGCCAGAATAGCCAGTTAGTGAGCTCCAGGTTCAGTGAAAGGCCGTGCTTTCACACACATGCATACACACACACACACACACACACACACACATGCACACACAGTTGCACACACATATACATATGCACATACACTTATGCCCACTCATACACATGTACATGCATATATACATGAACACATGCATAGACTCATATTTGGGAAAGCAAATCTTTTCTGCTTCATCAAACATGTCTTAATTAAGCCTTGTTTTTTTTTTTAATACACGTATTGCAATATTAGTTTTTTGGTCAAGACACCTGTATATGATGTACATTGAAAATGACTGGGTGGAAATAGCAAAATTATCAGTAGTAGTTTTCAGTTAATGTGGAAGATGAATAACTTAGTCCTTCAAGTTGGGAATGTGAGCTTATTTGGTGGTCTGAATTTAATAGACAAAAACTAAATTTGAATTCTTTTGCTTTGTTTTGTGCCGAGGGTGAAACGCAGATCTTCCACAATGCTGGGCAAACATTCAGCACCGAACTACATTCCAATCTGAATGTGACCAATTTATGAAAATATTGTCTCTGCACACTGGTGTCCTTTGAGGGTGGTCCCAGAGGAGAACAACCTTGTTATGGTGAAAGCAAACGCAAGGGCTAAAATCAATGTTAGGGTTAAGATGCTGAGACCTTGAGCACTTGAGGAGGATAATAAGGCTTGCATCTGGCTTGCTAGTCAAGCTGAACAGATAAGAGAAAGGACAAAGCTCTGGGCAAAACAACAAAATTGTTCTGGGCAAGCTCTGACCAGCTCTCAAATACTGCTTCCTGGGGAGGATGTGGGAGGCATTTGTTCTTTTTCCCCCTTGTAAATTCAGCAGTAAATTGTGCGCAGTTACACCTTACAGCTAACAGATTGAATACATTGTAACAGACTGAGTTGTGGGAAAGATGGCTTCTAAGAAAGCCTCTGCCTATTCCAGGAAGGAGAGCACTCCAGGCTGCCCCAGGGGTGGGCAAGGGGAGGAGAAAATGGTAGGTTAGCTCTGATGAGTCCAGCCTTTTGCCATTGCCCCTGTTAGGTGCCCCCTCTACCCTGGAGAGTGTGTTTACTTTCTGCTTTTATTTTCAATTGCCTGCTGCAATAAACTCTGGTTACTTGATTGCTTTACCCGATCTGATCTCCAGCATGAATTCTTCTTTAGAAGCAGGAATACTGAGAGTGCTATGGTTGGGATGAGAGGGAATCTGAGAGGAGGCATCTTTCTTCTTCTATTCTGGCTGCATCTTTCCTCCCAGTTTCCACTGTCATGCTCCTGGGATTTCCAGCACTGCTTTCCAGCTGCCTCAAACTCTCCCCCTCCCCTCCCCCATTCCCTTCACATGACAAGGGCTTTCCCGACTCTCAGGCACTCATATGACATTTCCAACGCCCTTTACCCCATTCCATAGTTACTGTTCTTCCAAATCACCCACGATGCTATTTGAAGTTCCTCATGATTCTTTAAAAAATGATTCATCTATTTTAATTTATGGGCATGAGTGTTTTGCTTGCAGGTATTTCTGTGCATCTGAGGAGGCCAGAAGAAGGTGATGGATGCCTTGGAAGTAGAGGTACAGATGGTTGTGAGCCTCCATGTGGCTGCTGGGAATCAAACCTGGGTCCTCTGGAAAAGCAGTCTGTGCTCTTAGCCACTGAGCCATTTATATAACCCCTTCTCAAGATTCTTGAAGGCACAACTAGTTAGTCTATCTGAGCCTTTGTACTCTGGAATTCTTTGTTTTATGTGTACTACAGGATTTGCTTATTTATTAACAAGTTTGTGGTCCATACTAGGCTGTGAGCCTACTGGTGATAAAAAAGTAAACAGCCCATTAGGTAACTAGCACATACTAATCTCCTCATGGGGCTGGAGAGATGACTCAGTGGTTAAGAGCATATGCTGTTCTTCCAGGGGACCCACATTCAAGTCCCAGTACCAACATGAGTTGACTCACAACCAGTTGTAACTCTATCTCCTTGGGGAGCCAACACCTCGGTCATCTTTGGGCACCTGCACACACCCACACAGATGCATAATTAAATATGATTTTTAAAAAATAAAGTAGACTACTCAATAAATACTAAATTTAAAAAATCTACCTCCCATCCAAAATGGAATCAAAGGAAAACAACAACAACCAAGTATTGAGTCAATAAATACTCCAGTGGTAAGGTTGACCACCAAGAACAAAACCTGTGGTCTTTAGCACTTACACCCCCAAAATGAATGGATGATATCAGGAGGCAGTACATGAAACTTGAAAATGCTAGAACTTTATAAATACCAGTGAAAGACTGCTCCAAAATTGTGCGTCTGGGATTCAGAATACTGTGCATTGCTGAATAGCAACGGCTAGGATTTCCTCTGTTTACCAAAGTTAGCAAGCGAGGCCATTTGATTGCTTTTGTTGATTTGTGGTATTACATAGGTATTAAACAAACAGAGACATTCTCTCAATGTCAGAACAATTATTAAACTCAGAGGTGAACACTGATACAATAATCTTATTAGATGTGTCAAATTCTTATTTAAAATTTGGTTTCATCAGTGTTGAACTAATGGCATTTGTAACAAAAGAAAAAGAAAACTCTGGTCTAGGATCCAATCCAGGACTATACACAGTATTTAATTACTATAACCTTTTAGATTCCTTTAAATCTTTCACAGTTCCTCACTCTCTGTCTGGATGTGACTTTTTCAACAATTAAAGGTCTGCTATTTTTAGAATGTCTCTTAATTTGAGTTTCTGCTGATTCCTCATTATTAGATTTAGTTGTTGCACTTGGGGCAGGAGTGTCACAGAGCTGCTGTTTGTTCTGTTTTTAAAAGACTGATTTATTTATTTATTTTCTGTGCACAGATGTCTCTTCAGCATGTATGTCTTTGCACCACTTGCATACCTGGTGCCCGTGGAGGCCAGAAGAGGGTGTTGAAACCCCTGAAATGGGAGTTACAGATGGCTGTGAGTCTTCTTGCAGGTCCTGGGAACTGAACCCTGGTTCTCTATAAGAATAGCAAGTGCTTATTACTGCTGAGCCGTCTTGCCAGGACTGATGTTACTGTACAGTGCATCATACTGGAGACACATGATACTGTGTTGTCCTTTGGTGCTTCATAATTTTAACTTTGTTTATTTCCTTAATGTGGTCCCCAACAGAGGACTCCTTTCCTTCACTGTAATGTTCTATACACAGTGCAGTCAATGCACATAATGGCAGAAAATAACTATTACATCCAAATGAATACATATTTATGGATTCTTTGAGACTTCTAATGGTACCTATATTCCCCATAATTTCACCTGCTGGTTTAGGCAACTGTTTATGATTCTTGCCCAGAACAAATATTAATATATTGGTTGCCAAATGGTAATTTTTAAATTCCATCATTTATCTTTTATATTTATCAACTGATATTTTACAGTATGAAAGTGTTTCTTATTTATTTTAGTATGCATTTGTAAACATTTATTGCAAATGTATTATAATTTATTACTATTCTCTATGCTGTTCATGAATTTGTCACATATTTGGCCAGTTAGTATCATTTCAGGTCAGTTTCTGTGTCTCTTTGACATTTATCTATCATGTTTTCTATATTTCATTATTTCCTAGTAGTGCAAGGCATATGCTTTTGTTCTATCCTGGATCCAGCCATGTGTCTAAGTTTTCTGTTCCTTTATTTAAGGACAATTATCTAGATACCAAAATGCAGGCATTAGATGTGCTCATTGCTATAAGGGCATTTTCTTTCTTTCTTTCTTTCTTTCTTTCTTTCTTTCTTTCTTTCTTTCTTTCTTTCTTTCTTTTTTGCTACTTGACCTTATTAGTTGCATCAGTTGCAAATATCAATAACCATGAATTCACTTTAACTACAGTGCTTCAGATTGTGAACAAAAGGCTACCTCCTAAGCATCCTCTTTTCTATTTTGTGATTCCTTCTTCTAACACCAAGAAGCCTGAGGTTTGGTATTTTCGAGTGCATTATAGTAACTTCCAGAGCTGTTGAACTATACCAGTGTATAAAAATATACGTAGCAGACCTCTGCCTGGGCCACCAAGGCTCCATAGCCAAATAGCGCCAGGAGAAAGCTAGCCTCGAGGAGTGTGGAAAAGCCCATGAGTGAGGGTAAGATGAGCATCACTGCTCATCGGGACCCACCCAGAATCCTCAGGACACAGGGACTGAGGAATAGCCAGGGAGAGGAGCCTTCTGGTTTCCATCTGTGGCTGGAGACCTCTGCCTGGGCCACCAGGGCTCCATAGCCAAATAGTGCCTGCAGAAAGCTTGACTCTCAGGAGTGTGGACAAGTCTGTTTGCTCAGAGGGACCCACCTGAAATTCCCAGGACACAGGGACTGAGGAGTGGCCTTCTGGTTTCTTTCTGCAGCTGGGGAGCTGATCCTGTGACACAGGGCTCCATACTCAAATAGTGCCAGGAGAGAGCTGGTCTCCCAGGAGTGCCGACACACCTTCGAGCACAGGCAAGACCACCACCTCTGTTCAAATTCACTGGATCAAGAGGGGCCCTTGCAGAAGCATCAGGACACAGGAACCAAGGGACAGCTGAGGACAAGATCCTTCTGGTTTCTGTCTGCACCCCAGAGTTGACCACAGCTCTCCAAACCCAAATCCCTCTCAGAGAGAGCTGGTCTTCAAGGAGTATTGACACAGAGGCTTGCAGGAGGGACAAGCCACAGTCAGAGAGAGTAAGTCCAGCTAACACCAGAGATAACCAGATGGCGAAAGGCAAGGGTAAGAACATAAGGAACAGAAACCAAGGCTACTTGGCATCATCAGAACTCAGCTCTCCCACCAAAGCAAGCCCTGGATAGCCCAACACATCAGAAAAGCAAGACTCAGATTTAAAATCACATCTCATGATGATGACAGAAGATTTTAAGAAGGAAATAAATAACTCCATTAAAGAAATACAAGAGAACACCAGTAAACAAGGAGAAGCCTTAAAGAGGAAACACAAAAATCCCTTAAAGAATTACAGGAAAACACAATCAAACAGACAAAGGAAATGAACAAAACTATCCAGGAGCTAAAAATAGAAATAGAAACAATAAAGAAATCACAAAGGGAGACAACCCTGGACTTAGAAAACCTAGGAAAGAGATCAGGAGTCATAGATGCAAGCATGACCAACAGAATACAAGAGATAGAAGAGAGACTCTCAGGAGCAGAAGATGCCATAGATAACATTGACACAACAGTAAAAGAAAATGCAAAATGCAAAACGCTCCTAACCCAAAACATCCATGAAATCCAGGACACAATGAGAAAACAGAACCTGAGGATAACAGGTATAGAAGAGAGTGAAGATTCCCAACTTAAAGAACCAGTAAATATCTTCAACAAAATCATAGAAGTAAACTTCCCTAGCTTACAGAAAGAGAGGAACATAAATAAAAAAGCTTACAGAACCCCAAATAGATTGGACCAGAAAAGAAATTCCTCCCATCACATTATAGTGAAAACACCAAATACACAAAACAAGGAAAGAATATTAAAAGCAGTAAGGGAAAAATGTTAAGTAACATATAAAGGCAGACCTATCAGAATTACACCAGACTTCTCACCAGAGACTATGAAAGCTAGGAGATCCTGGGCAGAACTCATACTGACCCTAAGAGAACACAAATGCCAGCCCAGGCTGCTATACCCAGCAAAACTCTCAATTAATATAGATGGTAAAATCAAAACATTCTATGACAAAACCAGATTTACATAATATCTTTCCACAAATCCAGCCCTACAAAGGATAATAGATGGAAAATGTCAACTCAAGCATGGAAACTATACCCTAGAAAAAGCAAGAAAGTAATCTTTCAACAAACTGAAAAGAAGATAGCCACACAAACCTAAAAGTAACATCAAAAATAACAGGAAGCAATAATCGCTATTCCTTAATATCTCTTAACATCAATGGACTCAATTCCCCAATAAAAAGACATAGGCTGACAGACTGGATCCATAAACAGGACTCACCATTTTGCTGCATACAGGAAATTCCCCTTCCTTGTTAAAGGCAAACACTATCTCAGAGTAAAGGGCTGGAAAACTATTTTTGAGGCAAATGGTCCCAAGAAACAGGCTGTGGTAGCCATTTTAATATCAGATAAAATCGACTTTCACCCAAAAATCATCAAAAAAGGTAAGGAAGAACACTTCATACTCATCGAAGGAAAAATCTACCAAGAAGAACTCTCAATTCTGAACACCTATGCTCCAAATGCAAGGGTACCCACATTCATAAAAGAAACTTTACTACAGTTCAAAGTACACATTGCACTTCACAAAATAATATGGGAGACTTCAACACCCCATTATCATCAATGGACAGACCTTGGAAACACAAACTAAACAGAGACACAGTGAAACTAACAGATGTTATGAACCAAATGGATTTAACAGATATCTATAGAACATTTCATCCTAAATCAAAAGGATATACCTTCTTCTCAGCACCTCATGGTACCTTCTTCAAAACTGACCATATAATCGGTCACAAAACAAACCTCAACAGATATAAGAAGATTGAAATAATCCCATGCCTCCTATCAGATCACTACGGTTTAAGGCTGGTCTTCAATGGCAACAACAACAGAAAGCCCACATACACATGGAAGCTGAACAATGCTCTACGCAATGCTAACTTGGTCAAGGAAGAAATAAGGAAAGAAATTAAAGACTTCCTAGAATTTAATGAAAATGAAAGTACAACATACCCAAACCTATGGGACACAATGTAAGCAGTGTTAAGAGGAAAACTCATACCTCTGAGTGCCTCCAAAAAGAAAGTGGAGAGAGCATACACTAGCAGCTTAACAGCACACCTGAAAGCTCTAGAACAAAAAGAAGCTAATGCACCCAAGAGGAGTAGAAGGCAGGAAATAATCAAATTCAGGGCTGAAATCAACCAAGTAGAAACAAAAAGAACTATACAAAGAATCAACCAAACCAGGAGTAGGTTCTTTGAGAAAATCAACAAGATAGATAAACCCTTAGCCAGACTAACCAGAGGGCAGGATCCAAATTAACAAAATTAGAAATGAAAAGGGAGACATAACAGCAGATTTTGAGGAAATTCAAAAAATCGTCAGATCCTACTACCAAAGCCTATACTCAACAAAACTGCAAAATCTAGATGAAATGGACAATTTTCTAGACTGGTATCAAATAA
>CM052722.1:86235354-86286916 GCA_028551405.1 Uromys caudimaculatus | reverse complement strand
GAGTGAGGTAACTCAGTCACAAAAGAATGAACATGGTATGTACTCACTAATAAGTGGATGTTAGCCCAAAAGTTCGGAATACCCAAGTTTCACTTTACAGCAACGGTTGGACTGAGAGTGAAGTCCCAGATGGAGGAGTTGGAGAAGGGACTGAAGGAGCTGAGGGAATCTGCAGCCCCATGGAGGGAGCAACAGTGTCAACTTGTCTGACCCCCCCCCCCCGGTGCTCCTGGAGGCTGGACCACCAACCAAAGAATACACATCGAGGGACCCATGGCTTGGACCATATATGTGGCAGAGGAGGGCCTTGTTGGCCATCAGGGGGAGGAGAGGCCCTTGGGCCTGAGGGTGTTAGAGGCCCCAGTAAAGGGGAATGTCAAGGTGGGAATATGGGAGTGGGTGCCTGGTTGGATTGGAGGTGGAATACCCTCATAGAGGCGGGGGAGGGGGAGGGGATAGGGGGTTTCCAAAGAGGAGACCTGGAAAGGGGGAAATATTGGAATTGTAATAAAGTATCAAAAAATAAATAATTAATTAAAAAAAAAAGAGCCACCACTGGGAAAAAAAAAAGAAAAAAAAAAAGAAAAGAAATATTCATAGGATGCAGGCAAAGTTCTGACAGATCTAGAGAAGCTAAAGCCACACACACGAATAGGGCTGTATATTTTCAAGAAACACTGCAGAGAGTCAAAATCTTCTCCTCAAGCTGATACAGAGGCTCTACAGAAACAGATGTGAAGAATAATACAAAGTCAAAAATTGTGAAGTTGAGTGTTGCACGCCTCTAAGTGAATGCAGGGCCTCCAAAGAAGACATGCTGTCTTAGTCAGGGTTTCTATTCCTGCACAAAACATCATGACCAAGAGGCAAGTTGGGGAGGAAAGGATTTATTCAGCTTATACTTCCACATTGTTGTTCATCACCAAAGGAAGTCAGGACTGGAACCTGGAGGCAGGAGCTAATGCAGCGACCATGGAGGGATGTTTCTTACTGGCTTGCTCAGCCTGCTTTCTTATAGAACAAAGGACCACCAACCCAGGGATGGCATCACCCACAACAGGCCTTCCCACCGTTGGTCACTAATTGAGAAAATGCCTTAAAGCTGGATCTCATGGATGCATTTCCTCAAGGGAGCTCCTTTCTCTGTGATAACTCCAGCTTGTGTCAAGTTGACACACAAAACCAGCCAGTACACATACAAACTCACTGGTGCCAGCAATTTTTAAAAGATCTATTAAAATCCTTACAGGACTGCCAAACTAAACAGAGACTTCAGTGATCACACGTGGCAAGGAGTATACACATCACAGAATCACTTCAGTAGACCATACAACAAACCAACAGAAATAATATCAAAATAGTGATTAAAGTGTAACTCAGGATTAAAAAAGAAACTAATTTCCATGATTGCCATATTACATGACTTAAAATATCATTTAAAAAGTTGAGAAATAAAAAAGCAAAGAATGGGTGATATATTGATACCGAAAAATAATACATAAAAACTGTTCCTGAGAAAGCCCAGGCATAGCACTTATTATGTTAAGTTTAAAGTGAGTACCAACCAAAGAATACACATCTATTGACCCATGGTTTGGACTACATATGTGACAGAGGAATCACCTCGATGGCCATCAGGGAGAAAGGAGAGGCCCTTGGGCCTGAGGGTGCTAGAGGCCCCAGTAAAGGGGAATGTCAAGGTGGGAATATGGGGATGGGTGGGTGGGTAGGTGGGAGGAAGAATTCCCTCACAGAGGCGGGGAGGGGGAGGGGATAGGGGGTTTCCAAAGAGGAGACCCAGAAAAGGGGAAACATTGGAAATGTAAATAAAGTATCAAAAATAAATAAATAAAAATAAATAAATAAATAAACAATAAAAGTATAACAACAACAAAAAAAATAAAGTGAGTATAAGTGAGTTCTTCTTTATAATAGAAGAACTCAAATCTATAGAAGTATTATATGATGTCACCAAGCAATCAGTAATGAGATAACAATTATAATGTAGAAAGTGAGGTGTTGAGTCAGGTGTGGTAGTACACACCTTTAATCCCAGCACACAGGAAGCAAAGCGGATGGATTTCTGTTTGAGTCCAGCCTGGCTGGAAACATGGGTTCCAGGACAGGAAGAGCTGCATAAAGAGAGACTCTGTTAAAAAAAAAAAAAAAGGATAAAAAAAAGAAAAGACTAAGAAAAAGAAAGTGTGGATTTGAAAAATAAAGTAACTGATGCAAGTGAGTCACTATGGGAACAGACACAGGAAATAATCAGCAAGCTCAAAGATAAGTCCATTAATATTATTAAGCACAATGGATAGAAAGAAAAAAAATGTCATAACGAACAGAGACTCATAGTCGTGTTGGACATGATGAAGCATTCCATCCTAAGCACAATGGGAGGCCGAAAAGGAGAAGGGAGAAAATGTGGGGAGAAATTTATTTGAGAGAATGTAAACTCAAATCCTGAATTTCATTATAGTTGCATGATAACACAAATCTACACATCCAAGAAATGAAATAAACTCCAAACAGTATAAATTCAGAGTTCCATGCTTAATTCTATAATAACTAAACCATCGAAAGACAGAAAATTTTTCAAGTGGAAAGGGAAAAGTAACACGTAAGAGATTTTCACCAAAATTAAAAGTTACATTTCTTAGGAAAACTACAGAGGCTAGAAGGCAGCAAGATGGCATTAAATATATTCAAATAAAAAGATTGTCACCTAAGAATTATATATCTATCTTTATAGAGGTTGTACATCCCTAAAATCTTAGCTACTTGAATTCTAAAGCAGGAAAGTCACCAGTCCAAGGCTAGTCTGGACAACATACTGAAAATCTGTCTTACAAAATGAATTACACACACAGTAAGACTATTCATTGAAATGAGAAGGAAGAAGCTGAGTGTGGTGGCACATGGTTGTGGTCCCAGCACTTGAGGAGCTGAGGTAGAAGAATCACAAAGCTAAGTCCATCATGAGCTATTATTAATATGAGGAAGATATTATCTCAAAGGAAAAAGGTAAAAGAAATTAAGACATTTCCAGATTGTGATGGTTTGTATATGCTTGGCCCAGGGAGTGGCACTATTAGGAAGTGTGGCCTTGCTGGAGGACTGTGTCACTGTGGAGGTGGACAATGATACCCTCCTCCTAACCACACCTCCTAGCCAGTTTTCTCTTAGCAGCCATCAGATGAAGATGTAGAACTATCAACTCCTGTACAATGCCTGCCTGGACGCTGCCCTGCTCCTGCCTCGATAATGGACAAAACCTCTGAACTTGTAAGCCAGCCCCAATTAAATGTTGTCCTTATAAGAGTTGCCTTGGTCATCGTGTCTGTTCACAGCAGTAAAACCCTAACTAAGACAGTGTGTCAGTGTGGACATGGGCTTTAAGAACCTCATCCTAGTTGCCTGAAAGTCAGTCTTCTGCTAGCAGCCTTCAGATGAAGGTGTAGCACTCTCAGCTCCTCCTGCACTATGCCTGCCTGGACGCTGCCATGTTCCTGCCTTGACGATAATGGACTGAACCTCTGAGCCTGTAAGCCAACCCCAGTTAAACGTTGTCCTTTATAAGACTTGCCTTGGTCATTGTGTCTGTTCACAGCAGTAAAACCCTAACTAAGATACAGATTATCAAATAGTCATATTGCCAGTAGATGTGCCTTATAAGTAATGAAAAGTGGGAATATTCATATGGAAAAGATAGGACACTGGTAACTTAGATCCCCATGAAAGGAACAAAAAGCCAGTAAGTATGCAGGTAAATGTAAAGGACACTGTTTGAATTTCCTGATTCAGGTCATATCTTCAATTCATTGGTGAAGGACAGATCCTCATAGGCTTATGGAAACAGTTGAACATGTAACTCTTGATATTGTTCAGATGAGACGGACAGTCAAAAACACAGACAGCCTAAAAGAGGAGGACAGTTTGTACCATGCAAGTCCACAGGAAGCTGTACTTGACAATAGAGTGAACAGCAGGCTTCAGTTCCTGTGGGTTTTATGTGCCCTTTGGTTTCCACGGAAGGTTGTGATTAGCTTCTCAGTAATTCCATGGGCTCTTCCAGAACTGATGCCTCCCACATAGGGATAAGCAAGAAGTGTGCTAAGTTTGTATGTATATTAAAGATTGGGGGTTGGCTAGGGATTTTATATACAGGAGCTTAGTGGAGAATGGAATTTATGGCTAAGCTATTTTATACCCTTGTGATTTTTCCAGATGTCAAAGAAGTGCTTAATTTTAGGGCTTGTGCCATGATTGATCCTCTGGCATCATCACACCAATTTAAACTGGTGACAACTGAGACTTGTGGAGGAGTAGAAGTGTCTTCCTGAGAGGTGAAGCAGTCACTTAATTAGTAGTATGAGGGTCACACTGTCATAAAAAAAACCACGAGCATTACAGTTATTCCCATATATAGTTAATAGTGGCATTTGAAGGACCTATATGGCCCTGACATAGAAGATGATGACCCCTATTCGTGAATTTAGATTAATCAGTGCCTTTGGCAAAAGTGACATTCAGTGGGGATACATTTGTCACTTTTCAACTTAAAAGTTCTCTGAAGAGCCCATTAGGCTTGCAATTAAAGCAGCTGCCCATGGGGTGGGAGTTATACTGGATGCCTTTTGTAAGAGCATGGTATTTTGTTCTCAGAAAAGCAAATCGGTACTTTTTCATGCACTGCTAACAGGGCCTGAAACTGCAAAAGAGGTAAGTCCATTTACTGTTAACTTAGTATATGCGGAGATATGTTACATTGATTCATAGTTTGAATATCTACAAAAAAAGAAATTTCAAGAGTTCTTTATTATAGAAGAGACAATTTTAAGGCAACTGTTCAAGAGCAAAGTATATATAGGATAATTTGTTGGCCAGGGCATTCAGTTGCCTGTCTAAAGCATGACCAATTATGCTAACTCTTGGTCACATTCTTTTCAGGAACATTCTGGCAAAGGGAAGAAAAATAATAACATTCTATTGAACTTTATATTATGATGAGACACCATCCATAAAGTGGATAAATTCATACCTAGCCAAGGGCCTGTGAAAAGTTTAACTTCTCTCAGTACTATGGCATCCAGCAAATGATGGAAGATAGGGAAGTCCCATATCTTTGGTAGATAGGACTCACTAGAGGGCCCAGACTTAGGTTCGTTGCGAAGAAAGGAGGCCTCAGTAGCTTTGCCTGCACAAAAGCAAGGCCTTGTAAAGGCATATTGTGTTCTTTAGGAGGTGATGGTAAGCTACATTGAGAAGTTGTTTAAATAGAAATCGAATATAACATACAAACCTACATTAACATAGTATTTACTGCTTGCTAATTGGACACAGTCATCAATTCCAGTAATGTTGGCTATTGGGCAAAAGACCCTTAATGGATGAAGTGCAGTTATCTACTGAGGCATTATTTTTTTCACATTTAAAGCCAGGCTCATTTGGATCATTAAATAGAAAAGCAGTTGGGATAGCTGCCCTTTCTGCTGCTTAAGTCTCATATTTTTTCATTACTGAAGACCCTGTTATAAGTCATACTGTGCCATTATTCATTATTTTAATGAAACTATTGCATCTCATTTAACTGAGCCAAGTGTAAAGTGCCAACATTTAATTATTTATCACTCAGAGTATCCACACACACACTTAGAGGATTTTTAGCATAACGAGTACACCAACCATAGGGACGTCAGGCCAAATAATAATTCTGATCGTTGAGTTGAGGTACACATATGTGCCCTCCATGCTTAATAATTCCCTTACCATCACTGAGAGTACTTTGTTTAAAGTTTGTGGGCCTCTCTACATAGCTATAATTTGATCCTCTATATAGCTTCAATCTATAAAGCTTTACTAATTGGTACATTTCAGCAAAGGAATTCAGAATCTATGTTGCAATAGAGAGGCACAAAAGCTACTTTGTCCCATTTTGTGCTTCACTGTGAAACTTATCCTAATTAGTTGTGGGTTTCCAATTTTTGTCATATTTTGCACCTATGTTTCAATCTCTTTTCTGCACCCTTAAAAATGGAGTCCTTTGTTGCAATGACAGCATATATAACAGAGAGGGAGAGTAGGAGAGCATTAGGCCTACCATTTTGCCACAGTACAACTATAGACTTCTTCTTTGCTTCATAAAAATTTTCTCACAATAATTTAGTGATGGTCAACTTTTTACACAAATCACACCATATTCTCTGTTTAATGATTTAAGAGACAGGTACAGAAAGCTATCTTAAAAATCTTCATCACTACACACCCAGTGATTTGTACTTTCTACGACAAACACGAAGGTAGGGGAAATTAATGGAGCTAGGAGGTGATGGTAAATTACATTGAGAGGTTGTTTAAATAGACATTGAATATAACATCCAAACCTATATTAACATAGTATTTACGGCTTGCTAATTGGATAGAGTCATCAATTCCAGTAATGTTGGCTATTGGGCATAAGACCCTTATGGCATGACTTATATTGAAACAGTTCCTTTTCCCTCTTTGTCTTTGTGTTTTTTCTTTTATTATTTAATGTTTTTTAAGTTAGCATACTTTTACTATGAAATAAACATGTCTGTTAAAAAAATGATCCAAATGACCTTATTCGGGTGTGAACCCTACAAACATCAGTAACAGCAGTCTAGGCAAGAATTGTCTACTTGTGCCTCAGCTATTATGGTGATAATTCATTGAGGCCTACTCCACAGGAGGGATCCATGTGCTGTAACCCAGACAAAAACACACAGCTAGGGAAGTCATAGCCCCCAGTGGAGAACTTACTATTGTTTAGTTTAATTGACATAGCGCCAAACTGTCTTCTAAATACCTACATTTACACCCATAGATGAACGCTGCTCTCAGCCTTGATCAAGGAAGTTTCTCTTTGCAGAAAATAGTGAATTCATAAACTCACAGCTTCACAGAGTGCCGAGTTATTAGGCATAAATAAGACATCTATAACAGCCCCTGCGAGACTCAGGGAACAGCATGGAAGAAGAGGCAGAAAGAATGTAAGTTTCAGAAGATAGTGTGAAGGGATGTGGGAAGCCATCTTCTGGGCAATCATGAGCTCACAGTAGCTTCAGTTACCTATACTGTGTCTACACATGGCTGGCCCTGCCAATTAAAAAAAAATGTGGTGAATGGAGTTATAGAGAAGAGGGAGATTGACAGGTATGGGGAACAAATAAGAGAGGATGGGGGAGAGTAATTAGAATATATTATATACCTGTATGATATCATCAAAGAACAAATTTAATTAACACATTTAAAAATGATCCAACTATGTGCTATCTGCTCTGCAAGAGACAAGGATTTAGATTAAAACAACACAACTATGTTACAATAAAAAGAGATCAAAGTAGACCATGCAATCTAACTAAAGGAGAGTTGAAGCAGATATACTCCAAAGTGGACTTTAAGATTAAAAAATTGTTAATTGATACAAGGGGATACATTTCATAGTTTAAAATGCTCAGTAATTCAGAATCTATAACAGTAATAAATGCACACATAAAACTACACCAGATTTCCACACTACCAGGATCTCCTGGTTGTTATGTCTCATAGCTACTGCCTCAGCTAGAACCATGAAGGGAAAGGAACAATTCAATAACTGTTGAAGATCTCAATAGCCTACTTTGATACAATTACAAATTAGTAGATCAAAAAGGAAAGAAATAATCCGAGCTACCTAATCTATTCATCTTTTTAAAGATTGATTGATGTGTGTGTTCTCTCTCTCTCTCTCTCTCTCTCTCTCTCTCTCTCTCTCTCTCTCTCTGTGTGTGTGTGTGTGTGTGTGTGTGTAGGCCTGAAGGCCAGAAAAGAAAATTGGGTTGGGTTTCTTGAAGTCAGAGTGTTATGTGGGTACTAGGATCTGAGTTGGGGCTCTCATGATGGCATAGCAAGTGTTATTATCCACTGAGACATCTCTTCAACCTTTAAACCATATAAGTCTTGACGTAAAACTATATATTCTTGCCAGGCAGTGGTGGCGCACGCCTTTAATCCCAGCACTCAGGAGGCAGAGGTAGGCGGATTTCTGAGTTCGAGGCCAGCCTGGTCTACAGAATGAGTTCCAGGACAGCCAGGGCTACACAGAGAAACCCTGTCTCGAAAAAACAAAATAAAACAAAACAAAAAACAAAAACTATATACTGTTCCTCATGTATCTCAAGTGCTTAGCATGTGGATTGGCACATATGCATGTATTCATTTGTTCAATGAGCATTTATTGAGTTTCTATAATATTCCTGGTACTATCCTCAGCTTTAGGCATACAATAAAGAACAAAACTAGTCCCTGACTACATTCTTCAAGAATGAATAAATATTTTAATAATTAAGTCATATGACACTTCCTCTGTACCTCCAGCCTATGGACCTCTTCTTGATCCTCTCTCAGTAGTCAGAACATACCTTTATCAACATCCTTAAGTGTTTGTATTGAAATAATTGAAATAGAGTCTTGCCATGCAGCTCAGACTAGCCTCCAACTTTGATCCTCCTGCTTTGTGTCTTTCAGGTGCTAGAATTACAGACATGTGCTATTAACCCTGACTGAAATAATGTTTCAAAACTTTGTCTTGCATTCTTTTGTCTGTCTACTCTTGCGAAACAGGACATGCATTTTCCTTATTTCTAGTCCCTGGAAAATATCAAGCGCTCACTTGAGGGTCTGTTCTATATTATTTGCAATGGCTTTTAACTAGGATCTGTTCTATACTCTTTTTACTATGACTAACATTTCTTCACATTTCAGTCCTTTCTGTTTCATCTCTATAGCCCCCTCTACCACAAACGCAAGTTAATATGGCTAGAAACACTAATCTAGCTTCTGTTTTTCCTGGATTCCACATTTATTTCAGATGCTGGGCCCTCAAGAGATGTGTACGAATCCTGAAGTATTCTCAACGACCCACAGGACAATAGACTGTTCATCCTTTGATGTTAGATAAAGCTACAGTTCTATTCACTTTGACCCTTCAAAGCTCTCTTCCTACTGTGGACTGTGGGCTTCATGGGTTCAAGTACTGCACTTATTCTGAATCGCACACTTGTGATTCTGGGGACGCTCTGAAGTCCAATGAAAAACAAAAGTCCAACTAGGATACCAAAATCCAGCAAAGAAATTGTGACTAGCTCAACTGTATTATCGCTTCTATTAGGAAAAATATCTCATGCCACAGATCCACACATCCTGGCAAGGAATGCCCCATGTAATCAGCTTGCATGCAGAGTACACCATTTGAGTGCTAGGAGAGATCAGGCACATAAGCCCGTGCTGAATTTCCTACATATTGTAGAGTACAATACGGAGCACAGAATTTCTGCAAGTCAGTGTAATCACCTCTATGCTTCTGGTGGGAAACAGGGCAAGAAGGGTTAATTAGACCTGAACATTCTCATCATTTTCTGTGAGGTGAGGCCATTTTTTGTTTCATTTAAACCTTGAGAATATCTGTGAGGGCAGGGGAGGGGGATGCATTGGTGTGTGTGTGCAAGTGTGTCGTGAGGAAGTTGTCAGGGAAAGCCTTGGAGCTGCAGTGTGAGGGAGGTGCTGAATATGATGGGTCTGAGGACACACTGGGAATGGATAATGATAGGAGGTGGGTAAAAAGAGCTGACAAGCAGGACCCTAGGGGTGGCAAGGAGGCGGATAGCGTAGCTCTTTGGAGTGAGGAGGAACTGACAGTCTGACAGTGATGACCCTATGCAGAGCCATGGAAGGACCAATGATATTTGCTGGATTTCCCTACTAGTTGATCTAGTGTCCTGGTTGGGGCCCCTTGGGTTGAACTAATAATGTACGTGCCCTACCACAATGCCAACACATCAAACAGGCCACCATTAGAACAGGATCATTTTCCTCCAGGCAGCTGCTTGCTGCAATCATTCTGCTGATTAAATTTCATTCTGGAAAGTACTGCACAGACATTAATCAGGTGTCACAGCCACTCCATCCTATAGAGCCAAAGCCTCTCTGACCTTTAAAAATACAGCAAACAGTTGCTAGAACACATCTCCCCAGGGAAGACAGAGCCTGGGGCCAACCCATGGAAATCTATGCTATTCTACCCCTTCCTGCCAACTTTCCTGTCCTTCGGTGAGACTAAAGACTAACAGAGATCTCTTTAACAATTCAACTTAGGGATCTCTGGTCAGTTCTTTCCTGATGATAACGTCATCTTGCACATATGTGTGTTTGAAGGTCTGGAAAGGTTTCTCCATTTTAATGTGGTTCTACTCTGATTTTTTAAAAACTGTACTAAGAAGTCTTCTCATGCACTGTTATCCAGAAACCCAACTGAAACAATGGGAGAGGAAACTAGCTTATCTGGAACAAACAATTCATAAGGGATATTTACATCATATAATCAAAGAGCTTTGCTTACACCCAATGTAGTTTCATCTTTATATTAACCTTGTGAGAAAAGATATTATGAAATACTGAAAACAGAGATCTGCATGGTTCCCATTTCACAGGCATTAAAACAGATTCAGAGAAATTTGCTAATTTGGCCAAATGCCTGCAGATGGAAAGTGGTCTTCTGACCCCAAGATTTAAGCAGACTTAGCCATGCCAACACAAATGAATACTAGTAGATAGACATTCTAAAAGGAATAAGTTTTAATGGATGGATCACACAATGGCTAAAGAGTTCACCTCCAAGTAGGATATCAAGATAAAGGCTGGTAGATAGCCAGAGAGCATGTATGAAACAATGAGTGATTGTTTCAATGTGGGTAAGGGGAGGCAGATAGGGTGGGAGATAGCAGAAAGCAGCAGTTCAGATGTTCATATAGGTGCTTCTTCCCTTTTTTCCTGTCAAACAGTAGGTGCCAGATAAATGCCTTATCTGAAATTGGGCCTTATGCTAGGTGCTGGAGAGACGCTGGGTATGGTTGGAGGAGCAACAATTATGCATCTGTATTTTTGCTACCTTGGGTTGAGCTGCCCTTTGTCATAGGTACCAGTAGCTTCTGGCTGCCCACACTCTTCAGACAGTGCTCATTCAAGTTCAGGATATTAATATCAAGATAGGACATTATAACAGTATCAATAATGTAAGACAGCTCCGTGTCCTTAAAGCACAATGTAATTTAAAATGCAGTGTGTAGTAGACTGCAACTTAATTGGAAAGGATGCCTTGAACTATTCGGGATTCTACAGAACATTTGGCATACCCATTAAAAACTGTTCTCCAGAGCCCAGGAAACTAATTGCAAATGGTTAGGTAATGCATATCTGATGGAAGGAAGATCTTCTCTTAAATTGATTCTGTGGTGTGCACACAGGCATGTTCACCACATTGCTTATAGGTATAAAAAAAAAAACCTGGAACTAAATTAAATGCCCAATTATGGACGGTTTTTAAAACAAAAATCTAAAACCCTATGGAATAATATTCAGCAGCTTCAAAAATGAGGTAAACTTATATATAGTGACATAGAAAATAGATTCATTAAATGTGCTGGGTTTCTTTAAGTATGTTACAGAATGATGTTTACAGTATGGTTCAATTTTGTTCACTATTACAAATATGTGTGTACTCATGTGCTTATTGTGTATGCAGAAGAAAAGTAGAAACACTGGACTTTCAATAGAGGCCACCTTTGGAGAGTGAAATTGGCGAAGGGGACACTCATGTTTTGATGCCATCTTTGTTTGATTTGAGATTCCCCTGTATATTTTTACTTCTCTTGTTTAGGAGTTTTTGTTAAAGGAAGATAGCCTTTACTGAGCAGTCCCTCCTTGGTATAAAAAGATCCTGAGTTCCTGACAGAGATGGGAGACAGACAGGTGTGAGCTTAGGTGCATTTCCCCTCCAATAGGATTTCCTTATAAGTTCAGTTCTATTCCCTTTAAACAGTAGTAATGCACGAAAACACGGTCTTAGGAAAATCCTCTCTAGCAAACATAGTTGCTGCCTGTATCACTCTCTATATTATGTCTTTCCCCAAATTTCTGTCCCCCTTCCCCAAGTGTCTGCACAAAGTTCCTTTTATCTTCCCAGATAGGCCAGTTTTCTACCAAACTGCTCCTTCCGGGCAATCAACAGAGTAGACAGCCCTCTACTGGTGTACTTTCAGGGGCATAAAGAGCTGTGCCACGATAAGCACTTGCCCACCTGCCAGCACCAACAAGCATTAATCACACCAAGAGAACTACAAATTCCCTTGAAAGAGGTGTCACATTTTCTGAAACTTTTACAAAGGCAAACAAGACTGAAATAAGTGTGTGTGTGTGTGTGTGTGTGTGTGTGTGTGTGTGTGTGTGTGTGTGTGTGTGAGAGAGAGAGAGAGAACGAGAGAGAGAGAGAGAGAGAGAGAGAGAGAGAGAGAGAGAGAGAGAGAATCAAACAGTACATCCTGAGTGACTTTAGGCATACACTACAGGGCTGAGAATATAATTAACACCCACCCATTCATTTAATTTGTTTATTGAATGGAATTGGTTGGCTGACACTAATTTAAGTAGGACAATTTTTAAAATATATTTGAAAAATACAGGAAAGTATAGAATAATTTGCCATTTTCCTACTCAGATATAATTAATGTTTCAAATGTCCTTTGAGTCATTTTGTCTGCATATGTATGAAATTTTAAACAAAACTGGGATCAAAGCATACATTTAGATATTAGCCCTACCCCTTCATTTATTGTTATGTATATTTCTAGGTTCTTAAATATTTAAAGATACAATTTTTACTAAGTGTATTCCAAATTTATTATGTGGCTATGGCATCATCTCCTTAATCATTCTCCTAATTTTGAGCATTTTCCCCTACAATTTTTAGGCTGTAAATAACATTGCTATTGCTGTCCTTCCACATAAATCTTAGTCCAGACTTCTCATTCCCTAGTACAGATTCCCAGAAGTGGAATTACTGGGTCACAGAGTGTAAACATTTTTAAAGGTCCTGCGGAGCAGTTTTAACTGGTAGCAGATCTATTGATTCCCAGAAACTACTGAACACAGAAATCTTCTCCAGGCTAAACCTGAAAGAAGCAGTTGGACACACACACCCCTGCCTGTGACAATGCACATGTAAATAGGTGTTTAATGATTTTTTTTTTAAGAAAAAAAGGAAAAGGATGTACTGAGCTCAGTAATTAATTAGAGGAAGGAAACAGGGCAGCTATGCCTTAACTGAATTCTATTGTATATACTAATCTCACCAACTGCCGCCCGCCATCAGGCAAACCAGAGCATTTAAATGACGGTATATCTCTGAATGTTCCCATGGGCTTAAAGCCCTCCCTCCAACACCTTCCCCGTTTCCCGAAGAAAGAGTAATAAGCATGGCGAAATTTTCAGCATGGTTATTTTCTTTAATAAATATTTACCCTACAAAATATTTTACTCCTCGACTGATCTCACCCTGATTATGGTCTTTAAAAAAGTATTAGAATCTGTTGCATTTATTCTAAAACTTAAGCATGTATTCTAAAATGCAAGCATCATCTAGCTGTTTTAGTATCATAGTGTTCTCAGTGTATCCATTGTCTCGCGCATTATTGTTCTCTGTTGCACTTTTGTGCCTTCACATTAGGGAGACGTGAAATTCTGTGGGAAAACAAATGCTTTGACCTTAAAAAGAAACCATCTCCTTCCTGTAGTAGGAAACAGATTGCTCATTCTTCCAAACATTCCTATGCAGAATTTAGTAGAAGTATGTATCCTTGTATCATTGTGATGTTCTCTTAATGTTTCCAAACAAAGTCATTTGAGATAAAATGTTTTTGTTCTATTCATTTTCACAGAACTCTCTTGATGCATGTTACCACACATCAGTCATGAGAATAGAGACGGAATTTCTACTCCCTTCCTGTACCAACTTATTATGTATCATAAAGTTGGAGGAGGTCTTATGATCTAAGAATGAACTCCTGTTCAGTTTGGTTTGTTGAAGATAGACTTTGATGTAAGACATTTGTGAACTATTAAATATATCATAATGGTTAGTAAAAGATTTACTGTTTTGTTATTTCAAAAGTTTAATTTTAAATGGGGGCATTTAATTCTCAAAATTGATAAGCAAAAGTAAAAATATTCAGAGAAAAATTCTGGAAAAAATGAAAACCAACCTATAGACCCTTATTTTTATTGTACAGCAGAATTGTGGGGAACAAATAATGTGCTACTGTGTAACTCAGCAGCTAAGGAAAGTTTTACAACATCACCATGTGTTTTAGTTAAGCAGAAAAATTATAACTACAAAGTGTTATATATTCAACAAGTATTTAAATGCCAGCTCCATACCAGATATGGCTAAGTGATTAGTGTAGAAAAATGGAAAGCCATGTGTAAAGACTAGGTCTGTGCAAAGGAGAACAAAAGAGACTACAACAAGAAGACCTGGGTTCAAGTCCCAGCACCCACATGGTGGCTCATAACTGACTTTAACTCCAGTCCTAGAGAATCCGACATCTTTTTCTGCCTTCTGTGGGAACCAGGCACACACAGACATATACTTGGGCAAAACACCAAACACATAAAGGATTTTTTAAAACGAAAAGAATGCAATGATGAAAACATTTGAGTAGTTAGAAGATTCTAAGATATGTACGGGCTGTGACCATGTTTTTTGTCTGCTGGGACTGATTTCAGCCTCTGTATTCTATATCTGTGGTGCTTACTGGATGCCCTTTTCTCAGTGGAACCCCAATTCGGCTTCCTGACTCTCTCTGCATATTGATGACTTTATCTTGGTGTATCTTCAGCTACGTATCTCCTTTTCTATGGCAAACCCAAAGGGGATGGGAACCGAGACACTTTCTTTTCTTTCCTACTAGTGTTTATCTGATGATACATACTAAAAACCTTAAAGGAATTTGGACTTCAGGAGTACTAAATACTACACAAAGAACTACAGGCAACTGATGAAAGTTGAGAGCAGAAGAGGTGGTCCTCCCAAGGGACGACAGCACCAATTAACTATCCTGTGCCAAACGGTCAGCTCAGAAAACATATATACAAGTAACGTTATATGGACTTGATAGGTCATATTTAGAAATGTATATGTTTAAACAAATGCATATATGCATGCAATAACAATAGAAAGAAAAGCCGTAACTTTGAAGAAGATAGAGGAGGTGTATATAGGGGGCTTTAGAGGGAGGAATAGGAAGGGAAATGTAATTAAAATACACTTGCCAAAATAAACAAAAAAGTATATGAGCTTGACGATAAACAGCAGAGTATTGGTAACTTTTTGGAGAGTAACTGAGAAAGAGCATCCATGTTAGAAAGCTTTATCTGGTCATCTGGTTAGGGTGTGTGTGGGGGGGGGGGGAAGAGGGAGAGGTAGAGAGAGGAGGAAATGTATCAGCATTTGCATTTTATATATGGGAATAAAAATTCATTTAACAATATACAGTTTGGAACTCCTGAATTAATAATTCCACTGTAGAGTTGTAGCTCTGCTTTAAAAAAAAAAAAGATGCAAGATTCAGTTCAAGTTTGAAAATTGGAAACTTCTAAAATGTCTAGTAGCAGTAGAGTGGTAGGTAGATGATGGCCCATCCACTTCAATGCCACATTATGATAAATTTCTTACTGCTATTGGAAAATGGTGTTTGATAATCAAAGAACAGCATAAAATAGAAAACAACAACAAAGCAAAGACAACTGCCATTGTTGTTCCCTGGCACCCAAAGAAAATGGCCAACTGACAATGGGAACCATTCAAGTTTCATGGATGAAATAAAACCTCGAATTCTGGGTCTCTTGAGTAAAGACTTATTTTGTGATGTAGACACTGAGCACTTGTCATTGACCTAAAGTAGTCGGGTAGATACAATGCCTAACCTTAATTAGGAATGTGTAAACTCTGAGATGCTCTGGTTTTTTTTGAAGCTCTTCTGTGTCTTCAGTCAACAGAAATCTGAAAGCTGAGAAGTAGGCGGTTATGATCAGTGTGTAGAGATAATGGTTTAGATGTTCATATGTATATGCATATATGTATAAATATGTGTATATTATGCTTTTGATATGAATATGATCACCACTTTAAATATACATACATAATGTGTGTGTGTGTGTATGTGTGTGTGTGTGTGTGTGTGTGTGTGTATAGACACAATCCTTCTGGTCTACAGTCCCGAATTTGGAATCTGGAAGGTACTACAGTAATTTAACTAAGTCAAATTGATCATCAAAATAAGGAGGTGATTGTTCTGAGTATTCCCAGGGTGAATGTGTTAGAGACAGAGCGCCATCTGGCATTTTTCTAGTCTGAAGGCTTCTGGGAAGAGTCTTCATTATTGGCTTCAAGAAGATAGAATTAGGCTGCAGATCCATTGGCAAAGTTTCCTGATGCTGTAAAATAGTTTGCAACCCAGGGCAGCACTGTATGCTTGATTAAGCATGCAATGAAAAGGATTTATTTTAAGCTACTTTAATAATTTCTTTCTTTTAATCAGAAGCTAACCGAGAAATTTTACAGTAGCCTCCATTTGCATGAAATACCTGTTCCCTCATCTAGATGGTTTGAGTATTGGTCCATTTATGCATAAAATCTGTACATGTTTTGACAGGAAGAAAATCGGGATGAACGCCATGAAAAATGTTCCTTTGCTTTTTAGTTGTCCAGCTCATTCTGAATTCAGATAAACTTTCTTTGGATGAAAAAAAGTTTAGGGACCTGAAGGAAGTCCCTCACCATGCCTCCTGACCCCACCAGTTCTTATTATAGCCCCCTCTTCCAGATCCAAACAAGAACACAATTTTGGGGCAGAAGGCTGCTACTACTCCGTGCCTCGCCACAGTCACTGGGGCTGTCTATGCTGCTTATCGAAGTCATTTTGAACTTGACTAAGTGTCTGCTGTGTTCCAAGTCCCAAGAGACTCCCCCCAGAGACAGTATGGAAGACACATACAGCACGTAAGTCTTTTAAACAGCTAGCTCCTCTAGCTCTTTTAGAAATGATGGTCAATTTTCACAGATACTGCACAAGGCAAGGCTTTTCCCTCCCTTCATTAAGGAGTCCTTACTGGTTTGTGGCTCTTTTCATAAAGGTCCAATACCATATGCTCTCTGCTTCACTGGATGGGTAGTGCATTTCTTTCTAAAATGAAAAAGCTTAGTTGAGTCCACTTAAAGCAGCATGCTACAGTAACAAGTTTGTATTTGGCATTTTTGGGCTCTCTAGCTGTACGGTTGCTATTGGAGAGCCATGCATCGCTAAAGAGGGTGGGGGTAAACATTTTTCTCTAGCCTGTATAAAACCTTCTTTTCCTCAAGGCTACTTTCACAGAAGCGAAATAAGCTAATTATGAAGCACTCCTGAGAAATCAGTGCTGTTCACAGGAGTTCTTCACATTAGATATGAGATATTCAGAGTGGTAGAAGGAAGGGCTAAACAAACAAGGCTGGAAGACTATCTTTTCAACGGCAGAAATACAAGTTTTCCTTCGGCCTTTGTGCAGCTCCTAGAGAATGACCTACACGCCAAGCTTGATTAAGACACACATCTTTACGAGAGTGGCCATCTTGTCTCTATCTAGGACATGTGCCACAGATCTTTAGACCACGTCTGTAGTGTAGGACTGCTAATAATACGTGACAAAGCATTCAACCTGGCCCCTGGAATATCCAAGTTCTTTACAAAAGCCTTCCTTTTAACCTTCAGGAAGAATCTTTTCTTCCTTTGGGAGGTGAAAAAGGGCAAGGGCCTTTGGTTACATTTCCTGGGTAAGGAAACACTGTCTCATAGCAGATTAGCAAGGCAGATCTCGGAGGAACCCAGTACTTTCCTTCACCCGGTTCATGGTCAAGTCAGGAGTGTGTGTGTGTGTGTGTGTGTGTGTGTGTGTGTGTGTGTGTGTGTGTGTGTGTTCATGCGCGCCTGTGCATATGAACATGTCTGTTTGTGTGTATGGAGATGAGAGGTAGACGTCAGGGGTTGTCCTTAATAACTCTCTCCACCTTATTTTTTGAGACAGCATCTCACACTGGACCTAGAACTGGCCAGCCAACCCCCCGGGGAATCCTCCTGTCTTTGCCTCCCCAAGGCCGGTATTACAGACAAGTACTATTGCACCTGATGTTTTGCTTGGGGGCTGGGGAATGGGACTCAGACCTCAGGCTTTGGAGATTGACCCATCTCCCCAGCCTGTCTGGAGAATTTTACACTTAGCTTGGATTGAGTTGTGGAAGTAGGGCTGTGGAAGAGATGGCTCAGCCCTTAAAGGCTAGGTCTAAACAACCTAAAATATGAGTTATGGGGGCAGGGGCATAGAGGCTATTTCCTTAGTAAGAGCACTTGAGATCCAGGTTTGCATCTCACCTCTGTAATTTAGTAGCTGCAAAGGTATGGAGATTTTCAACTGGTATTCAGTTTCTTCGTCTACAAAATGGGTTTATGGATCATTCCTCTTTCTCCCTTACACAGCTGCTATGGTCTAAAAAGCCTACCTTGATACAAAATCTCCTTAAACAAAAATACAAACTGGGGTACTGATATAGTGTCATGTTTTCTTTAGCTGAACCGCCTTATAGTTCTTAGGGGGCTGTTGGTTCTCAAATTATCAGTTGTGATGAATAAGGCTGTGTTCTCTGTCTCTAACTGCATAATTTTATACACTCTGGTCACATCCCTTTTCAGCCTTCATCGTTCTAGACTAAAGAGTGCACATTTATTTAATCTATCTTCATAAGGCATTCTGGCCCCCCCCCCCCCAACCACCAGCATCCTTTTGATTATAGAATGGCCCTTCTCTGGATCCTCTCCAGCTCCATTATGTTATTCTGGAAGCCGTAGGATCAGACCTGCACAAGTATGTGTGTGTGTGTGTGTGTGTGTGTGTGTGTGTGTGTGTGTATACCCGTCTGTCCGTCTGTCTGTCTGTCTGCCTGTCTGCCTGCCTGTGTACATTCTCCAGCTCTGAACCTCTAACTCTGTCCCCCTCCCCACTTATGAATCTTGTAAAAGAAAAGATGATTGCCCAAGACCCTCTATTCAAACTGCAGAGAAGGCCCCATGGCCCCAGGCTGAAGCCTCTTTTTTCTCTCTGCGCAGCTTTGGCCCCAAGGGGCGAAACCGGCTCCCTGTCTGGCTTGGGAGGCCGGGAGGTGGATAACTAGGATGGGGAGGCCGAGAGGGAGGAAGAAAGGGGGGGGTCTTGCGCAAGCGCACGCTGCTGCACGGACGCCAATGCTGCTGCCTCCCGGAGCAGAGGGAGGCAGAAGAGGAGGGAGGGAGAAGAGGGGGAGGGAGGGGGAGGCGGCACTTGGGCTGCAGCTCTCATCCCGAGGCAGTCAGTCCCTCTCAGCGCTCGGGAAGACCAAGAGAGGCAGCGGTAGAGAAGGATGCTCTGCGGGGCGCCCTGAGCCAGGGGCTCTTGAGGCAGCTTCGGGAACAGGGGCAACTGGACAGCTTTCACCATGCATCAGTCCCTGACTCAGCAGCGGTCTAGCGACATGTCCCTTCCCGATTCCATGGGTAAGTCCTGTCCTCCGGGAGGCAGCAGTAAGGGGGTAAGTGCGTTGTCCTTAGGACAGCCAGCTCCTGGCTGCCCCAGTGCCAGAGAGAGGGCAACCCGGATGGGGGTCCACAAACTCGAATATCTGGGAGGTAGACCAGAGCCCCAAGGGAGCGGCCCAGCTGTGACAAGTGTGACGCGCTTGAGATTGGAGCGCCAAGCTAGGATTGGAGTATTCTTACCTAGCCCAGAGTGCGAGTATGTGCGAGTATGTGCCTGCGTACGTGTGTGTGTGTGTGTGTGTGTGTGTGTGTGTGTGTGTGTGTGTGTGTGTGTGTGTGTACAGACTTGCAGCCTGTGGTAAATCTCGGCTGTCTGGGCATCAAAACACTTCCTTCAACCTGTGCCTTTGCTTTCGATTCGACGCTCCTTCTTTGCAAAGTCCACATCACTTCTAAGATCACGACTAATGATAATTAGAAGAAGCAGAGTCTTATCTCCCCCCCCCCCCTTCTAGGTGATATCTTGAAATCCAGACCTGCAGTGGTCGGTGAGCTGATTTACACTTCACAGACCAGGGGTGTGGGGGGTGTGCTACCCAAGGGAATGGGGGTGGGGTAAGAAGAAAGGGAATTCCTGGGAAATCACTCAAGACAGCTCAGTCTGGACATACGCAGCAGAAAGATCAGTCCTTGAATTTGATTCCCATTCTGCTCCAAAGGCACAGAATGTGTGTGTCTGTGTGTGTGGGGGGGGGTCTTGAGAGCACCAGAAAAATAAGATCCAGCGCAAGCCCGCGCATCTTCTGAAGTCGCGCTTTCCTCTTCAGCGGAATGAAGGGGGAGGGGCACCTTTCAATAACCCCCTAAAAACTAGGGGACTGCTACCATCTTACACCAACTTGGAGGCCCCTCGAGGGTGCTTTTCGGTAGCTACAAACAAATTTTAAGAAATAAAAAAACAAAACAAAAACAGTTGCCTTTCGCTGTTAGGCACCTTCCTAAGTCTTCGCTGGGAGAAGAAATTAATTTGGAGCCTTGGGTAAGCGGGACCCGTGCCATAATTCCACCTAAACTTAAAATTTGCCTTGGATTCACTTTAATCAAGTCCAATTCGTTTTTTCTATCATACCTCACATTCTGCAAAACTCCTCTGTCCCGAATCTCTGCTATTCAGTCTTCTGAGCTCTTCTCCGATGAATTTGCTGGAACATCCACAGGGGAGGAGCGAGAAGAAGATTGAGCCCAGAAAGCTCTCTGCTGTCTGCAAAAGACTCAGTCGCAACAAATTTCGTTCAGGGGCCCCTGAAAGTGTTACCATCTGGATGGTGGAGACCTTATCAGTAAGGAGCCCTGCGCTTTTCATTTTCAAGGTCCTACTTATTTGGAACCGGATTCAAAATGAGGCCAAGGTCTGGTGTCCAAATCCAGAACCCAGCAGTACCAGACTTTCCAGTACCCTCCCCGCCCCCCACCCCACCCCACGCATACACAGGCACACAGAACTCCAAACGCACTCCTTGCCTTGGCCAGCTGTGGCGCTACCATAGCCCAGGCTCCCAGACATCTAGCTACAGCGTGAAAGAGCTGGGCCCAAGAGGGCGAGGGTTCTGCAGAGCCCATTCCAACTGCGTGCAACAACCACCTGCAAACCAACCCTCCCCACCCTGTCGCTACGGGGACTGAGCAGATTGGAGGCCCAGAGCTGAAAGGCTTGCTACTTGACACTGCTCTGTGGGTTTCAGAAGACGATGAAGAGAGTTCTGTCTTGTATTCCCAGGGCCCCCAGCCTGTCTTGCATTTTTTAAAGGTCTGCGCAACAAGAAGCTGAGTTCGGCATTGCAGGGATTCATAGATTTCATATAGACAAAAAACAATCATCACGAATAGCGTTTGATAAAGAATCCATAGGCCGAAGTCAGTAGAAAATTCTTGAGTAGAGTGATAATTCTAGGTTCCCACAGTGTGGACAGGGGAGTCTCCCCGGAGTTCCCTGGCTCTGGTCCCACAGTCTAGGCCTGAATCAGCATCTAGCATCTAGGATACTTCCACTTAACTAAGCTCTGAGTTAGTGTTTCTGCCTCCAAGGGCAGCATTTCTGAGGTGATTCCCTTTACAGGCAAGACACAGCCGCAGCCCCCCAAATAAAATGTAAAACACACACACACACACACACACACACACACACACACACACACACACACACACACACACACACACACACACCACCGCACCAAGGTGCCTGCACTACTTTTGCGGGTTGCCTCGGGATCAGCTGTTAGTCCAAGGCTCTGAAGAAAGCAGCCATTTGGGAATTGTGAAGATAGTAATTTGACTCCTGCGCACCTCCATCAGCTCACAGCAACCCCCTCCTCCACTTTGGCAACAGCGCCCCCAAGTGTTGATGCACCTCTACTACATCAGGGCATCCTCTTCACTTCCAACAACGCATTTGTAATTTACTGAGTCAATTTTTTTTATATCTCCATGTCCTGAATAATTTACTAAAAAGGCGAAGGTAGTAGATTTCAGCACCTTTAGGTAGACGTTAGGGAGACTGGCAGAGCATTAAGGGTCTTGTGTGGGCAGCCACCTGTTTTCAGAGATGCTCAAAGCTGGGACTTCCTGAGATCCGCTCTGCGGCAAAGCTGACTCAGGTAAGCAAATCCAAATCCATTCAAACATTCAAACCTGAGAATTAACACATCACCAACACCGCAGCGTTCCGAGCATCTTTGCTACATCCCAATAAACATTACAGACTCTCTTTTAGGAGGGGGCTATCAAGGTAAAGCACCAGTGTGCAGAGGCAGCATCCTATCTTATAGCAACTCCCAGCTTGGCTCTTGTCAGATATGCAGTCCTGGAACTGGTGGACATCATATGGGCTGTGGAAGGAACCTGCTGTCACAGTTCCTATACTTATTGAGTAAGGCATCTAGGCCATTAGAAACCAAGGTTACAGTAGCAGGAGATTACTAAGTTGATTAAGAGAAACTTTGGGATGGAGGAAGTTTTGAGCTTGCTTCAAAAGAAGAGAGAAATTCAGATTCAAATACAGATGAGGGTTTTGATTAGAGGGACCAGAGGAGAGGCAAGATGATCCTGTCTGGAAGGGTGAAGCAGGCCTCCAGAACTCCATCACAGACCTCCTCTGGTATCTGGCATGGAGGTGGGGCACTGCCGAGAGGGAGGGCTGCAGTAGTTCTGCAGAGAGGCTGCTGGGGGGAGCAGGCAGTGCCAGTGATGAGATTTTGGACTCTCACTGCTATTGCTTGCAATAGGAGTTTAAATACTAAGTACTACATAGGCAGGGTAGTGAAGGTCTTGTGGTTTTGACACATTCACCACAGAGTTTTCAGTTCTGGGGAGCCCTCAGAGTGTACTCTACTTCAAAAAGTTAATTCTACAAGCATAGTCAAATTCATTTGCACAATTACTCCAACAGACTCTTTCCACTATAGGGAAATCAATTTTGAGATGTTGCCACTTGTTTGTTTTTTCAATAACCATCAGCTACTTCTTTGCTGTGTCTCTGATACAGCAAAAGGCACTGTGTTCCAGCTCTTGAGGGTATTTTTGCGTAGCTCATGGGGTCTGAGCTTTTTTATTTAAAAAAAAAAAAACTAGTCTATTAAATAAAACCTAAATAAGATGGTTCTGTGCTCACAGAATCATCATCTGAGGCTAGTCCCAGATTGTACCTCAGTAAGAACAGGGTTCTCCTGCCTT
The DNA here is from genome assembly GCA_028551405.1 of Uromys caudimaculatus. Lineage (NCBI taxonomy): Eukaryota > Metazoa > Chordata > Mammalia > Rodentia > Muridae > Uromys > Uromys caudimaculatus. The sequence goes on along the minus strand of CM052722.1, from coordinate 86,263,751 downwards.
CTAAAATAAAGCAACAAGCAGGTAAATGGCATGAGTCCATGCAATTATCTGACTTTTAGGTTCCCTGGCCACACCTTAGAGTACTTTAAGGTATGCTTTATTTCAAGTAGAAATGGACTTTATTAAATCAAATTGAAACCACAGGCAAATGAGGGGTGTCTCTTTATTTCAAAAAATAATTTACCCAAGAGTTCTTTTAAATAGTCAACTCTCCAAGTGCAATTAAAAAGCATTTGACGTTATGCAATCAAGCTCTTTGTAATATAAAAGAAAGGGTGACTGGCAGAATAGAGAGTAGATAGCTTATCTAGTGCAGAAAGAGTTTTCTTAGCAGTTTGATCCAAAACAAATCTTATCTGGAGACAAGCCCCCTGTAGGGTGGTAGGATCTTTCAGTTTTTCAACAGACTGAATTTCATTCCAGATTCTAAAGCAAATGGGGAAAAAAAAGATTTTCAAATGACACCATGTGGTTTGCTGAGTCACTTTTCTGACCTGGCTCCTGTGCTTTTAAGAGTTAGAGTGATATTTGCAAAGAAGACTCAAGGGCTGTGGAGAAGATTAAAGGTCAGTGGGTAGGAATGAGCAGGTGGGTGAGGCAATAAATTAGAAAGATGATGCCCACATTCGTGTCCTCCAATTTAGTCTCTAAGGTTACAGTCTCTATGTGAGCCGGGTCTTGGTGTATTCAGAGGCGAGAGGCTAGAGCTCCTGTATGCATGGCAAACAGGAAGGCAAGAAAAGAATGGGAGGCTGTGTTGGTAAATTGATGTTAGAACCCACAGTGAAAACAACGGGAAGACTCATCAAGTAGCTATCATGAGATGGAATTAGGAACCCTGGTTTACAGACTCCCTTGGGTGCTCTGAAGGCAACAAGATAGATAAGGAACCTGCAGGTAGATGAAAGAAAGAAATCCTGTCCATCCTAACCCTACCCTTCTTCTCTCCCCTTCCCAGAACTAAGCAGTCCAAATTGCTGAACTTTGCTCATTAGTTTATCAACAATCTTGCACCCCTGATAGCCACCACAAGAAAGGACCCTGATGTCATAGATGTCCAGGGACCTTCCTGTCTTTCTGCATGGGAGATGGCTTCCAAGCTCACTGCAGAGCAGACTCATTTGCAACTCCCCTTACCTCCTCTCCTAGGGTGAGACAGGAACTTTAATGTTTGATAGGGGCCTGTACCTGCTCAAATTGCTTTTACATTTTGGTGTAAAACAGTCTTAGAATAGTATTCTATTAGACTTGTACCTGATGAGTCACATCTCTTGGTTTCAAGGATGACGTCAGGGGAGGCCAGCAGGCCCTTCCACCACCACCCCCTCCCCTCCTCAGAGCCTTCAGCAAAGATTACACTGGGAAAGCCAGGGTGGCATTTTTGACACTGTTCTTCTATATGGAAAGAGGTTTCTGCAGGAGGCTGTGAGAACAGCCATAGCCCTTGCTCCTCGTAAGTTCTCACTACCAACATGCCTCCCGGGTCTCTCCCCTCCTCTTTTCTTTCCGTCCCTGTCACCCCACAGTAATGTAGTCTGGTCAGCTTCTCTGCTCCACAGCTTGCAGAGGGTGCAGTGAGGCCTCTCAGAGGGCTAAGTCTTACGAACAGGCAGAACCAAAGGTTCTCTTTAGTCCCATTCACGATATTTAAAGCATATATCATACAGCTACCTACTGCTTCTTTGTCCCTATCCTCCTTGTGGCTTCAAGGGAACTGGATCCTAATAACCTTGCCCTTTTTTCCCCCTGAGAACCCCATAAGTGGTTAATTCTCCCATTGTATTTCCTGTGGAGGACCCCTTGCTTGTGCTAGAAAACAAAATGCCTACATAGAGTAAGTTCCTAGTATAGAGCAGTGCCTGGTTCTTTAAAAATTGTAAAGTGAAAAGTGAGCCTAGATACCATTTTTTTCTATCTGACTTAATAAGCTTGGTTTGGAAAACAAATTGCTTGGTGCTATCATGTCTGATAAGGAGCAGGGGCTTCTTGCCATTTATATTTATGTCATCGTCACATAAGCATAAATGTGTGTAAGTTATATCTTTCTAGTCTACTTTCCCTGATACAAATCTTGGTGGACTAATAGCCTTCAACCATTTATTTTATTATGTACATTTGTTATGTGACACATCTGGCCAATGCACCATTTTTAAGTTTATGCATGAGGCAGCAAATGTCAGAAAGAAATGAAAAAATAAGATGCTGGTACCTGGCTCAGTTCTGATATTTACACTAAAAATGAAATTTCATAACTCTAGCTTCTAAGTAAAAAGGTTCTTAGTTATATACTGGCTTTACAATATTTTCACTTAATACCCTCATACAAACACTTCCCATTTGTCGAATGCTTTTATAACCTGCCCTAAAAAAAAATCACTCCACATCTTTTCTAGAATGTCAAAAACACAAAATCGTCTTGCTGTTATATACTGGTTGTTTATTTTCAAAGAAGCAATATATATTTTTTTTTATTAGGAAAGTGTCACCTAATGACTGCAGAACGGAAAGCTCCATTCTTTCACCATAATTCCCCTCCCTAGAGATATCCCAGTTACCAATAGGGGAGAGAAAGAAAAATCTTACAAGTGCATTTTCTCTTCTTTTCCCAGATGAAATGAGCAATTTCAATGTCTCTCTGTTCTTGCAGGAGCCTTCAATAGGAGGAAGCGGAACTCCATCTATGTCACCGTTACTTTGCTTATTGTGTCCGTGTTAATTCTCACAGTGGGCCTTGCTGCAACTACCAGGACCCAGAATGTGACTGTGGGAGGTTATTACCCAGGAGTTATTGTAAGTACAGAGAACATAGGTTGGCCTCTGGAGCTTGCTTGCTACAGTGGTCGTGACTCTTCTGTGATGGCTTTCAACTCTGTTAGAATTTATAGTGTTTGCTCTGATTCCCTCTCTCTGTTTCTTTGTCAGTACACAGAAAGGCAACTCTCTTTAGGAAAAACACTTGATTGAGACTTAGAAGTGTCCCAGTGTGTCCCTCAACTAAGACTGGGATGCTAAGAAGTCATCTTACTGTCTAGGGCTTTGGTTTTCTGGTTTTAGGAGATGCTCCTTTCTAGCAGCATTACCTTTAGCTCAGGTTTTGTTTTCCTATATGAGGTCACCTGATCTTTCCTGGAATCGGACACCTCTACTTTCTATGGCCAATGATACTCATTTGCAAAGGGGTCCTGCCAAGAAAAGGTGTGGAAGACATATTCTTAATACATGCATATTTATTCATTTGTAAATCATATATACACTCACAAAATGTATGTAAAATGGAAATTCAAACATTAGATAAAAATGAAATCCCAATTTTAATATCTTTTTATATAAACATCAAAATGTTGTAGGATGTTATATACTTAGTATGAAGTTTGCCATTAAAGATAATGCCTAAAAACCTTTATTTCAAATGACCAATGAACTATTTGTGAATATTTTTGACTGGCTTCTTATCAGACATGTTTAAGTTGTCATTGAAGGCACTGGTCTTTTAAATATCCTTTAAAATGTGTCTCTCACAGTGTGTCTGACTAAAAGCTCCTACGGGAGGCAGAAGTATCAACTCTGCCATTTTTCACTGGTCATTTGTTATCAGGGCCAACTTCAATTTACAACTTCTCAATAGGATTTCCAAATCTCTTGTCCCTTTTGCTAGTGCTAATTTGGTTAAAACTAGACAATATATCTGCACATACAGAAGGCCCCCTATCATTAACCCCTCACTGCTTGGACCTTGCCCTCTTCACAGAGGATAGCTCCCATGATGGTCTGGCCTTCATAGCCATAGAGAAATAAATACCAGTGACAGTCCATTTATGGAACATCAGTGATAGCTTCTGTTTTCTCATTTCAGATAATAACTAAGAATCAGGATTCTAATGACTTCTTTTCATAGTCCAGTGGATGGTTTACCCTCCCCTGCAGTGCATGCAATCCAGTTTTTCAAAACATGGAATCTGCTACATAAAAAAACCTTGTTTACTAGCTTGGTAACATAGTGAGAATCTATCTGTCAAAACAAACAAACGCTCCTCATTTGGATCTATGAATAGTTCTGTTTAACCCCAAGTCTTAAGCTTAGTGATTGAATCTTATTTTAAGAACAATTAAACGATTCCAGAATTCCAGAATTGTAATTGCTAGAGAGTAGAATGGCTCATTTTTTAAAATTAACACAGCAAAGAGATCAGACATGGTTTTAGGCTTCTGTCTGTCTTTCTTACTCTCACTTAAAAGAGAAGAGGTTAAAGATGATGCCTTTAACAATCCGTCACTATGAGTGACCAGCTTGGAGCCTGTTGCCTAGGTCACCAATTCCATTCCACAGTCTCACTACTCAAGAGCTCTTTCAAACACTGGACCTGATGTGGGGCCTGATGTAAACTGAACCTCCTTCAAGCCTAAGTTCTGCAGTTTGGAGGAAGGCAGGGTTCTCAGCCCACCCCGCCCCCAGCTTAGGGCAGGTGTCTCACAGATACCGGTTTGTGCCCAGGGCCCTCTGTTAAACATGTGATATGAGAACTCACCCTGTCCACTTCCTGTGGTGAGGCAAGAAAATAATCTGTCAGCAGAATTGGGTTTTATTTTTAAAAGCAAGCAAAGGGGAGGGGAAGAAAGGGGGGTGAGAGCATTTTGGTGGCTTGGAAAGGAATTTACAGGGTCTGTGTGACTTTGTGTGCTTCAGGTAGCTGCATTAGTGAAATATTGCCAACTGAAGAGCAGATGCTCAAGCCAAGATCCGGAGTGGCTGTGGGTGAAGGGAGGGCATTTTTCATGCTAGCACAAACCTCCTCTGTAGAGTATCTGACTGTGGGAGGCTAGGTTGGAATACATTAACAAAGGAATAAGGACTCAGGGGTGCTGCTATTCAAGTACTTGGTGTTCAGCTAGCACTGGAAATGGGAGCAGTGGGGGCATCTCTCTCTTTTTCTCCCTCCCTCCCTCCCTCCCTCCCTCCCTCCCTCCCTCCCTCCCATCTTCCCTCCTTCCCTTCCTTCCATCCCCATGTGTGTGTGTGTGTGTGTGTGTGTGTGTGTGTGCTTGTGTGTGTGTTTCACTAAAAACAAACTTACTAAGAGAACTACCCTGAGAGAACACTGTATTTCTCCTTCAAACCACCCCCGACACACACACACACACACACACACACACACACACACACACACACACACACACACTGGTTTAACTTTTACAAATTTGCTCTATGAATGCCTGTAGATAATTTCTTTAAAATGGGTTTTAATTATATAGAGCGAAGCAGAGAAGATAGCAGATTGAACAGTCGAAAAAAATCCATTTACGTTTATAGGTCAGATCGTGTTATAGCAAATACAATTAGGACTCCTACCTCTGCAGAAGTAAATGCCTGAGAACCCAGATTTGGCTGGGAACAGAGTGCTTTTGCTAATTGAACAGTTTGGTTATTAGGGAGTAACTATATAAAGTCTTAAAGCAGCCATTTTTCCACCCAGGTCTGAGTAAGAATGATGCGAAAAATGCAGACCTCCACTCAATAGCCCCAGAGATTCTGACTCTGAGGGACCCTATGAACATGAATTCTTCTCATAAGCTAATCTTTGACTGAAAAAGTAATGCAAGCTAAATATACATTTTACCAGTCACCCCAGGGAAATATAATTGAGGTGGACCAGCAGCCAGGTGGAGAACTAAAACACAGTATAACACACTTAGCAGTAAAACCAGAAAGAGTATTCTAAGATTCTACACTATCAAACTGGTCATTTTGAATATAAATTATGGTTGTATGGATCTGTGAAAACATTTCAAGTTATCCTGAACTCAACTATTTTTGCTTGACTCTGACTAAATGTATTAACGATACATGAGAATTTGAATGTTTAAAACAGATAAATTATGGGGAAAGTAATAAATTAGTAAAAATTGACACACATTTCATTTAAATACTAAGACTTTGAGCATTTCAAATACGGTGAGTTGTTTAATATGCAGGGAGGTATATTATAATGGCATATATAATGGTAGCTAGACTACCTGAGCTACAATGTGGTATTATCATTCTAAAATATGCGCATACACATGCCTCTTTAAGGATGAGCTAACCTGTCTGTTACAGGCTGAAAGGTAACTAAACATTCAGACTGATAAAGACAAACTGGCTTATGGGTTTTTACTGTCTTTGAATGTTCAAGGCATATTCCATTTCAGAAGTGTTTCGAGGAGCCTTCTACTTGGAGCCTAAAAATAAATAAATAAATAAAATAAAAAGAAATCAACTGTTTATTTTGGTTGTCGAATAAAACTGTTAAAAGGGCCTGGGGTGAGGGGAGGTTGCTTCTTTTCTCTAAATCCTTGCTTACTGGGAGGAGAAGGAAGACTCTAAATGTGTTTTCCAAGCAACCCACAAGATGGAGTTGGTCCATCAGTGAGGAAAGCCTTTCTGGAGTTCTCTGGTCTCTGTGTTATTGTACTGTAGGGCTCTGTGTTTTCTTTCAGCTCCGTTTCCTGGAGAGGGTCAGTGGACTGAAAACCATATAGAGTCACAGTGGGATATTAGGAGACAGGAACAATAGAAACATTCACTGGTCTAGAAACCTCCTCCAGACCCGTGTGGCTTTCTTTACCTGCACATGTAACAACTATGTAGAGAGGTGTAAGGACATGTGAAATCCAACATTTTTGAATGCCTAGAACATAGTCAGAAGCCGTGTGGAGTTGAGGCTTGTGATTATGGTAAATTAAACAGACACTCAGAACATTCAAGCTTGTTCTAAATATCAGTTTGAATCCTCATGTACTGAACAAAACCTGTGTAATGCCACAAGTGTCCAACCTCCACTGTGGTCTTGTTAACCCCTTAGCATCCATTCAAAGCTCCCTGAAGCCCCTAGCCTGGCCTCCCTCTATTCCTGTTTCCCAACGCCACCTGTTTATAATTTGAGCTTTTGTGCCTTGATAGTGCCACTTACACAGTCTTCCAATTTATTTCTTTATTTTTTATTGTCACCACTAAATGCTCTCTATCTACTTAATGGGAGCATTTATTTATTTATCTTAAAACGGGTTTTAATTATACAGAGATAAGCAGAGAAGATAGCAGATTGAACAGTCGAAAAAAATCCATTTACGTTTATAGGTCAGATCGTGTTATAGCAAATACAATTAGGACTCCTACCTCTGCAGAAGTAAATGCCTGAGAACCCAGATTTGGCTGGGAACAGAGTGCTTTTGCTAATTGAACAGTTTGGTTATCAGGGAGTAACTATATAAAGTCTTAAACTGGCCATTTTCCCACCCAGGTCTGAGTAACATCCCAAATGCAGCTTCCCTCCCTCCTCTCCCCCCAGCCTCTCCCTCTAAGAACCCTTCTTCTCACCCCTCCCTTTCTCCTCTGAGAAGGGGAGTCCTCAGTGGGAGCATTTCTAAGCTATTGGGGTCCACAGTGTAGTGTATCATCTTTGAACTCTCTATTACCTTTCTTTATATGGGTCAACAATTACTTAGGCAAAATATACTTTAGGATTTAGACTTAATTTTGGAGAAAATTAAAGTGATATGCTTTCTAGCATTTCAGTAGGACTTTGAGAAGCACATGCAGTCAAGTTCCTTTACAGTTGTATCATAAAATATGAATTTTAATATAAAGTAGGGTAAATATTATTAAAAAAATCCTCACATAAGTTCAAGATCAAGCTTTACCACCAAATCGGGTATCAGAAAGTTCTTTTAGTTTTCAGAGATTTTAGAATTTCAAGGTTAAAGGAATGGTTTGTGGACTGTTTCAGCCAACTGTAGTCTTGATCCCCTGACCCCAGATCTCACTGCCCTTGCTACCACATCCTACTGCAACCCCTAATTCTAAATCATAGATCAAATGCAAGCTGTGCCACAGGTACATACTCAATTAATGTTTATCAATTAATGTATTGGGTGTCTAGGCAGCAGATGGGAATACGAATAGGCAATAGGATCCATTCCCCAGATTCCTTCAGCTAGGGGTAATGTCAGCACACTGGAGCATGAAGCAGGAGGGAATAACACAGGCTCGAGGCCACCTGAGTTACTCAATGCGGCTTTGTCTAAAAAAATAAACAAACAAACAAACAATAAACGCCTCAAACCATAAACAAAATCTTTAATCTGACTTTGATTTCTAGTGATTTATCTATTTACTTGACAAATGGAGGGCAGCCCAAACAAAGAAAACTAGTTATTTGTTCAGGTAGTTAGCAATAGCAGTGGAAGTACAAAGGTCTAGACATTAGGTCTTGGGAGCTACCATTACCATTTTTTAGTTGCCTTTATTTTATGTGTACAGGAGTTTCTTGCATGTACGTCTGTGCACCATGCCAGAACGGGTCCCATGTTCTCTGGAATTGGAGGTAGAGGTGGCTATTAGCCGCCACACAGGTGCTAGGGACCAAACTCATCCTCTGGAAGAGCAGCCAGTGTGCATAACCACTGAGGGGTCTCTCTGGTATGCTAGGAGCTAGCATTCGATTAGAAGCAGCTGCCCATTTTCAGGGGACTGCTGACTCCTTTCTTTCTTTTCACTCCAAACTCTTGGTCAGACAGGACTTCTCACTCCCCGAAGAGAACACTTTCTATAAACAGTGGCCTGGATGAGGTAGGACATACTTTTAATTCCAGCACCTGAGAGGCAAAGGCAGGGAGATCTCTGAGCTCAAGGCTAGCTTGGTCTACATAGTGAGGTCCAGGACATCCAGGGGTTACACAGTGAGACCCTGCTGTAAGAGACAACACTAACAAAAACCCACAAAAAGCTACTGACGTCTTAGGCCCTGTGGTGTGGGCGTTGTTCATGAGAGACTCTGAGGGCTAGTCCTGGCTTTGAGATGAAGGTGCTGTAAGAGGAGATGAGTTTTTACAATTCTCTAGGCTTCCGCTTTCCCTTCTGTCAAATGAGAAGGATAGTAACACTACCAAACCCTGCATGATTCCTACAGTCAGATTTGGGTGGGGCACAAGAACAACTGTGAATGGAAGGTTCTTTAAATATAAGGTCTTTGAACAATATTGGTGAGTTTATCTGCCTACCATCTAGGTAAGTGATTGCTTTCACTCATCACTCAATAGATGTCAGTTCCTTTCCCATTGAGCTCTGCCCATCCTATGAGCCCAAATAAAATGCCTCCTCTTCTATGAAAATTTAGGGGTACCTTTTATTTAGCAGCGTACCTCGTACAAGTGCCACATACTTTATCTTTATACTTGATCCTCACAACAACTCTGTCTTGTAAATACTTTTATGATTCTCATTTTTAAAATGTTTTCAGATTATATTATTTGTTTGTTAATTTTTTTGCCAGGAGGGGGAGGGTAAGGAACATGAGCAGGTCATGCCACACTACGTGTGTGGAAAGTCCAAGGACAACTTGTAGAAATTGGCTCTCTGTTTACACAATATGGATCCTGGAGACAGACCTCAGGCTTGGCTTCAAGGGACCTTCCTTGCTAAGTTATCTTGATGACCCCATTTTATCCCATTTTATAGATGAGAAAGCTGAAGCACAGAGTCTTTAATAGACTGCCTCAAGGTCACACAATTTATGAGTAGCAGCAACAGGAATATGGTCTGGAATGAATTCCTCTTAGCTCACGTAGTGCTTTGTTTTTACAGCCTGCGCTCCTTAAGTCTGTGTCTTTCACTAGATGGTGAGCCTTGGGGGTCAGGTGTGATGTCTCCTTATAGATTGGACCGAATGACACTGAGATGAGATGGGATGAGAAGCAATATATGAGAGGCATAGATGACATACTAGATAGGCCCAAGATGTCCAGTTCTGTAGTGTCATGCCTTTCTAGCCAGTTCTACAAGTGTTCTGTCTATCTCTTCCAGTATCCACCATCAAAGAGTTGTTTGAGAATGTCAGGAATAGCCAGTGTCTTTGTTTCTGGTCTCTACTGATTACTTGTCCTATTGCTGTGACAAAATCCTTGAAAGCAGTAATTTCAAAGAGGTAGGATTTATTGCAGTTTACAGTTGCAGGGGACACAGTTTCATTATACAGGGAAAGGTACGGCAGCAGGTGCAAGAAGCAGCTGCTCACATGGTATTCAGAGGCAGGAAGCAGAGAGTGGTGGATGCTTATCCTCAGCTAGCTGCCTCCTTTATATGCAGTCTGTAACCCAGCCCATGAAATGGTCCTGCTCACACTCAAAGTGGGTCATCCTCTTCTTAGTTAAATGTCTCTGTAAACACTCACCCAGACATATCCAAAGGTGTATCTCCGCGGTGATTATAAGGTGTTTTGTTGTAGTTGCTTGCTTGCTCTATCTGCCTGCCTGTCTCCCTCCCTCCCTCCTTCCCCACCCCAATCTCTCTGCTCACAACCATCTGTAACTCCAGTTTCAGGGGATCTTGCACCCTCTTCTGGCCACTAAGGGCATTACACATACGTGATGCACAGTGACAGAATTTTCCAGTTCAAATCTCATTAGAGTGGTTCAAAAGTTACATGTCTTTTGTGTCAGTGAGATGGCTCAGCAGGCAAAGGCATCTGCCACAAAGCCCAACAACTCTAGTTCCATTCCTAGGACACAGGTGGCAAAAGGAAAGAACTGATTCTCTCAAGTTGTCTTCTGACCTCCACTCACACACCATATCACTCTTGTGTGTGAGAGTGGGAATAAATAAATAAATAAATGTGATAAGTCTTAAAAAACATAAATGTCTTTTAAAAATGTAATACTGGGGGCAGAAAGGCTCAGTGGTTAAGAGTAGTGGCTGTTCTTCCAGGGTTTGATTATTCCCAGTATCCATTTGGCAGCTCACAACCATCTGTTAATCCAGTTTCAGGGGATCTTACACCCTCTTCTGGCCACTAAGGGCATTACACATACATACATAGAGCATAGACATATATGCAGGCAAAAATCTATATACATAAAATAATACATATTTTTAATTTTAAAAATTATGATTCAAATCTCTAGAACAAAACAGTATTTTCTTAGTATGCACCAAGTAGCAGGTGATATGCCAAGCTATTTGAATGTATTATTTCCATTAAAAGTCATTTGAATGTATTGCTTCTGTTAATCCTTACAAAGCTCTGTAAGATAACATTTCTATGGCCCCTTCTGTTTTATACATAAGGAAAGAGGCTGAGTGGTTAGTCAGTTCTACATTACACAGACATTAGTAGAAGTTCTGTATTTGCAAGCCAGGCTAGTGTGATGACTGCTTATATTGGTATATTTTGCAGCAACACACCTTAGTTATACTTTAAAGAAAATTGGGTGGGAGAAAAGTATATGTCTGCTTTTGTACGAGGATAATCTCAGTATCCTGGGATGGAGTAATCTATCCATTCAGACACATAAGCTTTGGTTTCCCAAAAATGGTTGCTGGTCTGGCATAAGAAATCTTTGCATCCTTTCAGTCTTTTCCATTCTTGGGCTCTTGAGACAAACAGTTAGTTCCTGGACAGGGGCCCATCAGACCCAATCCTTGGGTTCATTAGATTTCCCAGCCTAGGTGTAAAACTTGGGAGTCTTGGGTTGAAACAGATGCCTCTGAGAGTCAAGGTAAGGCTGTGGGTGCAAAGCAAGACTGCAGCTGAAGAGAGGCGTACCTACATCACTGAACATGTGTTAAGATTTATTGGTCCATTCTCCGCGCTTTTTACTTCTTCTCTTTCCATCTCCATCAATAGCTATTGGTCAAAGATCGTTTTCAGCTGAGACCCGCAGGCTTCAGCCCACTAACTGCAGAGCTGAGAGGGCAGTGGGATCTTCTACACTGAGCCATAATCCCAGCCACTTAGACAAGAGAAATTGTTTTTCAGGGTTTTACACTGCCATTTCTGTTCACCCTTTAATGAATGCTTTCTGTCCATAAATGAAGCAGAGATGGAAAAAGAGGCGAGTAAGTGCTAACATAAATTGCAGTGGGTCAACCACAAATATAGGCTTTCAAAAAAAGTTCTTTTCTATTTCTATTTTTTTTTTTAGTGTGGGTTAAGGTGCTTGCTGATTTCTAAAGAAGTACTTCCTGAGCTTGATTAGTATGCCCGATGCATCAAAAATCACCTTTGCAAACCTTTCTTCTATAATCCATGCTTCAGAATAGAAGGTCCTTTTCAAAACTAGGTAGAGATCTGACGATAACATGTGCTTTTCACCATTATATGTCTCTTACTGAATCATATGCTAGGTAATGGATATTAAAATTGAAACAGGCAGGCACTAAGAAGCTGTAGTTGACCTTTACTTTTAGTTCGGGGGCACATGAGCTGCTTTTTCAGCGTGAGTCATTGCTGCAGGAGAAAACTGTAAATAATGGGAGAATATACTTTCATTGTACATGGTGTATTTGTGTAAGAAGCTACATGTGGCTTTGACATTTACACTCCAGTTCTTTCCCACTGTCCTGAATCATGGCCAAGGACTGGAATGACTGTGTGGGAAGGTTGATTGTCTTCCTAAATGCTGTGTTGTCTTACAGCTTGGCTTTGGCTCATTCCTTGGAATCATTGGATCAAACCTGATTGAAAACAAGCGGCAGATGGTAAGTTTTCATCCTCTAGAAAGCTCACTGTTTATGTGGATAAGGAGCACATATCTTAAGCTTGTACAAATTTGGCCCCAAAGGAAACTGTTACTTCACCTTTTCTCCCATAAGCCTTCAGAGAATTTATCTCACAGTGTTTTCAGGCTGGTTTGCATATCTTTAAGTTTTCTCCTTCAATCTCAAAAGAATACTTCAGGCTGTTCAATCAGGCTGCTGGTCTGGTCTAGAATGCCAGGGCTCTGTTGTAAACACTACCGCAGCTCTGAACGTTAGTGCCTTTCCTAGTTTCCTTTTGGTTTCTTAATCATTTGGAAAACTTTTCACAACTTTTTTTTTTTTTAATCTTTTTGGAGATTATAATCTTGGGAACTTCGATTAAGAAAATAACTGTAAACTGGGCCTGGTGATTTGTGCCTCCAGTCCTGACACTAGGTTGAGAAGGGGGGATCTGGAGCTCAGCTCAAGGTCACCTTTGAGTGAACTTGAGTTCAAGGCCTTCCTGAGTTACTTGAGACCTTGTCTTAAAACCAAAACACGAACTAAAACTAACAAGAGGGAGAATTACAGATCAGGAAGTCTGGTGAGTGGTCAGACACTGGACTAAGGTTAGACTACTCTTGGACAACTTTTAGTGCCATCCAAACTTTGGCAATGAGGTCTGTTTAACATCAAGCTTAATCAAATAATGTAATAGCTCTAGGGACACAGAACTCTAACCATTCGCTTCCCCTAGCAATATGGGAGTCACTGCCTGCCAGGGGGCTTCTAATAGTTTCTTCTTCCATTTCACCCGGACAACATCCCTTGCCTGTTTCGTTTTCACTTGGGCTTAAATTATTCAAAATAATGGGGGAGTTTTAATTGTAGAGCTGATCATAGCACAGCTAATAATGCCAATTTCATGACATCGTTCATCCATTATTTACCAATTATCTGCAGTGCTGTGAAGTGAGATTTATGGAGAGAGGTTTCTGAACAACTCCCAAAGGAGATAAGTATTTCCTCTCAGCCTGCTGAAGTGGGTGAACCCTAGGGTAGCCTTGGCTTTGGTTTTTTCTTTCTCCCCGGGGAATAGCTTGATGCCATGTTATTTCCTCCTCTTTCTCCCCAAAAGCCTCAAGAAAGAAAAATGCTGATTCCATGTAGCTCAAAAGGTCAACCATGGCAGATTGTGGGCTCATGTATCATATCTCATTGTCCTTGAAGACATTCTGAAGTTGTGATGCTTCCATATCTTGATTTGTAGCATCATCTTGGCACTAGAAGATAAACTTTAGGAAAATTTGTGTTATCTAACATGATCAATAAATTTGGCAATCTGGTTTTATTATTTTAAAATTTCTAGCCAGGCACGGTGGTATATGCCTGTATTCCTAACCCTTGGGTGACTAGATAAGAAGTTTAAGATGAGACTTAGCCACAAAATAAATTTGAGACCAGCCTGGACTACATGAGGCCATACTCCCCAAAAAAGGATTGTGAGAAAGAAAAATTTTATATAGACCACACAGAATTTACCCATTTCAGAGACATCAATTCTTGCAAAATCTCTCTGGCACTTAATCGGTAGTAAATTGAATATCCTCTTTCTTCAATGATGCATATATCGTGATATAGAGTTATGTAGAACCCAAGAATCACTCTTTTTATCATCAGTGTCCACTATGTCATCAAGCCCCAGAGTTAGGGGTAGAGAAATCAAGGACAATCAAAGGTGAGCATCAGTTCTTTCATAGACTCACAGTAGAGACACTGGAAACACTATTCCCCTCACTGTGCCTCCATTTCCACATAAATAAAATACAGGGTTGGATGAGATGAGGTCCAAGGTCCAACATTTTTCTGAACCTGAGGATGGAAGGGCCATGCACTTGAACTCCTTCATGGACAGCCTACTGGGTACCAGCAAGCTTCTTCATTTGGTGCTCACAGAATGAACTTCGGAGTTTATCCTGAAATAGTTTTTAAAAAGTGCTTCAGTTTCCCCTTCTCTCCCTCCCTGCCTACCCCATACCTACTCACCCTGCATGACTGCAAAAAGAAAGCATCCTCGTCAGTGAAAGAGTAGAGTTCTGCTTTGGCTGGCAGTCTCTTGGGGATTACCTAGTCTCCAAAAGCAGCAACAATGGAAGACTAACAGACATGTTCCTTTTGTTCCCTCCTGCAGCTGGTGGCTTCTATCGTGTTTATCAGCTTTGGTGTGATTGCAGCTTTTTGTTGTGCTATAGTTGATGGGGTCTTTGCTGCCAGACACATTGTGAGTATTATTAACCTTGAGTTGAATTGTGCAATGCTATAATCCCGCCTTGAATGTGCACTGAGTGCTTTGAGGGGCACACGTATACAAGGGAGAAGGAATCTCCTCCTCTGTCTTCAATAGCTGGTAGTCAAAGTGAGAACATCAGTGAAGAATGTAAGCATCTAGAAAACTGGACCTAAACTGGCAATACAGACTCCAGGTGCCATAGTGGTTCACCTTGGGCTCCAGAGAGCAGGGAAGGCTTCCCTTCCCAGTGGCAATAGGGATGGATGTAGCCCTTTGGCGTGTAGAATTTGGAAAGACAAAGACAAAGGCGTTGGAGTAAGGGGATGTCTTGAAGGTAGGGAAGAGCAGCAGGGTAGTGTCATGGCCTTAGACAGCCATGATGGGGTCCTGTGGGGACACAGACCATTTGATTCTGTAGCAGGAAGCCACGTGGTCCAAACCAACAGCTACAAGAACAGACCATGAGGGCAAAGGTACCTTTCTCAGATACCCACATACTGCTGTTCTTATGACAGTGGTTGGGATGTAATGAAGTTGGACGTCTGGAGAAAGTTTAGAGCTAAATCCCCCACCCTGAGTTCAGTCCTTCAGTCCAGGTGTCAAATGTTTCCCACTCTGCAGAAGCTGTGCATTGGATAAGGGCCATTTTCACTCCTAAACTCCAGATCTCTGTGACTAAGAGCACACCCATTGAGCTCTCTATAGCGGACCTTGCTCCCCACTTTTAAGTTTAGTTCTTTGACAATTCCATGCATGCATAGAAATGCATCATGATTACTGACGTCGTCCCTCTTCTTTTTCTCTCCGTCCCACTCCTACTCCTATCCACGGCCCTTCCTCCCACCCCACCCCCATCCCTTTCCCAGATATGTAATGTTTGCTTTTGTGTCTGACTCCTCTGATTTGTTCAGAGATGTCTGTGGGACCATTTGATTGGGGTGATCCACTGCAACCTGGTGGCGTCACCAGTGGGTACATAACTGAAGGCAATGACACCCCACCTTTTTTTTTCTTCTAAATTTACCAGTAGGAAATTATTCAACAATATGAGTTAGGGTTTCCTGGGCCTCTCTTGCATTCGAGCCTGGCTACTAATGGACCATTCTTGTACATACCCAGAAAATGCATTCATGATTCTTGAAAAAAAAAATGTGCATTTCCCTCTGAAGGTGGCATGTTTTCAGCACCTCTCTGTAGTGTCTAGCCCTTACATTCTTTCTGCCTCATCTTCTACAGTATTTCCTGAGCCTTGAGGATATGGTATAAATGTCATGTTTAGGGCTGAGCACTCAACTGTCAGTGATCCTCCACACCTTTTGCAACTGTAAGTCTCTGCATTTATCACAGTTCACTAGAAAGAAAGTTTCCTGTGATTAAGCCTGAAAGTGATAATTGTCTATTTGTATAAAACGTATATATTTAGAAGGTGGTTCAATACTGTGTCAATTTAGCTAAACAATGGAATTAAGGTCTCCCTTAGGGCCTGTGACTTCCCTCACCATGCTTTTTGCAGCAGATTTCCAGTACAGATTCCCTCCTATGGGGTGGGCTTCAAATCCAATTAGAGTGCTTGATTACCACGCACAATAGTTGACACAAGTGGGTTCGTTTAGCCTGGAAGGTTGGTATTATAATTCATAGTGTTCAAAGCTGGGTAAGACTATTGATGCCTTCTCCCCACTACAGCCTACGTAGCGCCTCCTGCTCCTGCCCTTCTTTTACCATGTTCCGTTTCACACTGTTCCAGATTTCTGGCCCAGGAACAACTTTTCCATTAATCATAGTAAGCATAGTGCCTAGAACTCATACTAATTTTAGAGAGCCACAAAAATGGTATTTCTTCTCAAATAAGAAGAAAAATGGAGAACTTTTAGGTTGAGACAAAAATTTGACACACACCATAGATATATTTGTTTTTATACCAATGTGGTCATAAATTATACTTTTAAAACATACTTTTCAGTGGGAGAAGGGGACGAAAATAACAACAACAAAAAGAGCCTTGGACATAGGAAATCATTAAGTAGCTCCGATGTTCTCCAAAGACCAAAATCAAGAGCAAGATGTAGCAGCTAAGCCCCAGAACAAACTCAGATTTTCAACTGAACTAAACTTGGGAAATGAAGATGTTTTGTGAACCCTTGGAAATTGTATTTTCTAAAATAGTTGAATTGGAGCAAATTTAGCTTATTAAAGTTTTCTATGGGTTAAATGGCATGTTGTTGCACTTTAGTCATTGGCTAGTTGTTAATTTAAGGTCATTTGGAGACGTGTCAAGAATGTGAGTAGCTGTGCATTAGGAAGATCTGAGACATTATTTCAATTGGAGCTCCTTCTTGGAGTCTTATTCCAGACAGAAGAGTCAGCCCCTTATTTGCCAAGATCAAAGGTGATCACATCGTTAATGCTGTCACCTAAGCAGCCTCTGAAATAGTAGCTTAGGGAATAATCTAGTAGGTAGAAAAGTAAGGTATGGAGGAAAGACGCCCTTTTTCTGAAATTTTTTTTTCAGGGCCAGGAATATAAATATTATTCCCTCTATCAGATTTCTATATTCTGGTTTTACCTAAGAGGTGCCATCTTTTATTCATCTTTTTTTTTTTTTATTCCTAAATGATATATCAGTAACTCTTAATGGTAACAATTCTGTTGCCTAACATAGCAATTTTTTGGTCCTCACATATTACTCTCTGAATATATACATGTTTTTGTATTGTTGGTTGCAGTTAATCATAGTGTGCATGCTATTTTGTATTCAATAGGAGACATCCTAGTAATACTAATTCTTTGTTTTTATGTATTACATTTAGCTTTTCAATGTGTCCTCACATCTATTACCTCATTTGAGACCTGCAACAATCCTGTGAGATAAGTAGGGCAGACATTATAATCCCCATTTGACAAGCAGTACTCACTCTGAGACAGTTTCCATGGCAACACAGGCCTAGTGGCTCAGAAGCCTGTAGTAGATTTTGACGACATCATGAGCTAAAATGGCTTCCTCTTCTTCTTTTTTCTTCCACTCATAATGTTTAAAAACTTTTTAGTATATTCGCAGTTGCATGGAGACCACAGTTATAGATTTTTTCATATCAAAAAGAATCCTTATATCCTTTCTCTGTTATAGCCTGTCTCTCCATCTTCCCCAACTCTAAGCAACAACTAATATACTTTCACCTTAATAGATATTCCTATATCCTATATTTCATACTAAAGGAACACTATATGTGGACTTTATGATTGGCTCCTTTTATTTAGTATAATGTCTTCAAAGTTCATCCACACTGTATCATGGATCAGTGCTTCATTTCTTTCTATGGTGTACTAATGGTACACTATGGATACACTGAATTTTGTTTGTCCATTCACCAGTTAATGGATATTTAGGTTGTTTCTTCCATTTTACAATTATATGCAATGATGCAGTTCACATTTGAGCACATGTTTCTGAATGGGCATATTTGCATTCTCATTTCCTTTCTGCTTGGGAGCGGAACTGTTGGACATATGATACCTGTGTTTAATTGAGGAACTGCCTAACTGTTTTCCAAAATGGCTGCGCTGTGTTATACTCACCATCAATGTATTAGGATTCTGACTTCTTCACAGCCTCACCAATTTCCATTATTATCTAATTGTGCTCATGAGGCAGTACCTCATTATGATTTAGATTTGTTATTTCCCTTATGGGCCCAATATTTTAGATCATTGGCTTCAATGGAAGGCAATGATGAATAAACTTCCAGCCTCTATTGGGAAACTACGTTTCCTGTTGCTGTAATAGTGCTTTGACAATTGCAACTTATGGATGGGTTTAATTTTGCTCACAGTTTGAGGGTACAGGCAGGGTACATGGCAGGGATGTCACGGTTGCAGGAATCTGAAGCCATGGTGACATTGCATCTGCAGTCAGAAAACAGGAGGGAGAAATACTGGTTCTCCGCTCCCTTTCTACTTTTTCAGTGCAAGACCCCAGCACAGGAAATGTTGTCACTGCCCTTCATTTAACCTAACCAAGATCATCACTCACAGGCATGATCATAGGCTACCCTAAATGATTTCTCACAAATATGCCTGCAGGCTTGTCTTAGGGGTGACCCCAGATCTTGTCAAGTTAGTAATTATTATTAACTCCCGCACCAACCTAGTCACCCTTGAGCCCCTTTGTAAATTTTGCAGTTGGTGAGTTGTACTGTGGTATTGTATTTTATAGATTTTGATGGTATCATAATGCTGTTAAATCACAGATCCACTAGCTGTCTTTCTGTCTCAGAAGTCAGGCCACACTCCCCTGAAGCCTCAGTTTCTCTCTGTCTCTCTGTCTCTGTCTGCCCCCTCCCAACAGAGAGTTGATAAGAAAGCAAACTGTGACCTTCCTGAGTTGACAGCTCACTCCCTTTTAGCTGCCAACAAGTCTGGCTCACTGTGATTTCCAGATCTAAGGCAGCTTGGATTTTAACTTTATTTTATCAGTGCCTTATGAATCCCAGCCTATTTCATGTGATGTGGAACTTACACTCCAACCACCAGCAAACCTGTAAGAATCATTCCAACCACTGTCATAAGAATGGCAGTATTTTGGTACCCGAGAAAGATACCTTTGTCCTCATGGTCTGTTCTTGTAGCTGTTGAAGGGGAGGTTGGTTTGGACCATGTGGCTTCCTGCTACAGAATCAAATGGTCTTTGTCCCCACAGGACCCCATCATGGCTGCCTAAGACCGTGATACTACCCTACTACCCTACTAATAAACTTATTTCTTTTGAGGGATAGTGTCAGCTTCCTTTCTACAAAGCTGCCTTCTTTTAGTCATGATATATGCCATGAGATAAGGCTGTATGCATCTTCAAGAAAATGTTTCTTCTAACATGAAACCTGCCCAAAGATATCTGGATTACTTAAATGAAAGTCATATTTAGATCTTAGCCCAACTTGGGTGGGTTAGAGCCAGCTTGCCCTGTTGGTGAGACCCTTTAAAATCACCTTGCCATATTTTTTTGGCTTGGGTGTATCTGAACTTTGCCAAGAACTAATTTTTTTTTCTATTCCTCTTCTTTCTCCATCTTCCCATCCATGGCCAGTCACTGGCTGAAAAAGTCACTTTACTCTCTTGAGTCGTAATTTCTCTCTCTCCCAAGTGTCTATAATAGAAATTTACCTTTCAGGATTAGAAAGAGAGTGAAATTAAGTAATAGGCCAAGAGCATGTCTTGAAAGAGTCTGTCACAAAGCAGTCATCTAATATATAGCAGTACCTTTTCCCATCCCTTCTTGCCAAGGTTGGCAGCCCTTCAGGCTAAAGAGGTTGCAAACTCAGGTTCAGTGACCTCTTCTCACCCCTGAGTTGCCTATTCTTACCCTTCTTCCAAGAATTAAGTGTAGAATAGCAGCCAGACATAGCGAGTGGGCAATCATCCTGCATCCCTGTCTTCATTTAAGGGCGATAGCTGCATGGCAAAACCAGGTCATATAGGGCTATGGCCAGCACTATGGTCAAACCTTTTCTTGAGCACAGTAATAAGGAAATGCTGTTACTCCAACATAGAAAATAAGTCCTGCCAGTTGTGAGCACGAGAGTCCTCCTTCCTTTCTAGTCTGATTCCAGACTGAATTAACAAGCAATACACTTTTGTAATACTGAACAGGGAAGAGAATTATGGCGCGTGAGCTAATGGAAAGTCCAAGGTCATGGATGGGGTCACAGAATAGAAGGCAAGGGGCACTCAATGCCAAGTATAGGGAATCCTAAATCACAGGCACAGGGAAATAACCATCAGGATTGGAATTGAGGCGGAAAGTGAAAGGCAAAAGATAAATCCTTTCTGCCTGGGCACTTTGGACTAAGACCCTAAGGCCATTTTGCATAAACCAGTGTCTTAGGCCAAAGACCCCCTACTACGCAGGGATGCTTAGCGTCAGTTGTGCAAATGACAGCATTTTCAGGTTACTAGTTACAAGTTTCCAGGCATATCTGACTTGTCTCTTCTTTCCAGCACTGATGCCCGAGAGAGTTTCATCAGAAAGCTAGCAGAGTAAATCAACTGTCCTTGATCTCCATATTCATTTTTCCCCTCTGTTTTGCCTTAGAAGTACCTTTTTGAGTTTGTCAGCTTTACCTATCTGTGTAGGAGAGCGAGAATGGCTTGTAGTACAGTTAAGTTAAAATCTACAGCCAACTAAGTAGCTGTCCATCCTCCAGCCACTGCTTTCTTTGCCTCTTCCTTTTGAAAAGGCATGGAAATAATAGCAGGGAGCACAAATCAGCCAGCCCTTATCTGGTCCCCAGGTGATAATGAGACTTCATAGTTACAGCCACGCTCTCTCTATTTAGAAGTGCAATATTGCAATAACCTGGAGTTTTGAATCTTGCTCCCTAGGGACTGTTTGCAAGGAGACAAAGCCTAGAAGGAAAAAAAAAAACAAGGAGGAAATTTCAAGAGACTCATTTTTCAATCAATCTTCCTGGTTTCTCATTATCTGAAGTAGTTCAACAGAAAGCAGTTATTAGAATGATCTAGCCTGATCCATACATTCTCCGGCCCCCAATAGATAGCTTTTAGAATTTAACCTAACCTACTGCCTCTGCGTGTGTGTGTGTGTGTGTGTGTGTGTGTGTGTGTGTGTGTGTGTGTGTGTTTTCAAATCTTATATTAGCAAGCAGGGCTCTTAATGTTTTACTTTACGAAGCCAAAACCCTTTTGGTTTGGTGTTTCCCTTTATAGGATTTGAAACCACTCTATGCTAACCGGTGCCACTATGTTCCCAAGACATCCCAGAGGGAAGCTGAGGAGGTGAGCCACAACGATGCTGCATGTCTTTACCTCATGGGAAAGTCCCTTGTTTTATCTGAAACAACCTTTCTTTACCAAAAAAAAATAGATTTATTTATTATTTTAAGCATATGAGTGTCCTACTTGCATGTACGTATGTGCACCACATGTGTACTGGAGTTACACATAGTTCTGAGACACCATGTGGATGCTGGGAATCGAACCCTGTCCTCTGCAAAAGCAACAAGTGCTCTTAACTGCTAAGACAACTCTTAAGCCACAGAACACTCTTTCTATATTCTTTCTTTCCACAGACATAAGGTTTACTACTAGATGTTTTGAGCTATTTGTTCAGTGGGTCAAAGCACAGTGTTAATGAGGACATGTCATAGATCGGAGCCTTATGAGGCTTAATCAGATTCATTTTGTTCTAGGGTCATGGGCTGACCCTCTGACCCCAGCCAGTAATCTTTCATTGTGTGTCCTTCCCCCATCTCTGCCAATAATGATTCAGTTGCCTGGACTTGGTGTTCAGCTGGAAGAAGATATGAATACCACCAAGACACTGTGCTAAGAAGGGAGAGGCTCAGTGCCACACATGGAATGCTCTGGAGTTCAAATCAGGATAACTGAGCAATCTAGTCTATCTCAAGGTTCTAAGGAGGCTCGGCGTGTCAGTCTAAGAGGCCAGCCTAGGAATCCTGAAGAGGCTCAGGAGAGTATTTCTTTCTTGCCCCACACATGCCCTGTGTTCTCTGTTGCTTCAGCTAGAGGCAATAGCAGTGGCAACACTGGGGGTGGGGGCGTGCACTTTCAGCAAATCACAAAGCCATCCTAACCAGTGGATTCCAGCATATGAAATTCTACCTATGTTTCTGGGAACGTTGACAATTCTCTGTTAAGCTCAAAATGAAAGCCATTCACTGTGAAGATACACCCAAGAGTACATTCGCAGCACAAACCTCAGACTCTATGGAGAAGGGAGGAGCCAAAGTTGGGTGGGTAGGGGAGATGGGCATAGGATGAGTTAGGAAAGGGGATGAATAGGATGCAAATGTGTAGAATGAACTTCTCAAAGAATGAAGGAAAATTACAAAACTAACATCAAAAGATAGCACACCTGTGACTGGAAAGGAAAAAAGAAAGGTGGAGGCAAAATGGCCACTATATCACACAATGTCCTGGGGAGCCACTGTCCATAAAATACAACAGGAATGGTGTTCTTGGAGTTAGACAAAGTCCTAGTCTTACTCCCAAGGCATGATGTTCAATGCTTTTATTACGCTAGTACCATCCAGTTCCCGTCATTTTCCGTTAGCAACCACAAAGTTACCATTTTTTTAAATTGTTTCTGGGTTAGAAGGAGGAAAAAACTGTGTGTGTGTGCGTGTGCGTGTGCATGTGCGTGCGTGTGTGTATGCGCGCGCTAACAGCAAATCAAAAGGCAACAGGTACTTGGATGAAGGACCCAATATGAAGAAAAGTGCCTATTTACTATGACTATTTCTGCAACAAAGCCAAACAAATGTGAAAGTACTTTACTGCACCCTTATTGGGAAGGGAACTTGAAAAAAAAATACTCTTGCAAGCAAGCAAAGGTAAATGCAGACTGTGCCTTATATTTTTAGTTTTGAAAAATGTTTTTGCGCCGGGCAGTGGTGGCGCACGCCTTTAATCCCAGCACTTGGGAGGCAGAGGCAGGTGAATTTCTGAGTTCGAGTCCAGCCTGGTCCACAGAGTGAGTTCCAGGACAGCCAGGGCTACACAGAGAAACCCTGTCTCGAAAAACCAAAACCAAAACCAAACAAACAAACAAAAAAACAAAAAGAAAAAGAAAAATGTTTTTGCAAATGCAAACCATGGAACCCTATTCCAGTGATTCTCTTGATTTCACTGTGATAGCTTTCTTGTGTTAATTTGCCAACTGAACAAATATTACTCACAGTTTCCACAAGTTTGCTTATAATCTTGTTTCTCTTAACTCGATTTTTCCTGTATAAGGTCATAACTTCCTCATCCAAAATTACTCCTTCTACGAGGGCTTTGAGGAACCTTACCCAGGCAGTTAAAGAGGTACTACTGTACTTCAGTGTGCATGTGATGGCCCTCTGTATCCCTTCGTACCAGATCCTCTTTCATCCTGTGTCCCGATTTTCTCATCCCTCATATCCTCATTCCCTAATATCCATTTAATATGACATCTATTGTTCCATATGTCCCTCCTCTCCTCTACCTCTACCATTTATGACTGTGGCTGGGACTGAACGTAATCGCAGATACACAGGTATTTGCTTAATGCACAAGCACAGAGACCTTTCTGCTTAGCCTCATCTTTGGTTTGCATGGGTATCATAACCATCATTTCTGTCTCTACCAGTCACTCACTCACATTTCAATTGCAGAGGACCAATCCTGTCCGGTGCTAGTTTTTCCCGTTGTTGTTTTGTGTCTTCAGGTGAACTGCCCTCAACTTAGCCGTGGACTCTGCACACCTCGCATCCGGGGCAACACCTGCTTCTGCTGTGACCTCTACAACTGTGGCAAGTAAGTCTGGTGCCATGAGCATAGCAGTGACTGTTTGATCATATTGGGTGCTAGGAGAGCCGAGACTGGTGAGTGGGTGTATGGCGGAGATTAGAGAAGTAGTGGCTATTGGTCTGTCACAGATTCCACCTCACAGGCACTACCTGCCTTCTCTGTGCAAGGCACCACACTGGCTACTTTCATAAATGCTTATCTCATTTAATTTTCTTTGTAGTTCATTCTTATTTATAAAGTCTGAGGAGTTGTCATCACGTGATAGAAGAGAAAAATGAAGCTCAGAGGGAAGACACAATTGGCTAAAGGTCATATAGAACTTGAATATACAAGTAGTAATCGAATGGCTGGGATGCAATAAAAGTAGCAGGTATTTTTTTTTTTTTAAGAACAACTTAGGTGAATTAGAGCTGTGTGACAAAGTGATGCAGATTATGAGGGAATAGCCCTTCCAATAACATATTGCTGGCTAATGCTTTTCTATGCATGAGTGTTTTCAGACTTAGTGTAGGAGAGCTCAAGGCCAAGGGAGGGACGGAACAACTGGCCCAGGAGGGCTGGATGGATGTAGCTAGAGAGGCCTGGAAGGGAAGCCATGAACAGGCTCTCTTCCTGTTGGTAGTCTGGAACCAGTTTTTCTGGTTTGAGGATTAAAAACTTGACAGGCTGGAAGCAAAGAGCAGCAAGGGGAGGGTACACCTGGGCCTTTCACTTTCTTTGCTAACACCAATCTCATTTCCTTGGACTGTCTGACAGTAGAGGAAGAGAAATTCAAAGGCTCAAAGGGGATTTAATCTAGGTGGAAGGGCGATGCATAATTATTCATGATGGCCTCCTCCGCTGACTTTCTCCGTTCTTCGTCCTCTCTCTTTTTCTCTCTCCCTTTTTCTCTCTTCCTTTTTACTCCATTGTTACCTCCCTGCCCCCTTTCTTTGCTGCTCTATTTTCCACCTCCCTCTTTCTCCCTTCCTGCCTGATTCTTGACCTCAAGGAGTAGGGGCTGGGAGCTGCCGTGAACTGAATAGGGTCTGAGATCTGGAGGCCCATGGAGAGATCTAAGAAGTGATCTATTACACACACACACACACACACACACACACACACACACACACACACACACACCTTTGCTTTTACAATAGGTATGTTTCAGAAAAAGGATTAGAAAAAAAAATAAAAGGTTACTTAAATCCCATTTATCTGAGCCACAGGTGAATATTTTCAATTTTTAACCTCAGTGGAGACTCAAACCCAATGTATCTTTTTTTTAAATCTAAATTTCACAAAACTGACTTTCATTAAGCAACACTTTCTAGTATTATTTTTAAGGAAGGAGTTTTTTTCTAGTTTATGAAATACTTTTTAATTTTTTTCTTTTTTTTTCCTTTTTCTTTTCTTTTTTTTTTACTCTTACAGGCCTTCCTCTCATTCCCCCTTTCCCTTCTCCTCAGAGAAGGGGAGGCCCCCAGTGGGTACCCACCCACCCTGGTATGTCTGGTCACAACAGGACTAAGCACATTCTCTTTCACTGTGGCCAGGCAATGTAGCCCAGCTAGGGGTGTTGTGTTTTATAAAAAGAAAGGGAATATGTTTGGGAACTGTGTGGTGAGGTGGAAGGGGATGTGGCTCATGCTGAGGCATCCCTTCCTCCTGAGGGACCAGTCATATGATGGATAGTATGGAATAGAGTTTATTTAGGGTATGGGGAGGAGAGTTGAGACGAGAGAGAGAGAGAGAGAGAGAGAGAGAGAGAGAGAGAGAGAGAGCTCCATGAATGTGTGGAGAGAGAGAGGGAGAGGAGTAGGAAGAGAAGGGACAGAGAGGGAAGAGGGGAAAAGGGAAGACGGGAAAAGAGTAAGAGAGACAGAGCAGGAGGGGGCAAACAGCTCGGAACTGTGGGGCAGAGCCTAGAAGAAATGCTAACGAGGGGAAGGGGATCCAAAGGCAGGCAACATTCAGAGAAAGCACTTTCTCCAATCTTTGGGGGACCCACGTGAAGACCGTGCTGTGCACCTGCTACAAATGTGTAAGAGGCTTAGGTCCAGACCCTGCATGCTCTTTGGTTGGTGGTTTAGACTCTGAGCTCCCATGGGCCCAAGCTAGTTGACTCTGAATTTTCTTCGAGGTGTCCTTGTCCATGACAATTTGCTCAATGCTATCCCCCAACTCTTTCATAAGACTCCCCAAGTCCACCTATTGCTTGGCTCTGGGTCTCTGCATCTGTTTCCATCAGCTGCTGGATGAATCCTCTCAGGAGACAGTTATGCTAGGCTCCTGTCTGCCAGCATAGCAGAGTGTCATTGATAGTGTCAGGGGTTGACTCTGTCCTATGAGATGGCTCTAGTCATTGTTTGGATATCTGTCAGTCTCTGCTCCATCTTTATCCCTGAACATCTTGTAGGCAGGACAAATTTTGGGTGGAAAGTAGTAGGTAGGTTGGTGTCCCCTTCCCTCCACTGGAAGTCCCTCCTGGCTTTAGGAAGCAGAAACTTCAGTGTCCATATCCACAACTGCTAGGATTCTCAGAGTCATCCCCATAGACTCCCACGAGTCTCCCCTGTCCCAGAGCTGCCCCCCACTGATTTCCGTTCTCTCACCCAGCCCTCCCCCTTTCCCCACACCTGAACCTACACCTCATTCCCCTCCCTACCCCCTCTCTTGCCAAGTTCTCTCCTTCCATCCACCTCTGATGTCTATTGTATTCCCCTTCTGAGTGACATTCAAGCATCCTCCCTTGGGCCTTCCTTATTATTTGGCTTCTTTGGGTCTGTGGAGTACATCCTGGGTATTCTGTATTTTGTGGCTAATATCCACTTATTAGTGAGTACATTCCATGCATGTCCTTTTGTGTCTGGGTTACCTCAGTCAGGATGATATTTTCTAGTTCCATCCATTTGCCTGTAAAACTCAGGATGTCCTTGTTCTTAACAGCTGAGTAGTATTCCATTGTGTAAACGAACCACATAAGAAAGGAATTTGTTAAGAAGGTGAACTAAACTGTGGACTTCCACGGGGTAGGGGGCATGATTCCATTTCACAGCACAGGGCTAGCCATGACTAAAAAGCTCATAAAATGGAGGGACATTTGCTGAAAATGAAAAACAAAATCTTCCTTTTCACCAGGAAAAGATTAGACAAGGCAACGGATACGGGCCATGCTGTTTCTAAAGATCTACAAATTCTGGAGTAGCTTTAACTTACCCTGTACCTAGAAGTCCAAGCATCTGTCAACATTCTTTCCTAAGTCCGGGTGGCCAAATTCCCAAGGGCAAAACCAACAGAAAAGGACTTGCTTATGTCTCCATCAGTTCAGAAAACAGCCATAAGACTAAATAGGGGACAGACTAGCAATGAAAGGAAAGCATTTTCCTTGACCCAGGGATTTTTGCAGCCAGAGCCAATGGGAGTTAAATTGAAGACCTAAATATAGCTAGCAACCAGCATTCTGAGGCTTGGAGACTTTCATTTTGCCGAACGCGTATTTGTTTCCCTCACACGAAGCCTATTTTTAATCAATTGCCAGCTCCTCCAGGCCATTTCCTGGAAAGGAGGCCAAGAAAAAAAAAGTGGGAACAAAAAACATCAGGCAGTTTTTTGTACAGTGCTACAGAAACAGAGTGTCTACTGTCCCCTCGGACTCGCAGACCTTCACTGACGTCATGGGTGGTGAGGTTTAATGCCAAACATACATTATTCCATTTAGCCTTGTGCAGTAAGGTGGCTTCCTCTAGGACACAGCATCTCTGCGGCGGCCTTTCAGAGCATCTCTGCCTTCCATCTAACTCACTCATCTTTGGAGAGGTCAAGACAATATCACTGATTTTCAGCTTGAAACCTAAAGGAAATGGAGTGGTTTGTGTATGGCCTCAGCTGGGAACACAATGATACAGGACAGCTAACTTCCATTCCTTACCACCTCTAACAAACCTTTACGACATTCCTACTATGTGCCAGGGACTACTGTGTTCTTTAGAAACTCAATGAACCAGAAAGGAAATTTAAAAATATGGAAAATGGGGGTAGGGGGAAGGAAGGAGAGTGAGAGGGAGGGATGGAGGAAGGGGAGTGATGTGTTTATAAAAAATAGAGAGAATATGTTCTATGGGAGTGTGGTGAGGTGTGGGGGAAGGGGGTCTCAGCGGGCCCATGCCAAGGCATCCCTTCCCGTGAGGGACCAGCCACACGATGGTATGGTATAGAATAGAGTTTATTCAGGGCATGGGGAGGGGAGTTAAGAGGGTAGTAGAGGCAGAGAAAGGAGAGAGAGAGAGAGAGAGAGAGAGAGAGAGAGAGAGAGAGAGAGAGAGAGAGAGA
>CM052722.1:86194951-86235254 GCA_028551405.1 Uromys caudimaculatus | reverse complement strand
AGAAGAGGGAAGGCAAGAGCAAGGGGGCAAGAGAGAAGTAAGAAGAGAGGAGGGGGCAAGCAGCCCCTTTTATAGTGAGTCAGGACTACCTAGCTGTTGCTGGGTAACTGCGGGGAGGAACATACCTGGCTGTTGCCAGGTAACTGTAGGGTGGAGCTTAGAATGCTAACAGGGAGGGCGGCAGAGACAGAGACAGAGAGACAGACAGTTAGAGACAGAGAGGGGAGGGGGAGAGAGAAGACAAGAGAAGAATTGCCACTCCAAGCTAAGACGTTGTCTTATTGAAGAGCAGAAAGATGCCTTCCTGCTTTCCCCAAGATCAACTGCCACTTCCTGTGTTAAGTAGTAATTTGTTGCAGCTTTTCTGCTTCTTTAGGCCCACCCAGGAAATGGAGTGCAAGAAGAAACAAGCCCATATTTGATGATCCATCGACGAGGCTTTGCACTCATTTCTCATTCGCTGTGTATTCATCTGTGGTCTTTAATCTTTCTAGTGCTGTTCTAGGCAGTAAGAGAGACACAAAAAAATGTCCTGTAAGACATGGCCCTTGCTTTCGAGAGGCTACAAGTTTGACAGAGACATCATGGTGGCCTTGGGCTTGCTGTAGCACAGCACTCAGCACCGAGCAGCCTCTCAATATATATGAGCTTAAATGAAAAATAATAACAACAAACTGAAAAGGAAAGACTGGGAGTGTTTAGGGGAAAATCTGGTAAGTGAGCACGGGAGCCCTTGAGAAGGCATCGGTAAAGCTTTGAGCCAAAGGTGGGATTTAGACAGGCAGGAAACTGAAGACAGTACCTTCTCGAATCCAAAAATCTGAGGACAGTTTTTGAGTAAGCTCCCAGCATTTCTCGTCTGGGCCTGCTAAGAACTGCAGCCTAGGGGGAGTATAGACTCCATTTTTAACCCAGATTATGGCAGATGGGTATTTGGGCAATTTTTCATTTAAAATTTTTTGTTATATATTTATGTGTGTGTGTTTGTATTTATGTACATGCCAAGTACACATGTACATATCAGATGGTGACTTGTGGAAATTATTCTGGGAGTCAAACTTGAGTCATCAGGTTCAGCAGTAAGTGCCTTTCCCCACTGAGCGTTTTATCAGCTCTGGATCATTTTGTGTCTCACCTTGCTGATCGTGAAAAGCAGTGAAAAAGTTTTGAGAAAAATGAATGGCTTTAAGTTTCAGAAATATTTTAGAAAGATTCATTGAGCACCGATAGACTCTTGCCAGGAGTGTCTTGCAGTCTTGGGGGCACAAAGGTGAGGTCAATAAGAAGGCAAAAAATACAATTTTAGAATAATTTTTTTCTCCGAAAATGGACCAAATGAAATCATGACTCTCAAACAGAAGCAAACCACATTAATTTTCTAAAAAAAATACTATAATTAAGCATTAAGTTTTTTTTGTTTTATGGGTCAGTTTTTCAAAACTAAATAGCTTCGGAACCTGCTCAAATTGAAGCCAACTATACCCCCTGGAAAACTGACTACTTTTTCTTTTTTGAGGTGCTAATTTGTGCATGCTCACTTGTGCATGCTAGGCAAATGTTCTACCACTGAACTGTATATCAAGTCACAAACTATACACTCTGAAGTGAGCTACTCACGTTTCCATGTTGGGGCATGTGTCCTTATAGCATGAGTGTCTTTAAGCACATGGTTCAAAGGTCTGAAATAGTTTCCAGACAGTGGCTCTCATAAGGAAAAAATTTTTAGTATTTGTTATGGGCTAAAGTGTTGCTTCATACAGTCTTTTAAATTTTAATCTGTGTGTGTGTGTGTGTGTGTGTGTGTGTGTGTGTGCGCGTGTGCGCGTGTGCACACACATGCCGCATGTGTGGATGTCAGAGAGCAACTGCCAGGGGTCAGATCTTACCTTCCATTTTAACAAGAGAGGGCCTCTCTCGTTTCTGCTTCTGCTAGCTGGTCCACAAGCTTCTGGACAGTTCTGGCTCCTCCTTCCATCTTGCCATAGGAGAGCTGGGATTGCAGCTGCCTCCACATCTGGACTTTTAAATGTGCATTCTGAGGATATAATTCAGGTCATCAAGCCTACAAGGAAAGCCTTCTGTACACCAAGCCATTTCCGGGCCCTGTCATGCACATTCTTACTAAATCTCCCAGGCTCAGAGAAGTTAAAAATGTTTCTGTCAGACAGCAAGTAAGTTATAGCCAGGGTTCTAGTGCAGCTTGACTCCAGAGTTTGCTAGGGCATACTGCCTTTCTACATGCTCTCTCCACTTACTCTCAGTAGAATAGGAGGTAGGCAAAGATAATTGGAAGGATGTGTCAGAAGGTGACTCTAAGCCACTACAATCCCACACTCACCCTTAGACACATACCTGTCCTTTTCAAAGGGATTGAATCTGTTACATCTTTTGGAGGTAGTAAGTAATGTGTACACTCTCCTTTCCCAGCATCAGTGCCAACTCATAGGACAAACTCAAGGTATGCTTATGAATGGGATCTTCAGATAGATTCATAGAAATACAAAAATTGAATTTCAGATGAACTGAAATATTCTTAAAATTCTACCATGAGGGCCTGGAGACATAGTTTAATGGTTTACTGAAGTTAGAGGCAATTGTGAGCTGCTTGATATGGTCACTGGGGCAACCAAGGTCAGGTTTTTCTGCCTGTAACTCCAGTTTCTGGGAATCCAGCGTTCTCTGGTGCTTCTGTAAGCACACATGCGCGCGCGCGCGCACACACACACACACACACACACACACACACCCACATTCATAACCACACACAAAGAATATAACTGACACATACAGGTAGATACATATAGACACACACATTGGTAATACTGATATAGGCAGCCCTGTAACCACACTGATTTCAATTCCTCAGAGAAATTCATTTTAAAGAATCCTAAACTAAATTTATTTGTAAACTTGAAAAGTTTTTCTTGCGTGAATAATCCCTCTTTGATTCATTTTGGAGATTAACCTTTGGTTTTTTGTTTGTTTTTCATTCTTGGTTTTCCTATAACAGGGAGCTCTCATGTAATAGCCTTTGGATGCTAAGGCATTGCATTGTGTGCTTAATTTTAAGCACAATGCTTCAGGTTACCTGCTCTGCAATATACCAGAGGATAGGGATTTCCTA
This sequence comes from Uromys caudimaculatus, assembly GCA_028551405.1. NCBI lineage: Eukaryota > Metazoa > Chordata > Mammalia > Rodentia > Muridae > Uromys > Uromys caudimaculatus. The sequence goes on along the minus strand of CM052722.1, from coordinate 86,232,130 downwards.
TGAATTCATTTATCGAGTATTTATGCAGCACCAAATGTGTGTCATGCATAGCAGTTGCATGAACTTTTCCCCCCCCGAGATATGAACAAATGTCTGTTCATCCCAGAAAGAGCAGATAGACCAAAGAAATTATTGCACCCAAGGTCAGCTTACTGAACTAGTGAGTTTATTATCTTGTCACTGATCTCTTGGCCTGAGGGAAAGGATTGGTTCTAGGTCCACATCCCCTACTGATACAAAAACCCTGTAAGATGCCGAAGTCCTTTGCATGAAATGGATGCTATTTGCACATAACTTACACACAGCTTTCTGTATATTATAAATTGCCTTTAAATTACTTATAATTTCTAATTGTAAATGTCATGACACAAGACATTATACTGTATTATTTATGGAATAACAACAGGAAATGGTCTATGTATGTTCAGTACAGACCCATGTTTTAAATATCCAATCCATAGCAGATTGAATTGGCAGATGCAGAACATGTAGGGATTACGTCTTTCACATATGTATTTGTAGAGGGAGAGTACAAATCAGTCTGGATCAAGTCATGTGACTCAGAGTAATTAGGCTGAGTGTAGGCATCTTTAGACAAAGTAGCCATGGAGGACCTCTCCAAGGACCTGATATTCTTGAGTTTTGTGTTACATCTCAGTTTTAGTAGTATATTAGCACACTGGGTTTGAGGGGGGGGGTGGAATTATTTGGTTGGCTTTGATTGAGGAGATACTGAAGTCTTTGAAGCCTGAAACAGATTCCAGCTTTACCACTTATGACTTAGCCAGGTCCTTAGCTTCCCTGTGCTTCACACCCATCATTTGAAATGTGGGAGTCTAACATCATCTACCTCAGTGTTTTCAACCTTCCTAATGCTGTGCCCCTTTAATACAGTTCCTCATGTTGTACTTACCCCCAGCATAAAATTATTTTTATTTCTACTTCATAACTGTAATTTTGGTACCACGACCAATCATAATGTAAATATCTGTGTTTTCCAATAGTCTTAGGTGACCCTATGAAAGGATCATTCAACTCCCAGAGGGATGTGACCCACAGGTTGAGAACTGCTGATCTACCCTGTAGACACTGTGAGGGTTTGCAGTGTTGGTAGGCGTTGCTGTGATAATAGAAATGTTTTATAATATGTTCTGTCTAGTCCACTAGCCACTATCTACATATGGCTATGAAGTACTTGAAACATGAGAAGACTAAATGCTTGAACATTAAAATATACTTAATAAAAAAAAGCCACATGTAACTAATGGCATATAACTGACATATGTGGAATGCTAAGCACTGCATCTAGTAGATGATAAATAAATGCTATCTAGGATTAGTGTTAGTGATGATTACAAGAGTCTCTCTGACAAGCAACATTTTGTTATGTTTTGTGTTTTAGATAAACACCATTCACACTTCTATTTATTGTTGTGTTATACTCCAAGCAAACTACAATGATGCTCTTTACAACAGCTCCCCATCTGCCTAGGCAGCTTGTTTTCTTGAAGTACACAGTAGTCAAATACTAGTGGTGAGGGCAAGGGAAGAAGATTTTCTGCTTCTAGGATACTGACTGCACTGTTTCTTCCCATGCAGCAGGGTGGAAATCACCGGCGGGTACTATGAATACATTGATGTCAGCAGCTGCCAGGACATCATCCACCTGTACCACCTACTCTGGTCCGCCACCATCCTCAACATTGTTGGCCTGTTCCTGGGTATCATTACTGCTGCAGTCCTTGGGGGATTTAAGGATATGGTAAGAAAGAAAGTGACTTTGCATTTCACAGTGACTTCTGTTTGGCGATGGTGAACAAGGCTAGGATGTTTGGGACAATGGAGGAATCAGAATGTAGCATATGCAGATGCCTTCAACTATCTCAAGTTGAAATGAGAAGTGCCATCAATCTGTGTATATTTCTTGTGAATGTGAACTTCCCAGTATCTTGAGGCCTATTTTAGGAGTGGAACAGTGGGAGGGGGTTTTCAGTCTTCCTGTTCACTCTGCCTGTGTAAACAATGCGTCCCATACCTTCCCCCAACACTTTTAGTAGAAACTTTCCTACTTACTTTTCTCCTTAATGATCTTTGGGAGACCATGAAGGAAAGAGATTTATGTTTAGCTGTAGGCAGGATTAATGCTAGTCTCCTACAGGAATCCCACATGTAGTCTCTACACTAAATGCATCTAGGCTTTTTTTCTTCTTGTACCTGAAGACTCAGCCCCAGGCTAAGCTCCTTGCCAGGTCTTGCCTTCAGCCTCAGCCTACCCACATTCCTGTTACTCTCTTTGGAATCGTTTCCATCTTTGTGTGTATAACTAACTGCAAAAGCACAGCAGCACTCAGAACCCTCAGTTATGCCTGTTCCCTCGATAACAGTACATACCCTCTTTCTTTGCTTTCAAAACATTTCTCATAATGTATTTGCTACACTGGTAAGCTTTAATCTCCAATTGTGGAGTTGTTAGTTTTGAGCCATGGTTATTAACCTAGCTTCCTATTAGAATTACCTGGAGTATCAAAAACAAAGCAAAACACAGTAAAATAAATTCACACGCTTGAGACCTTTCCCCGGACATTCTGACTCAGCTGGTCTAAATGGAAACCCATCTAGCAATGGATTCTTGAGATCCCTCCAGGTGATTCAGATCTGTAGGTGAGCTTGAGGACCACTGCTACACATGTCCTTAGAAAATGATTTTGTGCCTAGAAGGGATTTTCTTTTGCTCCATGAAGTGAGATAAGCACTTTCTAGACCCTTGGTTGTTTATATCCCCTTTAGGATCCCAAGGAACAGGATCCTCAATAGCAGTCTCTAATCTAACCCTAGTGAGATAGCCAAAAGGCGGTCATGGTAAAATGAAGGGCCCCAGAGGTAAAGGAAGCAACAGAGTTTTGGTTACAAAGTCCCCAGAAGAACTGAGCTGCTTAGGAATATTGGGTGTTCCTGCTGGTGACTCTGTCACGAAAACCCTTCCGTGTCCACCCTTAGTCTATCAGTCTCTCTTATCTCCCTTTCCCTTGTACATATTTCTCATTCCCTCTGTTCTTACTTCAGAAAACCCAAGCACTAAGAGGTCTGTGTGGTAAGCATTGACACAGCAGTCACCCTAAGAACAAAAAGGATTTCCTGTCACCGGGGGGACCTGAGGAAGGTTTTAGAAGACATAGGTGTTTCTGGGTTTAGGCTTTTTTGGAGAAAAAGAATTGCTATAGTTCTCAGAGGCTTTTCTCAGAAGAGTCTTATAGCAGGTGGGGATTTCCTGACTAGGAAGAGCTTTCCAGACGCAGTGGAGGGGCTGCCTTGATTTACCTGCAAGGTGACCCTCTGCTTCTACCCCATATAGTCACAGTGCTAAAAATTTCACTGTTTTTCTTCTACTTCTTCCTTCTCCTCCTCTTCTTCTTTTTCTTCCATATTTTCTGATAGACTTTGCCACCTTTTGTCTAATTTCAAAATTGAGATAATTAAAAAATGAGGTAATTTAAAACTAGGATTTTATTTATATTGTTATTATGCATGTATGTATGTATGTATGTATGTATGTATGTATGTATGTATGCACATGTGCCTGAGGTTAGGGGCGTCTCCTGCAGCTGGAGTTACAAGCAGCTGTAAGCTTCCTGTTGTGGGTGCTGGGAATTGAACTCCAGTCCTCTGCAAGAACAATACATATTCTTAACCTCTCTAGCCCCAGATAGTAACATTTTAAATATGCTGGTTAACATGCCACATAGGTGTTAGAACCTTGTATTACATAACCTCTCTGAGTTGATTTGATAAGTTTTCATGGTGACAGAAGGAATTGGGTTGTGAAGTCAAAATGTGCCTGAGAAAGACAACTTTCTTCAAAGAAAGTTCTGCAAGTTGGGAAGAAGGAAGGAAGGAGACGGTGATGCTCAATGAAATACAGCCCTTCCTAGGTTTTGGCCTTCTCTTCAAACCAAAGATTTGCCACAACTTGAAAAAATCCAGGAGGACATCTCAATGATAACACAAACCTATTTGAAATGTACAATTCAGTGACTTTCAGGACATTCAAAATGCCACGTGGCTATCATCTCTACTTAGTTCTATGACCTTTTCATTAAATGAAACCTGAAACCATGAGACAGCTACTCTTTATTCCTCTTGTCCTGAGCCATCAGAAACCATTAATCTGCTATCATTATGGATATGTCTCTTCTGGATATTTCCTACAAATGGACTAATAGAAAACATGAAGTTCTAAGTGACTTCTTTCACTTGACATAATTTTAAGACTCATCTACCTTTCAGCATATATCAGTGCTTCATTTCTTTTAATGGCTGAGTAATATTTCATTCTATGGACATCCCACATTTTATTTAAACCTATTAAATAATGTATATGTAATATATATTAAATTTATTTAAATCTTTTACAATCTATAGATGGATATTTGTTCCCACATTTTTGGCTATGAAGAAATGCTGTTACAGACATTCATGTAAATCCCAAGTTTTTTCATATAAACTTGAAGTGGAATTTTTTGATTGTATGTTTAGCTTCCAGAGGAGCCAATCTATTTTCCTCATCAGATATCACTTTATATTCTTGCAAATAGTATAAAATAATTCCAAATTCTCTATAAACTTGTTAGCAAAAGATTCTAGTAGGCACAAGATTATAATTTTGACTTGCCTTTCTATAATAGCCACTGATGTCAGGCCTATTTCATGTGTATGTGGACAATTTGTATACCTTCTCTGGAAAAATTGTACATCTTAGTTTTTGACATCTATCTATCTGGTTGGTTTTTTTTTTTTTTTTTTTTTTTTAAGGCAGGGTGGTACTCTGTAACCAAGGCTAGTCCCAAATTCACAATCCTCTTGCTTCAGCCTCCTGATAAATGGGATTATAGACTTGCACTACCATGCCTGGCTTTGCCTGTGTTTTTTCTTCTTTTGAGTGTTTCATCACTTTGCCATTGAGTCCTAAGCATTCTTCTCCTGTTACAGATACTAGACCTTTATCAAAAGTATGATTTACTACAACACACATATTTAAGAGACTGATATTTCCCTATTTGGCTCTTAGTTCTCCTGTCAAAAAATCAATTAAGCTCACATGTATAGATTTATCTTTGAATTCTTCACTTCAGTTATTTTTTTATGTACAGAGGTTAGGGGATTCTGTTGATAGTTCTGATAGTGGTCATGTTCCCTTTAAAAAGGGCATTGTTCATATATTTTTGTTTAATCTTTGTTAGCTAGCTTAGATACTCACCTCAGGTAGATATTAAGTACTCAAACCATTTAATATATGAGAAAACAGATCAAGCAGGCTCAAGAGATTTGCCCAGAACCAAGTAGCAGAACTTGGACTGGAGCCCAGTTCAACTCTTGCTCCTTCTACCCCATCCCTCCTGCCTCACATTGACATTTGCCCAGTCTGTTCTGCTTCTTCAAGTTTTGTAACAAACACTACCTGCTATTTGCTCGGGAGCTTCCTTAACAGGGTGGAGAGCTCAGGAAATGCTGAATATTATTAAACCATAAGCCTGGGAGCCCTGTTGAACACCCATAGGAGAAAAGAAAAAAAATGAAAGCAAAGAAAGACATGGCAAAAGACAGTAGGTTCATGAAATAAGAGAATTCTAGTGGGGGTAGAACATGAGGCCACCAAGGAGATGATGTCATTGAAATGAGAACATGATGTAGAAAGTACTAGAATATAAATGTGTGAGCCAAAACAAAACCCTTGGCCTAGGTCCAAATGGAGTTGGTGCCTGGCATGTCTGCTCCTTTATTACAGTGATCCGGAGTCTGTGGAAGATAGGAGCCAAGTGCTGTGAGCTGGCAGCGCTTCCATACAATGGGCTAGGAGCCACTTGTTTTTTAGAGTTGTTGCAGAGTCCTGGAATGAAAAAAGGGTGTCTTCACCCCTTAACCCGAGAGTGGTCCTAAGGAAATGGCCAGTGCGGTGTTGCTTGATCAGACATGAGAGTTAAGACGAATCTTGAAAAAGCCAACTTATATCTGTACATCTGGTCCCCAAGTGGCGTCTCTGGCTTAGAATAAGTTAGAGAAGAATAAAAGTGGTATTCTTTGCAAAGTCCATGACCATTGTCTCAGTGGATCCAGTTTGCTCCAGCAAGATTGCTTTCACCATTTCCTGTGCCTCCTAGGAACCTTTTGTTTGACTAGAGCTCAGAAAGTTCGTGATCAATAATGGGGAGGGAACTCTTACAATTGGAACTCCAGAATTTAAACGCGTGTGTGCGCGCGTGCGCGCATGCACACACACATATAAGTACTGACAAGCATGTTTTAAAATCCTAGTTATCTATTTGAAACAGAAGCAGATCATCCTTTGGGCATCTAAGTTGCATCATGCCTACCGATCTCTTTGACCCCCCCCCCCCCCATTTTCTCTATCTCCTCTAGCTTGGACTCTTCAGAAGCTTTCCAACACTCACTCACTTGATCTTCCTTTGATGTTTCTTCTGTGCTTCTTTCTCTGTAATAGTTAGCTTTCTTTCAGATACGATCCTGGACCCATGACCTACTAAACACACAGATTTTTTTTTACAGATACAGTTTACATTGTTGGATTGCTTTCCTGTGGTTAGTCTTGATTTATTTAGATAAATAGTTTTCTTTTGTAACAGCTGGCAGGATATATTTCAGGTGGATAGGACACCAAAGAACCAGACGTTCTGGTGCTTCCTCAGGGGTGAAATGTCTTCTTGGAATTTTGGTAGAGAGATAACAGGGCTTCTCAGAGCTCTTCCTCTGTAAAGTAAGGCAAGATCTCAGGCCTCTCCCACACACGAGGTGTCTGTGAGGTGCATTGTAATGACTGGGACCTGTAGATCTCATGCCCTTAGGGATCTAAACTGTAACCCACTCCAAGCAACAGAGCAACAGAACTGTGCGGAAACTTTCTCTAATGGTTTCCCTGCCAACACCCTGATGCACGCTCACCTGTGCTGCTGCCAAAACCTACCCACATTTTCACTGCTGAAGAGGTACCTCCTGTTCTGTGTTAACGTGGTGTCAATACATACAGGAAGGAAGACATCCATTTTTCAGATAATTCTTGACTACCCACGAAAATGGAAAAGGGCTCCACGACATGGAAGATGGAAAAGTGCGGGGTTGCATGTCTGCCTCTCCGATGGAGTGCCCAGAGTGACAACAGAGCACTCAGGAGGCAGAACACAGTCCCACAGTCCATAATGGAGGTCCTCAGCATGCTTTCCCGGGTGGGAAACCGCAGACTCTGGGATGATTGCTGTGGTTACCAGTCTGTGTGCCCGGGTGCCACAGGAACGGGTCCCTGGTCTGAGCTTACCCTTAGGGCATCCACCTGCCAGGCAGGAAGGGGAAGGCAGAGCCAACACAGGAGGAAACCAGTTTGGTTTTGAGTGAGTGCCAAGAGTACAGAGGGAGGGACTGGAAGAGAGACAGCCTTCTCCTGGAGATTTAGGCTCTGCTCTTTAGGTTGACGCTGCCCCCCACCCCCACCTCCCATGAAAAGGTGGTCCTTGCTTGTTCAAACCACTTTATTTGATGGTGAATTGAATGCATACACCTTACTCAGGGAGAACCAAGGATTAAATACCTTTTGTAGGAAGGAATGCCCAGAAAGGGAAGTTCATTGGCTGAACACTCTGGGCCTATCTAGACAACTCATTAGCATGGAGAACTCCAGGTTTTTACGCGACTTACTGCCATGGTCCTCTCAGTAGGGTGTTGTGGTTATGTGTTCCAGATCAGGAAGAGTTTGGCAAAGAACTAGCCCGACTTCTACTGTTCTCAATTCTGGGAGTCACAGGGTTTGGGTTCACTCAACTTCACCAATTCTTCTCTCTGGTGGTGTGGTCCACTTGCCCCATAAAAACATTTACCCTGGATTTAGATCCATGTGGTACAAAGCACGTTTCTACTTGAGAAGTCATGAGCAGGCCTCTAATCTGGACAACAGTGGCATTGACCCTGAGAGGGTTACACCTGCCAGCCGGTTATAATGATTCATACACTGTTTTATTTGCAAAAAAAGAATGAAAGTGTTACAAAATGATTTCAGTATTTCTATAGATTTGGATTTTTCAAGATAGAAAGTTGTGAGGTGGGAGAGTGAATAAATGGCTCAGAGTTTAAGGACACTTGCTCTTGTAGAAGATGCAAGCTCAGTTCTTAGCACCTATGAGATAGCTCACAACTATCTGTAATTCCAGCTCCGGGAGAACCAATGCCATGGTCTGACCCACACAGACATGTCCTCACATGTTCATATGCAGACACAGGCACATATAAATAAATAGAATTTTTTTTAAGGTGGAGGGGGTTGGAGAAATCTCTCAGTGGTTAAGAGCACCTGTTGCTCTTGCAGAGGCCCAAGATTCCCAGCACCCGCATCATGAGTCACAGCCACTGTAACTCTAGTTCTGGACCGTCTGACATGCACTGGGCACGCACATGGATGTGGTGTACATGCACACATGCAGGCAAAACACTCACACACATAACATAAAATACGTAAATCTAAAACAAATTTAAAGCTTGAGCAAAACGACATAATATGTATTAATTGCAAAAATATTGGCTTATATATTAAAAAGCAAGAGTTTCCATTTTTTCCTAATATTACTTCCCTCTGCAGGGGTAACTACAAATAACAGGTTGCAGTGATTCTTTCCAGAGTAATTTCTTTGTATTTATACACATAAATATGTAACTGAGATTTTTAGAACATGAACTAGAGCACACTATATTAATTTATCACAGTAGCCTTTCTTTTTGCAATACTGGGGATTGAATCCAAGACCTTGTACACGATAGGCAAATGTTCTACTGCTGAACTATATCTCTAGCTCCACAGTAGTTAAAGAAATAACAATAGGGGCTGGAGAGATGGCTCACTGTTTAAAAGGAATAGTTTCTCTTCCAGAGGGCCTATAATTTCCAACACCCACATGGCAACTCACAATCATCTATAACTCCAGTTCCAGGGAATCTGACATCTTCTTCCAGCCACCTCAGGTACCAGGCATACACATGGATGCACAGACATACATACAGGCAAAAGACTCATACACATAAAAAATAACAGTATACTCTGGAAAGCTTTGTCACTAAATATAGGTCTGAATATTTGTTTATCGATAGCTGGGTGATATGCTGTTATATATTTGTGTTTTGGCTTACTTAACCATTCACAGGATGGTGTGTAATATATTGTTTATAACTTGTTTTTCTGCAGAACCCCACTCTTCCAGCACTGAACTGCTCTGTTGAAAATGCCCATCCAACTGTTTCTTACTATGCGCGTCCCCAAGTGGCATCGTACAATACCTACTACCATAGCCCTCCTCATCTGCCACCGTATTCTGCTTATGACTTTCAGGTATGTTTGGAGAGAAAAAGAAAAACCTCTTCATTCCCTGAGCTGTAACCCAGTCCTTTTTATTGTCCTTGACTTATTTATAGAATCTTCCCTTTGCTTTTGGAATTGATAGGAATTAGCCCAGGCTCTCTACCCCTGATAGCTTTTATCAGCGTGTAGGAACCAGTGACTAGATTAAGGACCAGCAAAGTGGGCAGAGCATAAGAGAAGAAGGGAAATGGGAGGAAAACAGAGGAGGAGGGAGGATAAGAGTAAGGTATCCAAAATTGTATTTAAATACACCAAGAGAAGATAATTTGTCTGGGAGATGGCAGCTTGAATAAGTTACTATGGACCTCTGTTCAACACTGGCTTTTGCTATAGGGAGAGGCATAGCCCTGAACCTTGACATAAGGGATCTCTGAGCCACAGAGGTCTGAATCAAACCTCCAAAACAGAAGTCTTTTTCAAGCATCCTAAGTAGAACAACATAGAGAAAATACTTTTACAACACTCCCTGTTTTCTGTTTTGTTTCATTTGCTTGTTGGTTTGCGTTTTCATATAGGTCAGAAATAGTGTTACTGAATTTGCACTTTCAACTTTTTTTTTTTTTTTTTGATCTGTGCCTAAGTGCAGACAAATGGAAGCATAAAAGGGATTCATTGTGTTCAGAGCACAGACAGAGGAGGCACTTTGGGAAAACACATCAAATGGGTCTTTACATATGAACGGTGATTGTGCTCATAGCTTTCCTTCACTATGACAAAACCTATGAGGTCAAAATAAGCTTCTAAACAGGAGAGAGCTATTCTCGCTCACAGTTTTGGAGGCTTCAGTCTGTGACCAGCTGCTCACATTGTACTTGTAAATATTACATCACCTCCTCAGAGTGCTGGGGACCAAATCAGCCCCGTGGGTTTCAGCAAAATCCAAATTCTATAGGGCATTACCAGTTCCTACTTTTTCCTACAGAAATTAAACTTAGTGTAGCTTTATCTAAATCTTGAAGGTTCCCAGTCATATGTCCCAGTCTGGGATGTTAGGTTAATTCCTCTCCTTTCCTCATGAACTTGTCCTTTTCCTGTCCATTTGGTGAATTGCCAAATTTCAGTTCAAAAGACTCAGCCTATGAAAAATGCAAATGGCGTTGCTTATATTCTTTATTCAGCACCTGAAAGTACATGATGTTTCACTGAAGCCATTATAAATGACTCATAGAAATTGAGCTCATTTAATAAAAGGATTGCTTCAACCCTGTGGGGGTGGAGGAGTTGGTGGTACAGGCTGTCTTGAAGCCCAGAAAGCCATTTCTGCCTTTTCTTTATTTCCCCTCCCCTTTTAACGTTCCCCTTTATTACCCTTTTTTTTTTCCTATTCCGCATTTTCCTTCTTTCATCTGCTCTTCTTTCCATATTTTTAGCCTTTTATTTCAAGGGCAGAATGCAGGGGAAATGTTTTCAAAACCAACAAATCCTGGAGTGTCCCCCCTTTGAGACACAATTTCTCTAACTAGTCATTGTCACTAGGCAGCGCCAGGGAGAGAGAGATGTTTATCTTCTGAGAGATGTGCAGACACTGAAGGATGGGGACAGGCTCAGGGCAGGGGAGGGGGTGTGGAGATACCTGTGTTCATGAATGGTGGCTTCCCACTTTGCACCATTAGAGTATATTATGTGCCCTCTTAGGTATATCAGAGGATGGTCTGTAGGTCACCCAGGCCTTAGAGGCATCTCAGAAAGCCAGAGCTGACTAGGCCAGTAGTCGCTGGCTACTTAGATGTTTCTTGTAGTTTGTGATGTGCAGTAAAATTCAACTCTCACTCACGAACCAAAACACACCAAGCCAGTTCTCTAGCTACAACAAAGCCAAGTATTTCCCAAGGTGCTTGCCTGTTGCTAGGAAACTGCACACTGGTACTGTGGGCCTTTTTCTTCTCCAACCCCCAAGGGTATGTGGACTGCAGCCAGTTAGCTCCCTAGCTCTGCCAGGAACCTTTAAATTTATCCTCCAGATTTCCAATGTTGATCTCAGAGGGAAATGAGGACCACCTCTTGTCTGCTGCCCACCCCTCTGATAGTTACCAGCATGAAACTGAGAAGTGAGGCCCAGAGGCCGTCGGACTAGCTTCTTTATTATCAGTGTACACAGAGGCCATTGCACTAGCTTCTTTATTATCAGTGTACAACTGCCACCCACGGCAGCTGCCACCCACTGGAGCCTTTGAACGGCTCTCAGGAAGCAACTGACTTCAGCTCTACTGCAGGGCCATGTCCTTCCCTTCTGTGGTCATGAACACCTAAAAGTGCCCTGCTGCTTCTTGCCATCTCTATGGTGGGATTTAGGACAGAGTGCCACATACATGCTCCGTCACAGAGATTCTCGCCTTTGTAGGGTTTACTTTCCTATCTGATGAAGAGGGACATTCTTATTAGAAGAAAGCAACGAGAGAAAAGAAAAGGAGGATGGATTACTTACTGTTCTTACTGCTGTGATAAAGTACCTGACAAAAAGAATTTTAGGAAGGGGTTAGTTAGTTAGTTACTTAGTTAGTTAGTTAGTTAATTACTTAGTTTTTTTGAGACCTGGTCTCATTATGCAGTCTTGACTGGCCTGGAACTCTCTAGATAGACCAGGCTGACCTTTAACTCACAGTGATCCACCTGCCTCTGCCACCTGGGATTAAAGGCCTTTGTCACTACACCCAGCCTAAGAAGGGGCTATTTTGACTCACATTTCCTTGTGCTTGAGGGCAGGATAGTGACAGGACTGACACCATAGTCACATTACTTTAAGTGAACAAGTTTGCCTGATGATCTAGCAATGTGGTTTTTTTTTAGAACATACCTGTTATTAAATAACATACAACTGAACTGTTTTAGTAAAGCCTATCTTCTTGGAGGGAGGAGCAGTTTAAGCTTAGGAAGACATCTTGCTTCTCTTGGTCTCATCTTTGAAGTTGTATTGCTTTTAAAGTTTCTCTGGGTTCTCTAGCCCAGTTATTTAGTCATTACTCAGAAAATTGGTAGGGTAAAGGAGGAAGAGGAGGGTGGCTACTCTCTTCACTCCTAACATTATGTGATGCAGGTATGTCAGTGTCTCATCTAGGACCTAGGAATCTCTGGTCATTGTCTTCTCAGGAGTATAGACGTCTGGCCTGGGCATGAGATTCTGCCAACTAGTCTCATGCTCTGGAAGCCTCATGTCAGGGTTGGCCAAATATTGCTATGTGATCCAAAGTGTGACCTCTCTTCCACCTCAGCTCTGGGTTGAAATAGTATTTGAACTCTTGGGAAATTTAGTGTAAGTGGCTCTAAAAAAAATATCAGATACTCACAGAGCCCAGATACACTAGAACACCGCAGGTCTCCTATTCTGTACTCACACTGTAACTGTCCCCCTCCGTTCTTTACAGGTTAGTATCCCCACATGAGAGAGAATGAGGTTTTTGTCTTTCTGAGTTTGGGACATAATGTTTAGTATTATACTCTTAATATCTCAATAGATTGATTTTAAAAATTCATATAGCAGCTCTTTCCCCAAAGTTAGACAAACCAAAAGTAATATTGAATTTTCATTCTCTCTGGTAAACTGACAAATTGTTCCTCATTCTTATACTGGTTTTTTCACCCCCATGCCTTTATTAAGCCTTGTTTTCTGATCTATGGTGTGTATGGTTAATGAAAGGAATGGTGGTTTATATGGAATAGGACTTCACACCCCAGAATCCAAGCAAGCCAACTGATTTGTCTAACCTCGGTTTTTAGTCCGCGACATGGGCCCCCAACCCCTAGACTTCCCAAGGACATACTCCTACATAAAAGTTTTTTCTAGGGATCAGTTACTTAGCTTCATTAGAACATTCTTAAACCCTAGCTATTCTGAAAGACTAGTTGTAATGCTTAAACCATAGCTTAGGAGAGAGGAATGGATGGGCTGAATGACACACACAGAAAATGGGGTGATGTCTTCAAGAGGCCACACAGCAGAAGCGACAGGATTGAGTAACTGTCTAGATGAGAGTTAAAGGGGCAAGGGAGGAGGATCCCCAGTGTTTTCAGCCTGAGTGACTTGATATGGGGCTGTTTTATGTCCTTTACCAACACCATAAGATTTAAGAGCTGTTTTCCTAAACAGGAACGAATTTGGTGTATATTCATTTTAAATAGTAATGGCTATGGAAGGAATTGCAAACTCGTTGCCTGAGCTTTTTTCCTCTTCATTACACAGCATTCCGGTGTCTTTCCATCCTCCCCTCCCTCTGGACTCTCCGATGAGCAGGAGCCCCAATCGCCGTCTCCTTCACCCAGCTACATGTGGTCCTCCAGTGCACCACCCCGTTATTCTCCACCTTACTACCCGCCTTTTGAAAAGCCACCCCCTTACAGTCCATAGAGAGGAATACCTGTTGGCGATTGAGATTATTGTGGCTTTTGTATTTCTGCTCTAGTGGGAGTGTGTAGGGTACATCTAAAGTGTGACTCTTCTACATAAAGTTTTGCAACAGCTTGCCAAGCTAGGGAAAGATAGGGATGAAGCTTATTCATTATCAGGGAAGGGCAGGATTGGCTAGGCCAAACCCAGTACTTCCAAGAAAGGAAGTTCACTAAGTAGGGCTGGGGAGCCAGTCCAGCAAGAAGCCTGGCTTCTTCAGATCTGCATTTCCTGATGCTCCACCTCTAAATAGTACAAGTGTGGCTGGCATCTGCTTCACTTTATGTAAAGGACTGTTGTCCTCAGGCCCTTGGTAGATGGCCATGATAGTACCTTGGTTGAATCACCCGGTCTGTAGGCTCTATCTTTCCCTACTGTTAATGTCACTCTTAGGAAAATTTCCTAGCTGGTTGGGCTACACAGTAGTTCCAATACGGAAAGTTCTGGCTTTTTGTTTGCTTGTGTCTAGATATCTTTACTCTGTTCTCCGAGTCTTGTAAAAATGGCTGTTGTGATCATTCAGCTCAGCTTTTGTGACTGGTACCTTCTAAGGGGAAACGTGCAATAGTCCCTTATCGTGAGTGGTGAGAGATCAGGACTGGCTGATGGAGAAGCGCTGAAATATGGAGCAACATGTGTGCTGTTTTCAGCAGATCTCAGTATACATCTGACAACTTGGGAGACAGTGTTCCTACTATATGTTGTATTATTACAAAACACATTTGCTACTGGAGATAGAAATCTTACAGTTGAAGTTCAGAGTTTAAAAATGCTAGATTAGATTGGGTCATGGTATGAATTGTTACTTATCTTTGTGACTACTTAATCTTCAGCTACTGTGCTTTAACCCCAGCAAACCGCACGATCCTGCACCCCACCACTGAAAAGTCATCTGTATTTTAAAGCTACTGCTCTTATTGGTCCTTTTTTTTCCTGTTGAGATCAATTGTGACAGCATTCAAGATTATGAAAATGTTATGCCATTTCAAGTCTTCAAGAACTCAAATAGAGCCAACTTGACAAATTCTTAAGTGTTACGCATTAAATCCATCTGGTATATTGTGGTAGTTGTATAGCTGTTTTAATTATACGGAGCTTTAAACCACCAAGCTGTTGAGTAAAAACACTCTGGCACCCATGCCTTCACTCCAGCAAGAACACGTTCACTGGGATTTTATTTTAACCCGAGAAATGGTTTAAGAGAAGATTGATAATCTACACTTGTATTATGTAAAAGTAAAGGGGCTTCAGAGGACGCCTAATTGGATAGTTCTGCAAACACAAGAACATAACACTGGAAACATCTCCAGCCCATTTCGCTGCCTTCCATCTTTGATGGTTGGAGGTAGCAGACAAACGCTGGTGCTCCCATTTACCTTGTAGACACCTGGTCATCAAGAATCACCAAGGCACAACAAGTGCACTCACTGTTCACAGTAAATGTTTGCAAAATACTCACTTTAACTTGCAGTGTCATATTCTCTTATCCAGACTTCAAACCCAAAAGACTACAATCCTTTTATGTTACACAAAATTACTGTTATTTTTACAGTTCTGAACATATTAAACTTCTATTGGGTTTCAAAAAGGACTAATAATCAATTGACTTAGACAAATATCTAAGGTTTTTTTCTTGTCATTTACACTTTACCCCTTGCTTTAGTGAATGTGTATATTTTAAAGGCACCATTACAAAGTATATCTTTAATGATCACATTTCTTAAAGTGTTAAGATTCTATGACTCATTTCTATGTATTTTTTTTACTTTACAAAATAACTTGAAACAGTATAGATTTTGTAACACTTAATTTGAGCAGCTTTTTTTTATTACATTGAATTATATCAAGTGCATGCTATCTTAGGAAAATTAATATTTGCTGCTTTACTCTTCTGCAAAACATTTGCTGTAATCAAGGAATTTGTATTTCCAATGTATCTTGACTGCATTTTATAACATTTACTGCTTTCTTCCTAATTCTGCATTAAAGTATTGAACTGGGCATGATATTAAAATATTAATTCAAAACCTGTATAAATTAGATGCTTAAAATCTGTATCACTGCCATGTTGGAAACCCAGACAGCTTTTGTGATGTTTCAAATTAATAAAATTATCCTCCTATCCACTTACAGGTATTCTTGTGGTGTGTTCAAAAGTACAGCAGGTACTCTAAACCAACTGGCAAGGCCAACTTAACTTTTAACTGCAATGGTTTGAAACACAATGAGACATGCTTAACCAAAACACAAAACCTAATGACAATTTCTGCCATGCTTCTCTCCTGCTATGGAAAAAAACCATAAAACAATAGGATTGAAAGCCTATATAATTCATTCACCACAATCTTGTAAAAAATTCACTCAAAAATTAGAATGAATACGTTTTATTTTGTCATAAACTCTATGAACTAATATCAGGTAATGGTTAACGAAAAGCAGAACTTATGTCATGATAAGGGAGATTGTACAAATATGAAAATTACAGTAATTGGGGAAATGAACAAGGTTTCAGATGACTAACAGAGGTAAAGAAGCCAGTGCTATTGAATTTACATTTAATTCCTCAAAATACACGCACTATAACATTTTCAGTGCCTACAGCAGGGTTCATTTGTTTTTATATTTTTAGGCCAATGGAACAAACTCTTCAGTGACTCTGTGTGGAGGATAGTGACCACCAAAATGATAACAAAATGTCTCCATTTAATCTTATGAGAATGCTCTAACCTTTTTAAAATGTTGGCTTGTTCTTTGAACAAATTTACTATTTCAAATAGATTCTACCAAAAATAACTACAGATAATTTAGCAGTTGAGCAAAATTGAAGCCAATCTGAAAGAAAAATAGAAAAAATCAGTAGTCAGAAAGTAAAAAAAAAAAATATTCACAGTAGATTTTAAGCAGCATTTTGCTACAAAATTCCAATCTAAGAATGGCTAGGGGTAAAGAATTATTGTCCAGAGGGGTATTTCACAAAAAATTCTGAACTTCAGATATATAAAGTTACTTTTAAAAAATCCCCAAACACACGTAAGAGTCTCCTGGCAAAATCGCAATTTAACTTCCTAGCTCTTCTCCTCCCTGCAAACTCCAGAAGCTGCTTCTCAGTAGGCACAAAGCTTCAAAGTTCTTACTAGAGACTGGCAGAGCACAGCAGCAGTGCTGAATCGTTTTACCAGTGTTATTCAGAACAGATACTTTTTCATTATAGAATTCCCAGTCTGTTGTAACAGGCTTGTAGAACTAGCAAGTTTTATTATGACAAACTGATTTTGCCTAGCAGGTGACACCAAAACATCATTATCACTGACACTGGTAGAAGTAATTATGTCTAATTGCTGAGAATGCATTCATGAAACTCACATTTCAACTGAGAGCCTTTTTGAGCAGACCCTATACTCAAAAGGTAGTGCCATCAATAGCTACAGAGCAAGGGAATGAATATTGTGATCAGACATCAGAGTTTTGAGTTATAAAGTGATTTTAAGTTTTCTAAGAGTTAGCTTATGATGGTAGGCCTAAGCTTACCAAAAAGAAAATGTAAATGTACAGCACTCTACTTCTTGGTAAGCGGGGACTACCTATTTCCTTTGTATTACTGCAAATACTGATTCTTGATACCCTTAGCTACCAACTTAACACACATTTAAAACTTAATCTTCACACCTAGTTTACCCAGAAGAATGAACTATATATGAAAAAGTATGATTAAAGCTTTAAGTTCAATGTCAAGAAATAGACAAAAATATACAGAGAATGAAAATACCTATGTTGAACTAAGAAATATATAAGCAAGATCACAAATGACTGACAACTATCCAACAACCATTTTCAGTATCTATTATTTTTCCATTGCAAAACATTGTTAATTTTTTTTACAGAATTGTATTAAATCTGTTATAAATGCTAAACTATGTTATCTGTTCCAACCTGCTTTCTTTTATTACTAGCTCTTGGGTAAATTTTAAATTCTTCTAAGTGTTTAAATATGTGCCATCTTAAAAGGAGGAACGCTGGTATTATTGTCAAAATAAACAGGAAGCAATGTGCCTATAATATTCCAGTTATGGTTTCTGCTATAATATAGCAGCAGTTTGCACATGGATTGGAACTTGTTTTAAGGGGTTAAAAAACTCAAAAAGACCTTGTTGAAATGACAATTCTAGATTGCCGTTTAAACTACTTAAAATGAAAACTTCCTACTGGAGATTCTAACATGAGCATTTAAAAAGCTGTGCCAGCAGCCTCCCACCCCAAAACCACACACCTCATCTATGGAATCTCAACATACATTCACTAGCATTACATATAAAAATGCATTTGGTGGCTTTCAGATAAATTAACAGCATTTTGTGGGAACATTTTTAAATCATAATTAACAAAAGGAGCTCTCCAGTCAACTCGACTGCTGCTATCATATAAAGGCAGAAGAGCAAAGATAAGCACAAAAGAACCTCCTGTCTGTACTACATGCATGTCTGCTAGCTCCCCCTACCTCTGGAACCACATTTTAAAGGTATACAGTGGCCTTGCCATCAAAATCAGAGTATGGCAATCTAAGCAATGGTTAATCCTAGTTAGCTAAAACTAACTGAGTCTTCATAGGAGAGACTTGTTTGCATGGCTATTTCATGGTGGGAGAGAGGCAGAAGGCTGCTCTCCATTTGGACTGACAGAATAAACCACCAAGTAAGGACTTACTCTGATATTTACTAGCGCAACTTTTGGACGTTTATTACTTCTTATGCCATATAAAACACAACACACTTAGTCTTAACATTAAGAACATTGAAAAATCAGCAGTAGAGTGTTAACCTGGAAGGGGAACATTAGAAGCTGTACTAGGGTATTTTAGCAACTCCAGTAATTTTCAAAGAACATTTAGATTTCTTTAAAATCTATTCAGAAAATTATGTCCCTGCACCTTTACAAATGTACCTTTTTACATGAGCTGAGAGCTAAACTATACAGATCCTTCAGGGGTGTTCAATCTCTACTCAAACTTGTAGGAAAAATGGTTTCTAAAAATTACCAATGCAACTAGTCTACTTTCAGAGGTCATGGTAGATCAAATTAACATGTTTTCACCTTGACTTGTTTTACAGATCTTCTGAAATCCCTGCCCCTTAATTCAACCCAAACTTCCTGATATTCCAAAAGTTCAGTAAGATTCTGGTATTATAAATTCAAACTCAGTACTGCCATCGGTTACATTCTGTTTAAAAATGGAATCATTTTCTTGCTGAATAAAAATATCTTCCCAGAACGTTGACTTGTTCTGAGGAGGAGTAGATGTGGTCCCTACTGGAGGCTCTTTTCCAGCATCAACCTTATACCCAACAGCATCATCCTTCATGACAGGCATAGCACTTGACTTATTAGAAAGGTATGCATACTGTCTGATCTGTAAAGACTTACATGGATGTAAGCGATAAAGCTTTGAGTCCCCAGAAGGATCTTGACTATGAACTGACTTTATGTGTGAAGACATAAACTGATAGTTGATGAAAGATTTGCCACATGCTAAACACTGATACCTTCGCTCCCCTGTATGATGAATTTCATGCTTTGTACGATATTCTGCAAGAGGAAATACCTTATCACAGTAACGGCATTGATACTTCTTCTCCCAAGAATGAATGTTAAAATGTCTTCGCAAGCTTGTAAGACAGACATATGACCTTTTGCATACAATACAAATATAATAGACCCTTCCATCTACTATTAACTCATAGTGATCATCATGTTTTACTTTCATACGCTTGTTTGAGGGCTCACTGCCAGATGTTTTTGGTAGCTCATTCTCAAGTCTGGCCTCCCCTCCATCAGGGTCATCTTTGACAGGGATCACTATATCATAAGTATCTTCACCGATATTTGCATAAACCTTGCAACCAGTTGATAAGCCTTCAATTTCAGTAGCTGTATCTAACGTAATGATCTTCTGACCCTCCATTACATGTTTTGACCTTAAACCTGGATCATTAGTGTTTCTAGTAATTACATCTGAAATTTTTAAAGAATTGGAAGGTGGCTCTTGAGGAAGTATTGGAATCTGCATCTTCTGTGGCAATGATCCATCAAAAGTGGTACTTTTGGAGGTGTCAGCCTGTGGGACCAAAGATGTATTACTGACTGCTGAGTCTGGACTGGAGCTAATGATGTCATCGTCATCATCTATAATTTCTTCCTCTTCCTCAGCCTTGTTTCCTGTTAAAACAGCACTGTTAGGCGTCTGCTGATTCTGTACAAGTAAATTGACTGAAGAGGACATATGATTTGGGAGTGAAGAACTGACACTTGGTGGTGCAGTAAGTGGAGCCTGATTTAACAAAATAATGTTAGGAGTCAGATGTGTTGAAGCTGAAGACACTATCAATTCCTCACTTCCTTGTGTTTGGCTTAGAGTTGACTGATTCACAGGAGTGGGAAGTTGAGCAGGTGCGATGTTTGTTACAGGGGGAGAGTTATTGCTAGTGCAAGGTGTCACTTCTGAAATAGCAACAGAGGCTGGGTTAGGCTGGACCTGTGTTGCTGTGTTGTTACTTGGCAAATCCTCCTTTGCAGGCAAAATTTCAGAGCAGAAAATGACATCATCATCATCATCATCATCTGAATCAGTAACAATGATCTTTTTCGTTTCATAATCTTCAGCAGAAAGTGAAAAAGACTCAGTTATAATGGGCATTACTGTAGCCCCATTATCTTGGGCTTCATCTTTTGATTTTTCTATGTCAAGGCTTTTGTCACTAGAACTAGAAGGTAAGGTTTCAGCAGTACCATCCTGTGCTGTACCTGATATGCTTTTAACCTGTGACAGTGGGACACCAAGCTCTGCTATAAATTTTACTCCTAGTAACTGCCCCGATTTAATTAACTCGTCAAGTAAATCTGCTCTGACACGGACAATTTTGGAACTGTAGATATAGTTCAGAATTTCTGCAAAAATCTCAGCCCTTATAAAGCTCAGTTCAACAACTTGCCCAGCAACTGAGAAGAGCTGATGGAAGTATGTACTTGAGGCTGAGAGGATGTTCCTATGGGCCCGGAATTTTCGGTCTTCCACAATAACGGTAACATCACAAAAGAGTCCATGACCACGCTGTTCATTCAAGGAGTTCAGCAGACTGGCAGAATATTGAATGTCTGTAGCAGAAATCAGTTTTCTACTCTCCATGCCTATAAGGGAAAGAGAAGAGGGAAAGAGGGGAGGATTAGGGAGGAAAAACCCCTAAAGTACCTGACTATTCAGAGTGTGAGGCACAGACGTGGCAGACAGTTTACATTTTAATCAGAATTTGGTCTAAATCTTGACTTTTAAATATGCTGCTTATGTACACTAGCTTTGGACTGTGTGTCAAATCTTCGGACTTACTCTGAGAAAAGTCAAGAAAGTTTTAAATTGCCATGCAGATCTCAACAATCATCTCCTTGGTCACCTTCCTTTGAAAATCAGCAAAATGCATTTCCATTAATCACCCTTTTAAAATTAGAATTCACTTTCCTAGTCCCAATTTGAATGGTTTAAATGCCAGAACAGTTTAGTTTAACATTAAGTTTAACATGAAGTGTTAAACTTTAAGTTTGACACTTTCCAGAGGTGCAGTGTTAAACAGGGCACCGAGTGAAGTCAGCACATACTCCCTTGACAAAACAAGAAAATAGAAAGGGAAAGTGTTCCACCTCAGAGCTTATTTGATAAAAATTGCAAACAAATTTTGTTGGTAAAAAAAATGATGCTCACTAGTGTAAGAACCTACTTCTCTTCAAATGAGTTAGTGAAAACAAGAACAGTAACTTACTGGAACAGAGGCAGTATTACTACAGAGAAGATAGCAAGTGTTTCTGCTATGTGACACTCCACTTTCCTTTTTCATTTCACAGAAGCTATTTAGTTAACAGTGCATCCAGAGTGTAAAGGGCCCATATGCATATTAAAATATTTATAAGCGCAAAAGACATGTTATATACGAATATTATGCATTAACCATTCCTTGCTAAGTACATATGGTAAAGAATTATTTTATTAGTAAGTTACTAAAGAATGTCACCATCACCTGGTACTTACGATACACACACATACATACACACACACACACACACACACACACACACACACACACACGCACACTCACACATAAACACACAAGGGCGGCAAGAGTATCTCTGTGTTTAAAGCATGATAACTTAAGAACAAACTATGGACAAAAGTCTAAAAGTCAAGAATTAAAAACATGTTAGCTATTCCATTTTAACAGCACCAACGAATTACAGGCAACCATAAAGGCATTCATCACAAAGTGTGACCTTTAGACAATCTGCCAACAATCCAAAATATGAAGGTTTCAACAGAAACCACTTTGAAGTGAAGAGGTTTCTGTATATGGCCACATGATTTTTATCACTGGAAAATATGTTTTTTTCCAACGTGGGAATGATCCAAATGCACGTGTCTAGGTGATACTGGGACCTGGTTTCATTTTGTTTAGGTATCCAGCTGGTCAGGGTTAACCCAGGATCAACCAAAGTGGGTCTCAAACCTTTCCTCCCCAGAGATTTGCGACCTGACTATGGAAAAGACATCTCACAGCCTTGTGTAACAAATCTTTGGCTGTTGACTGGTGTAGAGGGCTGGTGACAGTAGGGAAGAGATAAAAGCCAGAGGGTGAAACAAACCAACAACACGGGGCTCACTGCAGCTGCTGAACATCTCTCTCACCATCTCCCTCTTCTTCCTTTGAACCTAGATGCAATTGAGTTTTGAAATGCCAATTCACGTGGAAAAGCTAGTCTCTTACAAATACAGTTGGAGGTGAAAACAGCAGAGCGAAGGCAGGAGGACTGGGGGTGTTGGAGAAAGTAGGCCTAGCTCCTAAGGGTACTCTGTTGGGGGTAGCGGGCCATGTGAAGCGGTAAGCATTGTTGTGTCCAAAGAAGGGTCTAAAGAGGAGAATGGGCCCCATAGTAAAGCTCAATCAAACTAGTAGAGGGGTGGGAAACGAGCCCCCCTCCCCGCCCCCCAAAGCGGCAGAATGGAGAGGGAGAAAGCCAAGTGGGTACTTGGCGGTGTCCCCCACGCCCTAAGGCCTATCCAAGGGTACCGGGTGGCTCTGGCACTGGACAGTGAAGGGGACTACGCCGCGCCTTACCGGTTCTTCTCGTGGCGCTCCTGGACCCACACAAAGAAAAAGCGGAGAAGCCGGGCCTCGGGCTCCGCTGCTTCCTGGTTCAAGTGAGGCGACCGCAAATGTAGGCGCGGCCAGGGCATGGAAGGCGCAGGCGGGCTCCGTCTCTCCGGCCCGGTGCCCAGCCCACTCCTCACCTGCTCCGCGGCGGCCGCTTTCTCCTCCTCGGGCCGAGGAAGGGTCAGAGTCCTCCCCCAAGCAGCCGGACTCTGCAAGCTTCTGCTACCTCTTTAAATGTCGCTCCAGTTTCCGCCGACGTCAAAGAGGCTTCCACGGACGCCGCTCCGGACGCCCCTCTCCGCCGACAGGGGGCGCAGCGTAGGAGGCGTGGCGTCCTCGCCTTCCTCTTCCGAGAGCAGCCCGGGGTTGTCCGGAAGAGCCCGAGGCCTGCCTTCGGCTCTTTCCGTGACTGCGAAGCTCTTTTTAAGTGTTCTGTCGTTTTCAGAGAGCTCGGCTGGGTGGGAAAGAGAAAGATCTGATGACACTGCCTGGAGTGGAAGGGAAGCTAGTCTTGTTTGTTCAAACTCTGTGCAAGCCCTCAGGGCTTAAAAACGTTCAGAGGTTGTATACATTTCATTTCTTTTTCATGTTTGAAATCTGCCCTGTTAGCCTGTTGCTCGGATGATAAGCCACCTTGAATATTAAAATTTAACTCATAATAATTCAAATTGTAGGATAGCAAGATAACCAAATTACACTGTCTACTTTTAAAAAGAAACCTGTGTTCAGATAACTCTTGTTAATCGAATGTTAAATGATGCATGCAGTACCTTGTTAACTCCATATCTATTAACATAGAGATCAAATTCGATCTGCAGCAGATATACACCAGGCCCTGTGGGATAGAAAAACAGGTAAGACAAGTTTCTCTCTTTTCAAAGGGCTCAGCAGGTACATATACACGAATAAAAGTATTTTAAAAGTATAGAACCACAGAGAAGGAATAACAAACCAAATTGTGTCAAATGAGCCCTATCTTGAAAGGTAATAATTATTGTTTCCATAACATTTCATCCTTAGATATAAGAGTCTTACATATAACTGTTGGTGATTGTTTAACGAGTAGGTTCTATAGCTGAGTAAAATCCCATTGTGTGTAGTTAGCACATTTTTATTATCCATCATGAATTGACAGGCATCTAGGCTGTTTCCATATCCTAGCTATTGTGGACATAGCAGCTGTAAACATGGATGAGCATGGATCTTTATAGTAAAAAATATTGTCCTCTGGATATATGTTCAGGAGTGGTAGAGTTGGGTCATAAGATAGACCTAGTTCTAGTTTTCTGAGGGACCTCCACACTGATTTCCAGAGTGGCTGCACCCATTTGCAGAAACTCTAGTGTCTTCATTACTTTTCCACGACCTAGGCAACTTGTAGAAGAAATAATTGATCCGGGCTTACAGCTCCAGAGGATAAGAATTCACAATAGCTAAGCTGAGGGAGCAGGCATGGTGGCTGGAACAGCAAGCTGAGAGACCACATCTTGAACCAAAAGCAAAAAACAGCAAATTTCAAAATAGCACCAAGTCTTTTAAACTCTCAAAACCCACCTCCAGTGTGGCATACTTCTTTGAATAAGTCCAATACTCCTAATCTTTCCCAAACAGTTCTGCCAACCAGGAACCAAACATTCAAATACTTGAGCCTATGGAGGTCATTTTTATTTAAACCACCACAGGCACCCAGATAAAAGCCAGGTTGGAAGGTTTGTAACCCCGAAGCTCTCTGGCCAGCTAGTCAAGCTAGCTACCTGTTGAATTCTGGGTTCATTGAGATACTCTGTCTCAAAAGATAAGGTGTAGAGCAATAATGGAAGACATGCACGTCAATCTCTGGCCTCATTAGGTGTGCACACACATACGCATGCACACCTTGAGGCATATGTGCACATACACTACACATGTATACATATCATGCACGTGTGCACGCGCAGACACACACACACACACACACACACACACACACACACACACAGAAAGAGAGACGGGGAGAGGGAGGGAGGGAGGGAGGGAGAGAGAGAAGGAGGAAGTGAGGGAGACAGAGAATGGATATTTTATAGTGAGCTTATCCAATTGGAGGATGAGACCAAACAATGAGGTTAATTTTGACTATGTGACGGAATGACATTTGTAAGATGGAACACAATACAATCCTATTCATTAAGTTGCTCAATGTGCATTAAATGCATATTAAGTAGTACCAACTCTAGGTCAATCAGGGTTCTAGGTATTTCGGATATAGTTGTCATTAGAGCACAATTCCAGTCTTCATAAAACTTACATGCTAGTAAGAGAAACATAATCAACATATATAAATACATAATTTAAACACATAATATAGCATCTGTTTGGGTTTGAATGAGAATAGTCCCCATAGGCTCATATGTTGGAATACTTGGGTTCCCAATTGGTGGAAGAATTGGAGGAATAGGAAGAGGTGTGGCCTTGTTGGAGGAGGTATATCACTGGGGCTAACTTTAAGATTTCCAATGAATCAATGCTATTTCCCAGTCTTCTTTCTCTGCCTCCTGCTTTCAGATCAAGATGTGAGCTTTCAGCTGTTCTGCCACCCTGACTTTAAACAAAGACCATATGCATAATCAATCGGTTGTGGTTTTGTTTTTCTTTCTAGGAAAGAAAACATATACTGCAGGAAACTCAGGAGTGAAGAACCTGTTTGAGCTGGTCTTCTGATATATGCCTATGAGCTCATATCCTTAGGAGGCTGAGGGAGCAGGGTCAAAGCTGCAAGGCCTCCTTGAGCTACAAAGCTAGTTCAAGGCCAGCCTTGGCAACTCAAGTGAGGCCTCCTCTCAAAAAGAAAATTAGAAAATAGCCAAGGAGGTAACTCAGCAACAGAGCACTTGCCTTGGGTTTAATCTTCAGTACCAAGAAAAAAACCAACCAACCAAATAAACAAAACTTGACACAATTCATAAGTATCTCCAATTTGATGACTATGGTGGTGCCTGCCTACACCAGCCCTTGGTAGGCTGAGTCAGGAAGATTATGAATAGAGGCCAGTCTGGTTTCTATAATTTTGAACTCAGGTTGTGAGGCTTTTCAATCTTTATCTACTGAGCCATTTTGCCACACTCAGAATTATTGAGGTATATTTATATTAAAACAGTATTTGTGCTTTATTTGAATCCAACTATAAGTAGGCCTATTGCATATTTTCCTTTTATCAACTCAAACAGAACAGAAATAAATACACTGTGTGAGAAATATTTTTAATACTTTCTCCCTTTTGTAACAATCTTAAATATCTATGGCTGGGTGTGGTGGTTCACATATTTAATTTCAGCACTTGGAAGGTAGAAACAGGCAGATATCTATGAGTTTGAGACCAGCCTGGCCTACACATTGAGCACTGTGCCAGCCAGCGCTATAGTAAGACCCTGTCTTTTAAAAGAATAAAAAATTGCATTAATTTCAACCTGTTACTCATGGCTTTGATATTTTGTTTTAATTTTAAAGTAAATAGTACATGTAAGGTACTTAGTACAGTACCTGACACACAATTATTCTATATGACTACTTAGGAATAATTACTTTGAGATAGAATCTCCCTGTAGTGGCTATTTCTGATTGTCAACTTGACTATATCTGGAGTGAACTACAATCTAGAATTAGAAGGCTCACCTGTGATCCAAACCTTGCGTCTGGAAGACACAAGTTTCAGGTGTGGTCGTATGCACACCTTTAATCTGGGCCACACCTGCTGCTGGAGACCTACATAAGGACATTGGAAGAAGGAAGATTACTCTTCTTCGTCTGCGTGTCTTGTGGGACTAAGCAACTGCTAGATCCTCGGGTTTTCATTCACAGCTGCTGCTGACCATTGTTGGGGAGTTGGACTACAGATTGTAAGTCATCACCAAATTCCCTTACTATATAGAGACTACCTATAAGTACTGCGACTCTAGAGAGCCCTGACTAATACAGAAGTTGGTACTGGGAGTGGCTCTAGAGGAGCAGAAAGCAGTATAAGGATGAATCTTTTAAGAATCTGGAGTTGGTTTAATAATTCACCAGCACCTTCAACTGCTGAAACCTCTCCAGATACGCTCTCTTCTGGGAGCTTGGAGGATATTGAAGACCCGTGGTTGAAAATATATTTCAAACTTAAAGACGCTAATGCCATTGAACATCTTGATGAATTAGGTTATTGTGTGTACAAAACTTTCTACAAGATGGGGAAAAAATTTGAAAATGACTTTGCTGGCTGATTGGTCTTAGCATCTCTGGAAAAGATGATGAAGGAAAAGAAGGAGTTGTATAGTAAAATTGAACGGATCCAGATGCAAGTTACTGATCTAAAAGTTGCTAAGTGTGTCCTTGAAGAGAATCTTCTCTCCAGCAGCCATAGAGCTCAAGTTGCAGAAAATCAAACTGAAGCCCTCATTATAAGGTCGGCTGAATTACAGCGAAATTCAGGTCTCAGCCTCAGAGGGTGTCAGCAGCTAAAGTAAGGGCATTAATTGGCAAAGAATGGGATCCTATAACTTGGGATGGGGATGTGTGGGAGGACCCTGTTGAAGCTGAGAATTCTGAATCTTCGGATTCTCAATGGTTTACCCCACCTGAGGAAGTAGTATACTCAGCCCCACCCCTTGAAATAATGCCTTCTCCACATCAGGAAATTAATCCCTCAGGGTCTGATAAACCAGCAGTGACTTTCACTGAAGAAAATGCCAGACAAGACAATATTGATATTTCTCAAGGCCCACCAATAGTTTCTTCTAGACCTATAACCAGACTCAAGGCAAAACAGGCCCCTAGAGGGGAAGTAGAAAGTGTAGTCCATGAGAAAGTGCCCTACACTACTAAGGAGCTTAATGAGTTTGCTAATTCATTCAAGCAGAAGTCTGGGAAATCTGTGTGGGAATGGATTTTAAGGGTGTGGGATAATGGTGGAAGGAATATAAAACTAGATCAGGCTGAATTTATTGACATGGGTCCTCTGAGTGGAGATTCTAGGTTTAATATGGAAGCTCACACAGTTAAAAAAAAGGTGTCAGAAGTTTGTTTGAATAGTTGGCTGAAGCGTTTATCAAAAGATGGCCTACTGAAAAGGAGTTGGAGATTCCTGACATCCCTTGGCTTGGTTTTGATGAAGGGATTTTAAGGCTCAGGGAATTGCAATGCTAGAGTGGATACGTTTCTTAAAACCTAATTCTCCACAATGGGAAGGCCCAGAAGATATGCCCTTCACAATACTGTAAGACACAAACTGGTGAGAGGGCACCAGCACATTTGAAGAGTTTTGTTCTTGCCCTTTTCCTTGTGCCAGACCTTAGGGTTGGAGATGCTGCTTCTCAATTAGATGCAATGGGTTTAATTGGGCCCTGAGGTAACAAGGACCAGGTGACAGCATTGAATTGCCAGAGAGAAGGTGATCGTAGTTATTATAATGGACAGCATAGACAAAACAACATTTATAATGACATATACTGTGATGGTCAGCACAGGAGAAGTGAAATTTATAATGCCATGACTCATTCAGACCTTTGGTTCTGGCTAATCAGTCATGGTGTTTCTAGGCATGAAATACATAGGAAGCCTACTGCATATCTGTTTGATCTGTATAAGCAGAAGAATTCTCAAACAAATGAAAGAGAAGCTACACTGGATTTTGGCAAAAGGCAGTCTTGGCCAGTGAATCAATTTCCAGACTTGAGCCAGTTTGCAGACCCAGAACCCCTTGAATGAAGGGGTGGCCAAGTTTCCCTGAGGAAGGATCTTGATAAGACACCTAAAAGTTTTGCTGTTATAGCCTTTCTCCAGTCCTTCCCCAGAGGGACCTACGGCCTTTTACAAGGGTAACTACACTCGGGAAAAGGAAATAATCAGACTTTCCGGGGTCTATTGCATACTGGTTCTGAATTGACTCTGATCCCAGGAGATTCCAAGAAACATTTTGGCCCTCCAGTTAAAGTAGGGGCTTATGGAGGACAGATGATTAATGGAGTTTTGATGTCCGACTTACAGTAGGTCCCTGAACACATCCTGCAGTCATTTCCCCAGTTCCAGAATGTATAATTGGGATAGATATACTTAGAAATTGGCAGAATTCTCACATTGGTTCCCTGACATGTGGAGTGAGGACTATTATGGTTGGAAAGGCTAAATGGAAGCCATTAGAGTTGTCTCTACCAAAGAAAATAGTGAATCAAAAATAGTACCGTATTCCTGGAGGAATTGCAGAAATTACTGCCACTATCAAGGACTTGAGAGATGCAGGGGTGGTGGTTCCCACCACATCTCCCTTTAACTCTCCTATCTGGCCAGTGCAGAAGACAGATGGATCATGGAGAATGACAGTTGACTATTGAAAACTAAATCAGGTAGTAACTCCGGTTGCAGCTGCTGTACCAGATGTAGTTTCGTTACTTGAAAAAATTAACACATCTCCTGGTACCTGGTATGCAGCTATTGATATAGCAAATCTCTTCTTCTCAGTACCTGAGAAGGTCCATAAGGACCACCAGAAGCAATTTGCTTTCAGTTAGCAAGGCCAGCAGTATACCTTTACAGTTTTGCCTCAAGGATATTAACTCTCCTGCCCTGCGTCATAACTTAGTTAGAAGGGGTCTTGATCATTTGTCTCTTCCACAAAATATCACATTGGTGCACTAAATATTGATGACATTATGCTGATTGGACCAAGTGAGCAGGAAGTAGCAACCACTTTGGACTCATTGGTAATGCATATGTGTATCAGAGGATGGGAAATAAATCCAACCAAAATTCAAGGACCATCTACTTCAGTGAAATTCTTAGAAGTCCAGTGGTGTGAGTCATGTAGAGATATTCCTTCTAAGGTGAAAGATAAATTATTGCACCTGATCCCTCCCACCACCAAGAAAGAAGCATAACGTTTAGTGGGTCTATTTGGATTCTGGAGACAACACATTCCTCACTTGGGTGTGTTACTCAAGCCCATTTATCAAGTGACTCGGAAAGCTGCTAGCTTTGTGTGGGATCTGGAACAGGAGAAAGCTCTTCAATAGGTCCAGGCTGCTGTGCAGGCTGCTCTACCACTTGGACCATATGATCTAGCAGACTCGATGGTACTTGAGGTGTCAGTGGCAGATAGAGATGCTGTTTGGAGCCTCTGGCAGGCTCCTGTAGGTGAATCACAGAAGAGACCTTTGGGATTTTGGAGCAAATCTCTATCATCATCTGCAGACAACTATTCTCCCTTTGAAAAACAGCTCTTGGCCTGCTATTGGGCCTTAGTGGAAACTGAACGTTTGACAATAGAACACCAAGTTACCATGCGACCTGAACTGCCCATCATGAGCTGGGTGTTATCAGACCCTCCAAGTCATAAAGTAGGACATGCACAGCAGCAGTCTATTATCAAATGGAAGTGATATATACATGATCAAGTCCAAGCAGGTCCTGAAGGCACAAGCAAGTTACATGAAGATGTTGCTCAAATGCTTATGGTTTCTACTCCTGTAACAATGCCATCTGCTGCCAAGTATGTGCCTGTAACCTCATGGGGTGTTCCCTATGATCGGCTGACTGAAGAAGAGACGACAAGGACCTGGTTTACTGATGGTTCTTCACGTTATGCAGGCACCACCCAGAAGTGGACAGCTGCAGCATTACAATCCCTTTCTGGGACAACCCTGAAAGATACAGGTGAAGGAAAATCTTCACAGTGGGCAGAACTTCGGGCAGTACACATGGTATTACAGTTTGTTTGGAAGAAGAAATGGCCAGATGTATGATTGTTCACTGACTCATGGGTTGTAGCCAATGGATTGGCCGGATGGTCAGTGACTTGGAAAGATCACGATTGGAAAATTGGTGAGAAAGACATCTGGGGAAGAAGTATGTGGATAGATCTCTCCAAATGGGCAAAGAATGTGAAGATATTTGTGTCCCATGTAAATGCTTACCAAAAGGTGACTTCAGCTGAGGAGGAGTTCAATAATCAAGTGATAAGATGACACATTTTGTGGACAGTCAGCCTCTTTCCTTAGCCATCCCTGTCATTGCTCAGTGGACACATGGACAAAGTGGCCATGATGTCCAAGATGGAGCTTATTCTTGGGCTCAACAACATGGACTTCCATTCACCAAGGCTGACTTGGCTACAGCTGCTGCTGAATGCCAGATATGCCAACAGCAGAGACCATCACTGAACCCCAGATATGGCACCATTCCTCGAGGTAACCAGCCAGCAACCTGGTGGTAGGTTGACTACATTGGACCACTTCCTCTGTGGAAAGGACAATGTTTTGTTCTTACTGGAGTAGATATTTATTCTGGTTATGAATTTGCCTTTCCTGCACATAATGCTTCTGCCAAAACCACCATCAGTGGACTTACAGAATGCCTTATTCATCATCATGGTATTCCACAAGTATTGCTCCTGACCAAGGAACTCATTTCACAGCCAGATAAGTGCAACAGTGGGCCCACAATCATGGAATTCACTGGTCTTACCATGTTCCCCATCATCCTGAAGCAGCTGGTCTGATAGAAAGATGGAATGGCCTTTTGAAGACAAAGTTACAGTGCCAATTAGGTGGCAGCAGCATGGAGGGCTTCAGGATGCAGTATATTCTTTGAATCAGCATCCAATATATGGTACAGTTTCTCCCATAGCCAGGATCCATAGGTCCAGTAATTAAGGGGTGGAAAAGGGAATAGTTCCACTCACTATCACTCCTAGTGACCCTCTAGGAAAATTTCTGCTTCCTGTCCCCACAACTCTAGTTTCTGCTGGCCTAGAAGTTTTGGTTCCAGAGGAGGAATGCTCCTACCAGGAGCCACAACAAACATTTCATTGAACTGGAAGCTCGAACTCCCCCCTGGTCATTTTGGGCTTCTAATGCCCTTAAACCAACAGGCTAAGAAAGGAATAACAGTCCTAGGAGGGGTGATAGATCCAGATTACCATGGGGAAATTGGATTGCCTCTCCACAATGGAGGTAAGAAAGATTATATCTGGAGTGCAGGAGATCCCTTAGGGCATCTCTTAGTACTACCATGTCCTGTGATTAAAGTCAACGGGAAACTACAACAGCCTAATTCAAGCAGGATGACAAAGGATGCAGACCCATCAGGAATGAAGGTATGGGTCGCTCCTCCAGGAAAAGAGCCAAGACCTGCTGAGGTGCTTGCAGAGGGTAGAGGAAATACAGAATGGTTAGTAGAGGAAGGTAGTTATAAATACCAGTTAAGACCACGTAACCAGCTGCAGAAACAAGGATTATAAAGTAATACGAATGCTTCCGTTGTATTTTGTTAAGAACATATTTGTCTTCAAATTCTTTAACATAAATTGGTATTTGAGATACTAAAAGAATGTTCCCAACGGACATTGCCCCATTGTAAATTTACAAATGCATTTGTGATTGTACAAGGAATAGTTATATCATGTTAAGCATATTCATGACCTTGTTATTGTTTAATGTGGACATGAGATATTATTTGTGTCAAGTTGACAAGGGGTGGATTGTAGTGGCTGTTCCTGATTGTCAACTTGACTATATCTGGAGTGAACTACAATCTAGAATTAGAAGGCTCACCTGTGATCCAAACCTTGAGTCTGGAAGACACAAGTTTCAGGTGTGGTGGTATGCACACCTTTAATCTGGGCCACACCTGCTGCTGGAGACCTACATAAGGTCATTGGAAGGAGGAAGATTTGCTCTTCTTCGTCTGCGTGTCTTGTGGGACTAAGCAACTGCTAGATCCTCAGACTTTCATTCACAGCTGCTGCTGACCATTGTTGGGGAGTTGGACTACAGATTGTAAGTCATCAACAAATTCCCTTACTATATAGAGACTACCTATAAGTTCTGTGACTCTAGAGAACCCTGACTAATACACTCCCTATGTAACTATGGCTGTTATTTTATATAGAGTACATATATATATATATATATATATATATATATATATATATATATAGTTATTTTTTCTTTATTTGAAATACTCTATTTTCATTTGTTTGATTTTGTGAATTTGAACTGCTATATTTTGTGGAATCCTATAAAACCAAAATAAACACACTGTTGGTTACAAAGGATCCTCCGAATTTGTGTAGGAAACATTTTTACTATTTTGTCCTTTTTCGTTGTTCTTATAAAAATTTTCCTTTTCATTCAGTAGATACAGGAAAGTATGTGATTTTATGTGTGCTATTGCTATATAGTGTATATATGCACACAACTGTGCACATTATATGAACATGCTTGTGACACAGTATGAGCCCAATAAGTGTCCACAGTAGGCATCTACACGGTATGAGAGACAGCAAGCATCCAATATTATAAAATAAATAATATACACTCACAGAAAATGCCTGCAACATAAGTAGAACTGATACTGCCACTGTGTGAAGTGTTCAGTTTATATATGGTCCAGCCTCTTGTCCTTCAGGTATTATAAGTATCAGAGGCTGAACAAAATGTGGTCTCTGATTCACTTTAGACCTGGCAAGCTAAATGGGTGAATAAAAGCTGAGGGGATTGGTTGCAATAGCAGCCTATTTACACCTATGTACATACACCTTCCCCCTGGCTGGAGGGCTTAGGAACCTGGGTAAGACTTACCAAAGCACTTGCAATGTTTAACTTTGTGTGACTCTACAAGGTGCTTGAGCCACCACAGCAGCACCTGGTGAGTGCATGCCCTGGTTTAGTGACTTCTATATCTCCAATGCTTTGTTCCAAAGTTCTCAGTTGGAAGAACTCCAGCAAACTCTAATAGGTACATTCCCTGGCACGGAATGGTAGCACTGCTCTGGCTTGTGATCATGGTTGGATTTTAGAATGCTAATGGCCTCAACCATCAGTGAGTCTGAAAACTACTTCTGCTGCTTCTGTTTATGGCCCCCTTAGTAGCTTCCCTGTGCTTCCTCCCTTTCAGCTTCTTCTGCTTATCTCCTGCTACAAGTCCAGACAAAACCACTAGGACAAAGAGATCGAGTTCAGTATGGCATAACTGAATGAGTTATTTGCATTTCTGAGAACTCTTTGGTCTTTTCATGTTTCTGTTCTACTTCCCTTGTACCCCTTTCATTCCTGTTTTCAATGGATCCACAAAAGTCCCTTCTTTTCCTTATTAACCTCTTTTTCTGCCTTAGATTCCCACTCATTCTTAGGTCCTTTTCTTAGGTGCAAAGGTCCCCACTTCTCCTCCTGCCCCAGATATTAAATGGAACTTAGGAGTGAAGATCTAAATATAGCATTGTTTTGCTTTACCACTATATTCTTTTAAGATTTAGATTTTTTATTCTGTTTTATATGTTTGTAAGGGTCAGTGATTCACCAAAGAATGATACCCCAGACTCAAACAGTATGCAAAGGCAAAGAGCATTTATTCTGCAGAATTTACCAGCATGCAGAGATCTCCAGCCACCAAAATGGAGGTGCTTAATGAGCTTTCAGGCTTACTTTTAAAGCCTGCTAGGAGAATTTCAGGGAGGAGTGGGTGACATCTATCCTGACTTATCAAAACAGAAATTTAGGCCTAGACCTTAAACTACCACTTTGAAACCTGTCATGGAGTCTGCCTGGCTTAGCCCCTGGCTTGGCCCTCTTATTGCCCTCTCATTCCCCAGTTGGATTTGTAACTGAATCAAATCAAACTAATTCATCAGTTCTTTTTCCCAAGGTCCGAGTCATTGGCCAAGGGCTCAATTGGGAACTAAGAACTAGAAGTTATTGCCAGAAATAGGAGCTTTTTTGACTTAGCATTTCAGCCTGTAAAGTGGGGCAACTGACATCATATTTTTCTTCTGTAACTGCTTCCTGTTGGCTTTAGGATGTTGTTAGAGGGGCCCAGGAAGGCTGAAATGTTAGTCAAAAGCAGTGGGGGCATTTATCAGAAGCATCCATTCAGGTGATCCAGCTGAAAGATAGGGAACCATTATGTTGATTGGACTGGTTAATCATCTGCTTTCAGAATTCAGCAGTTTGCAGTCCTCAGATGAAAATCTACTCAGATAATACAAACTAGGGACAGAAGTTAAATTTTGTCTAGTAATTGAGGAAGGTAAACCCCGAGACCAAAGGAAAAATCCTACTTTTAAGAACAGGCAGGCATACTTATCTGAAGTCCATTTGGTCTGTGGTAAGTAGCTCCAAATTATATGACTTTTTGATTTCCTGAAGCTTGTGTGAACTTTAGTTTACAAGAGTATTTCTCATTGGATTGAAATCCACATTTTAGAAAAAGCAGTTAATAGGTGTCTTTAAGATAACAGGAGTAGACTGGTGTCTTTAAGACTCAGTAAAAGCTATAGTTTGGGTTAATAAACATGGAACATTTTTTTCCTCAGTCTAGCATATCTGAGTTAGATAATCTTTGTTCTTAAGTTATCTGCTCTAAACTGTACCTTGCAAACATAAAACAAGAGACTAAATAAAGCTTTAACTTATAATTAACTGTATCAGTTTTTATCCTGACTTTAAATATATTTCAGAATATGGGATTTGATTATCTACAAAGCCAGGGACTATCAATCCCTGTTAACTTCAAGCCTTATATGTCATTTTTGGCTTTTCCAGCTTGTATCTTCAGCTGGGTCAGATCATCAGCTTGTCTGTGCCTCTAAAGACCTCACAGTCTGAAGGCCTCCCAGGAGAGCTGCTGCACCCAGGGCAACAGACCCCACAGTCTGAAAGTCTCCCAGGAGATGTGCTGTACCCAGGCAACAGATCACCAGCTTGTCTGCCCCTCTGAAGACCCCATCTTCTGAAGGCCTCCCAGGAGATCCGCTGTAGCCAGGGCAACAGGTCTCCCAGGAAACCTGCAGCAACCCAGGGACACAGGAGGCAGGCTCCAGACAGAGACACCCAGGTCAGTTATCTATCGCCAGACATAACCAGATGGTGAGAGGCAAGCATAAGAACATAAGCAACAAAAACCAATACTACTTGGCAACATCAGAACTCAGTTCTCCCACCACAGCAAGCCCTGGATAACCCAACATACCTGAAAATCAGGATGCTGATCTAAAATCCTATCTCATGAAGATAATAGAGTCCGTTAAGGAGGATATAAATAACTCACTGGAAGAAATACAGGAAAACACAGGTAAACAAGTAGAAGCCCTTAAAGAGGAAACAAATCTCTTAAAGAAATATAGGAAACACAATCAAACAGCTGAAGAAATTAAACAAAATGGTCCAAGACCTTAATGTGGAAGTAGAAACAATAAAGAAAACACAAATGGAGGCAACCCTGGAAGTGGAAAGCCTAGGAAAGAGGTCAGGAGCTACAGATGCAAACATCAACAACAGAATACAAAAAATAGAAGAGAGAATCTCAAGTGTAGAAGATACCTTAGAAGAGATTGACACAACAGTCAAAGAAAATTCAAAGCATAAAAAACTCCTAACCCAAACAACCCAGGAAATCAAGGACACAATGAAAAGATCAAACCTAAGAATAATAGGAATAGAAGAGAGCAAAGATTCCTAGCTCAGAGGGCCAGAAAATGTTTCCAACCAAATCATAGAAGAAAACTTCCCCAACCTAAAGAAAGAGATGACCATAAATGTACAAGAAGCCTACAGAACACCAAAGAGATTGGACCAGAAAAGAAAATCCTTTCGTCACATAATAATCAAAACACTAAATGCACAGAAAAAAGAAAGAATATTGTACTGGCTAGTTTTGTGTGTCAACTTGACACAAGCTGGAGTTATCACAGAGAAAGGAGTTTCAGTTGAGAAAATGCCTCCATGAGATCCAGTGGTAAGGCATTTTCTCAATTAGTGATCAAGGGGGAAGGGCCCTTGTGAGTGGTACCATCTGTGGGCTGGTAGTCTTTGGCTCTCTAAGAAAGCCAGATGAGCAAGTCAGGAGAAGCAAGCAAGTCAGTAAGTTACATCCCTCCATGGCCTCTGCATCAGCTCCTGCTCCTTGACCTGCTTGAGTTCCAGTTCTGACTTCCTTTCGTGATGAACAGCAGCATGGAAGAGTAAGCGCAATAAACCCTTTCCTCCCCAACTTGCATCTTGGTTATGATGTTTGTGCAGGAATAGAAACCCTGACTAAGACAAATTGGTACCAGTGAAGTGGGGTATTCCTGTGACAACCTGACCATGTTTTGGGGAGGACTGTGGAAGGACTTTGGAACTTTGAGCTATAAGAGTCATTGGGATGTTAAGAGCTCTGCGGAATGTTCTGTAGGAGCTTGGAAGATAATGTTGAAAACAGTG
>CM052722.1:86183300-86194851 GCA_028551405.1 Uromys caudimaculatus | reverse complement strand
TAATTTGATTTAAGATTCTGTGGTTTTGGTTAGCTGGGGCTGAAGAAGTCAGGTATGATTAACAAGATACCAGAACTACTAAAGCAAAAACCATTGCATTTCTGGGACTATTGATGCTGGTTAGCTGGAGCTGGGAAATTGGTGGTGATTGGGAAGAGACCAGCATCACTGAGATGAAATCATCTGAAAAGTGTTTTCTGAGAGCACAGAGGCTTCATTCCAGAGATAGCCAGGGTTGTACCTTGTGCTTTGGCTGGACTTGGTAATGTGTAAGAGTCACCCAAGTGGTACTGGTTTTGAAGGCATGAAGGAGTCATGAAGAGCAGCTGAGGCCTGGGCACTGTGAGAGGCCGTGGAAGGCCAGTGGTGAAGGTGCAGCCTCAGTTGCAATTGATGGCCCAGGACTGAAGGGGTCATGCAAAGGAGGTAAAGCCTAGTTGCAGCAGAAGACAGCATTGTTTTGGAGATACCAATACCATGAGATGACCACCAAGAACAGCACAGCAGTGGAGTACAGGCATCTGGAGCCTAGAAGACAAGATGTGTGCTACAAAGGGCAGAGCTGGAGAAGTGACTCAAGCCCTTGGAGGAATCCAGAAGATTGTGAATGGATCCCAGACATTGGATGGTTAGAGTATGATTTTGCTTTTGATTGTGACTGTGGCTTGATATTTTTTCCTCTTGAAGAAAGAAGGTATATGAGTGGAGCCCACAGTTAAGAGACTTTGAATTTTAAGAGATTGGATGTTTAAAAGGGACTGAAATGTTAATATGTAAGAATTTACGAAGACTGTGGGACTTTTAAAGTTATTTAGATCTTGGGGATGAATAAGAAACTAAGGGTCGAGGCTTGTTGGTGATGTGTTTGTGTGTCAAGTTGATAAGTGGTCAATTGTACTGGCTAGTTTTGTGTGTCACCATGACACAAGCTGGAGTTATCACAGAGAAAGGAGTTTCAGTTGAGAAAATGCCTCCATGAGATCCAGCGGTAAGGCATCTTCTCAATTAGTGATCAAGGGGGGAAGGCCCCTTGTGAGTGGTACCATCTGTGGGCTGGTAGTCTTTGGCTCTATAAGAGAGCCAGCTGAGCAAGCCAGGAGAAGCAAGCAAGTCAGTAAGTTACATCCCTCCATGGCCTCTGCATCAGCTCCTGCTCCTTGACCTGCTTGAGTTCCAGTCCTGACTTCCTTTCATGATGAGGAGCAACATGGAAGATTAAGCCCAATAAACCCTTTCCTCCCCAACTTGCATCTTGGTTATGATGTTTGTGCAGGAATAGAAACCCTGACTAAGACAAATATTAAAAGTTGTAAGGGAAAAAGGCCAAGGAACATATAAAGGCAGACCTATCAGAATTATACCAGACTTCTCAACAGAGACCCCAAAAGCCAGGAAAGCCTGGACAGAGGTCATGCAGACACAAAGAGAACACAAACACCAGCCCAGGGTACTATACCCTGCAAAACTCTTAATCATCATAGATGGAGAAACCAAAATATTCCATGATGAAACCAAGTTTAAACAATATCTATCTATCAGCAGATTCTAGAAGGAAAACTCCAACACAAGGACGGTACCTACACCAAAGAAAAAACAAAACAAACAAAACAAAAAACCAAGAAATTAACCATCTCACAACAAAATCAAAAGGAGAGAATCACATACACATACTGCCACCTACCACAACAAACAACAGGAACTAACAGTCATCTGTTAGTATCTCTCAATATCTACAGACACAATTCCCCAATAAAAAGACAAAAGCTAACAGACTGGATATGCAAACAGGATCCAACATTTTGCTGCATACAAGAAAAACGCCTCAATAACAAAGACAGACACTACCTCAGAGTAAAAGGCTGGAAAAAATTCTTCCAAGCAAATGATCCCAAGAAACAAGTGGGAGTTGCCATCCTAATATCCAATAAAATAGACTTCCAGCCAAAAGTTATCAAGCAAGATGGTAAAGGATACTTCATACTCATCAAGGAAAAATCTACCAAGAGAAAGTCTCAATTCTGAACACCTCTGCACCAAATGCAAGAGCACCCACATTTGTAAAAGAAACTTTACTAAAGCTCAAAACACATATTGAAGATGTCTTAGTCAGGGTTTCTATTCCTGCACAAATATCATGACCAAGAAGCAAGTTGGGGAGGAAAGGATTTATTTAGCTTATACTTCCACATTGCTGTTCATCACCAAAGGAAATCAGGATTGGAACTCAAGCAGGTCAAGAAGCAGGAGTTGATGCAGAGGCCATGGAGGGATGTTGCTTCCTGTCTTGCTTTCCCTGGCTTGCTCAATTTTCTTTATTATAGAACCCAGGACTAACAGCCCAGAGATGGAACCACCCACAATGGGATCTGCCACTGTTGATCACTAATTGAGAAAATACCTTACAGCTGGATCTTATGGAGGCATTACCACAAGGGAGGCTCCTTTCTCTGTGATAACTCCAACTTGTGCCAAGTTGACACACAAAACCGGGCAGTACAGGACCCCACACAATAATAGTGGGAGATTTCAATACCCCACTCTCACCAGTGGATAGGTTATTGAAACTGAAACTAAATAGAGACACAGTGAAACCAATAGAGGTTATGAACCAAATGGATTTAACAGATGTCTACAGAACATCTCACCCCCAAACAAAAGAATATACCTTTTCAGCACCACATGTTGCCATCTCCAAAACTGACTGTCACAAAACAAGCCTCAACAGATAAAAGAAGATTGAAATAATCCCAGGTATCCTATCAGATCACCATGGACTAAGGCTGGTTTTTGATAACAACAAAAACAACAGAAAGTCCACATACACATGGAAGCTCTACTCATTTATAACTTGATCAGGGAAGAAATAAAGAAAGAAATTATGGACTTCCTGGAATTCAATGAAAATGATGACACAGCATACCAAAACTTATGGGGCACAATGAAAGCAGTGCTAGGAGTAAAATTCATAGCACTAAGTGCCTTGGTAAAGAAATTGGAGAGATCCTACAGTAGCAATTTAACAGCACACCTGAAAGTCCTAGAACAAAAAGAAGCATACACACCCCCAAGAGGAATAGAAGGCAAGAAATAATCAACTCCGGGTGAAATCAACTAAATAGAAACAAAGAGAAAGGTACAAAGAATCAACAAAACTGGTTCTTTGAGAAAATCAACAAGATAGATAAACCCCTAGCCAAACCAAAGGGCACAGAGACAGTGTCCAAATTAACAAAATTAGAAATAAAAAGTGAGACATAACAACAGAAACTGAGGAAATTCAAAAAAATCATCAGATCCTAATACAAAAGCCTATACTCAACAAAACTGGAAAAACTAGATGAAACGGATGATTTTCTGGACAGATACAAGGTATCAAAGTTAAATCAGGAATAGATAAACCATCTAAACAGTCCCTTAACCCCTAAGGAAATAGAAGAAGTCATTAAAAACCTCCAACCCCCCCCCCCCAAAAAAAATGCCCAGGGCCAGATGACTTTACAGCAGAGTTCTACCAGACTTTGAAAGAAGAGCTAATACCAATACTTCTCAAACTATTCCACAAAATAGAAACAGAAGGAACACCACCTAATTTATTCTATGAATCTACAGTTATGCTGATACCTAAACCACACAATGACACAAAAAGAACGAGAACTTCAGACCAATTTCGCTATGAATTTCAATGCAAAAATACTCAATAAAATTCAATTCTAACAAACTGAATCCAATAACACATCAAAATGATCATTCACCATGATCAAGTAGGCTTCATCCTGGGGATGCAAGGTTGGTTCAATTTATGAAAATCCGATAACATAATCCACTATATAAACCAACTCAAAGACAAAAATCACATGATCATCTCATTAAATGCTGAAAAATCATTTGACAAAATACAACACCACTTCATGTTAAAAGTATTGGAGAGATCAGGAATTCAAGGCCCATACCTAAACATAATAAAAGCAATATGTAGCAAATCAACAGCCAGTATCAAATGAAATGGAGAGATACTTGAAGCAATCCCACAAAATTCAGGGACAAGACAAGGCTGCCCACTCTCCCTGTATCTATTCAATATAGTATTCAAAATTCTATCTAGAGCAATAAGAGAACAAAAAGAGATCAAGGGGATACAAATTGGCAAAGAAGAAGTCAATGAATCACTATTTGCAGATGATATGGTGGTATATATAAGCGACCCCAAAAATTCTACCAGAAAACTTCTACAGCTGATAAACAACTTTGGCAAAATGGCTGGATATAAAATTAATTCAAACAAATCAGTTGCTTTCCTTTATACACATGATAAAGGCTGAGAAAGAAATTAGGGAAACAATACCCTTCACAATAGTCACAAATAATATAAAATATCTTGGGGTAACTCGAACCAAACAAGTGAAAGATCTGTATGACAAGAACTTCAAGTCTCTCAAGAAAGAAATTAAAGAAGACCTCAGAAAATTGAGAGATGGAAAGAGCAATTCTCAATTTCTTGTAGAAAAACAAAAAAACAAGGATATAGAAAACAATTCTTAACAATAAAAGAAGTTCTGGGGGAATCAGCCCTGACTTCAAGCTGCACTACATAGCAACTGTGATAAAAACTGCATGGTATTGGTTCAGGACAGACAAGTCGATCAGTGGAATAGAATTGAAGACCCCCCAAATAAAATCACACACTTATGCACCCTTGATCTTTGACAAAGAAGCCAAAAATATACAATGGAAAAATGAAAGCACTTTCAATAAATGGTGCTGGTCTAACTGGCAGTCTGTATGTAGAAAAACAAAAATAGATCCATATTTGTCACCTTGCACAAAGCTCAAGTCCATATGGATCAAGGACCTCAACATAAAACCAGATACACTGAATCTAATTAGAAGAGAAAGTGGGAAAGAGTCTTGAACTCACTGACCATGCGGAAATTTGCTAAACAAAACTCCAATGGCTCAGGCTCTAAGATCAAGAATTGATAAATGGGACCTTGAGAAGTCAGCTCAGGAACTTTGGAAAATTCCACCAGGGCCCCGAGCATGTGGGCACCCCTCCTCTCCTGGAAGAAACAGGTTAGAGAACATGTAGGCTGGAAGGGAGAGGCTGATTAAGCCCCTACTACCTCATTCCCTAAAATCCAATCAGTTTAAAAGTCACACTGTTCTGCCAATCACATTATGCCTAATGGCTGCTGCTCTAAAAGCCACTGAACAGGCTGCGAGTGGTCGGTCTCTCCCGCTTTGGTGTGCAGGGTGACCCAGCATGCTGGAATAATAAATTCCTCTTGCATTTTGCATTGATCCCCGACTCTATAGTGTTCACTTGGGGGTAGGGATCCTCCGGGAAGTTATGGCTCCCCAGAGTCTTACATTTGGTGCGTTGACCGGGAATTGACCCTCTGTGGGGACACAGCGGAGAGCAGCGGATCGGAGGAATGGCTTGAGCAAGTACAGCAGTTGTCTGTCTCATTGTCAGAGTGTGAGGCTGTAAGTCTGTTTGAACCATCGGTTTGCTTGCAAGCTTCAGGAGCTTGGA
The DNA here is from genome assembly GCA_028551405.1 of Uromys caudimaculatus. Taxonomy (NCBI): domain Eukaryota; kingdom Metazoa; phylum Chordata; class Mammalia; order Rodentia; family Muridae; genus Uromys; species Uromys caudimaculatus. The sequence goes on along the minus strand of CM052722.1, from coordinate 86,189,318 downwards.
GAGCCCATGGTGTTTTCAGGCAGTTAAGTGTGGCTGGCAGACATGCCTTAACATCACAACCGCGCGGGGGGGGGGGGGCGCGTCTGGAGGACACTTCAGTACCCCCGGGAAGGCTACTCTCCTGAAAACAGCAAATCTTGTTGTAACCTGGTTTATCTGGCTCCTGCTGTATTGGCAGGGCCACCTGGTTTATCTCAGCACAGCTAGAGCTGGCTGATCAAGTCTGTTCTGCGTCCATGGAAGGGACAAACTGTCTGTGCTCATGGACGGGGTGAACTGTGTATTGTCTCTCTCTGTGTTCTTGAACCTAGACACCCGCCTGTGGCAGGGTCAAGCTGTCTGTGTGTTGATTGTTTTCTTCCGTGTTGGTATCTCATTCTGTGTTCTTTGACTTAAACTGACTGACGATGTTTTATTGGACATTGGACGGACTGAGTCTACCCCGTTAAACATTCTAGTTAACCACTGGAGGGAAGTTAGGGAAAAAGGAGAAAAGTAGGAGGAGGAGAATCTAGTGGAGGACCCCCATGCTCCCTCATAGATAAAGGCCCTTCTTTTCCCCAAGACCTGCCTCACAGGTTCTGGCCATCAGGAAAAGAAGCGTGGGAGGAGAGATCCGGACCTGAGAAGTCAATCCTCCAAGACCCTTTAACAGCAGACTTGTTACTCCAAGAACCTCCTCCTCCATATCCCCCTACCCTGGCCCCCATGGCCTGCCAGCACCAGCACTGGTCCCAGGATCCTCAGCCCATATGGGACCGGGGACATTGTAACCCCCTTTACCGGAGGGAGAAGTGGGAGGAGACCCCTTCCCCCTTTCCAAGGGGCCAATTAATCTCTTTGAGACTGTTTTATTTACTCATCAGCCCACCTAGGATGATATCCAACAACTCATGAGAGTGCTCTTCACGACCAAAAAGTGAGAGGGGATAATGCAGGAAGTTAGAAAGAATGTCCCTTCAGACACCATCAATTGACCAAGCTGTCATCGACAGTGGGCTTTCCCTGACTATGGCAAGGGACACCTAAAGGTCCACCACCAGACTCTATTGGCAGGTCTCAGGGGAGCTGCATGACGACCCATAAATCTGACCAAGGTATGTGAGGATAAGTAGGGATGAGTTGCCTGTAGCCTTTCTAGAGCGGCTCATAGAGGCATTCTGCCAATATACACCCTATGACCCTAGCAGCAAGGAGGACAAAGCTACTATGACAATGGGTTTTATAGACCAGGCTAGTAGATATAATAGGAAAAAGCTTCAGAGGCTAGAAAGACAGGATAAGTCATTAAGAGTTAGTTCGGGTTGCTGAGAAAGTCTACCACAACAGGGAGACAGAGGAGGAGAAGGAGCAAAGAACAAGAAAGGAAGAAAAGTGACAGGGAGGGAATCTACAGAGAGTCTTGACTCTCAGGTTAGAGGATAAATACAAGTTGTTTGAGACCTCAGACAGGGACCTAGACTGGTGGCTCAAGGCCTTTCTCCAGGTCTGAACTGAGATGGCAAGGATGGGAAGGGCCACCAACCAGCACCCCATCCATGTGGAGCTCAGAGCTCAAGCCTCCCTAGTGTCTGTGTGCCAATATCCGATGTCGAGGGAGGCCTGGGGTGGAATCAGGCCCCACCTTACCAGGCTCCTAGAACAAGGGATCCTGTGGAAGTGTCAATCGGCTTAGAATACTCCCCTCCTGCTTGTGAAGAAACCTGGGACCCAAGACTAAGGATGACTGTCTAGAGGGGACTAAATGCCTCTTGGAGGAGCTGGGAGGATTGGGATACAGAGCCTCAGCCAAGAAGACCCAAATCTGCCAGAGAAAAGTAAGTTATTTGGGTTACCTGCTGAAAGATGGCCAGCACTGGCTCACCAACGCTCAAAAGGAGACCACCTTGCAATCCCTCCTCTGCAGAGCCCCAAGCAGGTACAGGAATTCCTGGGCCTGGCTGGTTTCTGCCAGCTATGGATCCCACAGTTTGTTGAATTGGCTGTCTCCCTCTACCCTCTGACTAAAAATGAACAGCCCTTCCATTGGGAGGAAGAAGAGCAACAGGCTTTTGACACGATTAAGCAGGCTCTGCTCAAGTCCCCTGCTCTAGGACTGCCTGATGCCAGTAGACCTTTCCACTTTTATGTGGCTGAGAACAGGGGGATAGCCAAGGGGGTACTTACTCAGTGGCTGGGCCTCTGGAAGCACCCAGTTGCCTCTCTGTCAAAGAAATTAGACCCTGTCACTGCTGGGTGGCCTGCTTGCCTACTGATAGTGGTGGTGGTGGTGGTTCTAGTTAAAGACGCTGATAAATTGACTCTGGGGCAGAACCTGACTGTGACATGCCTTGGAGATCGTTGTTCGTCAGCCCCTGGATTGATGGCTGACCAATGCCTGCATGACTCATTATCAGACTCTGTTGCTAAATTCAGATTGGGTGACCTTTACATCACCAGTGGCCCTCAACCCAGCCACTCTGTTTCAGGACCCAACCTCGACCCACCAGCTCATGATTGCCAGCAGATTCTAGCTGAGGACTAGGGATGGGGAAAGGACTTGTCAGATTGGATACTACCCAATACCAAGGCGACCTAGTTCACTGATGGCAGCAGCTACCTGGTAGAGGGACAATGCAAGGCAGGGGCCGCCATTGTGGACAGGTGCCGGGTGGTCTGGGTGGAACCACATCCTCCGGGAGCATCAGCCCAAAAGGCAGAGCTGATAGCTCTGACCAAAGCCTTGGACCTGGGGGCAGGCAAAAAGATCAATATCTACATGGATAGCAGGTCTGCCTTTGCCACAGCCCATGTCCAAAGGGTTATATGCCAAGAGAGAGGACTGCTCACACCAGAGGAAACAAACAGGAAGCCCTGGATCTCTTGGATGCCCCCAATGAAGCCGGTAACTGTGAGTATTATTCACTGCCCAGGACATCAGAAAGGAAGAAACTCAGTGAGTGGCCCAGAGCAATAACCAGGCAGATCGAGAGGCTTGAGAAGTAGCTATGCAGGAGCCTATCCTGGTTATGGGCCTGCAAGAAACACCTGCTAAGAAATGGGACTGGACTAAGGGATGGTCTCACTTAGAATACACTGAAGAAGAAAGGACTCAGATTGCTAGCTACTCTACCAACTATTACCTAGAGAAGGAAGGGCAGTGGTGCACACAAGAAAGAAAACTATGCTCCCCAGAAAGCAAGCAAAAGACTTACTAGGCCAAATGCACAGATGGACTCATTTAGGGGATAAAAAGCTTGTCCAAGCATTTAAGGGACCTCAAGTACATATAATAGGACTCAGGTTTTGGGTCAGAGAGATAGTAGAGCAGTGTAAGGTGTGCCAGCAAGTGAGTGCTTATGCAGCCAAAGTAAACAGAGTAAAAGACCTAGGGGAGAACAGCTTGGAGTATATTGAGAAGTCGATTTTACAGAAGTTAAGCCAGAAAAATATGGTTACAAATACCTTCTAGTATTAGGAGACGTTTTCTCTGGATGGGTTGAGGCATTCTCCACCAAGCAGGAAACAGCTACCATGGTATCCAAGAAGATATTAGAGAAAATTTTCCCAAGGTTTGGAGTGCCCAAGGTAATTGGATTGGACAATGGTCCTGCTTTTGTCTCTCAGGTAAGCTAGGGGTTGGCAAAAGTATTGGGGGCAGATTGGAAACTTCATTGTGAGCATTGTCCCCAAAGCTCAGGGAAGGTAGAGAGAATAAACAGAACCCCAAAAAAGAGACCTTAACTAAATTGACCTTGGAGGCTGTCTCAGACTGGGTGGTGTGCCTCCCCTTGGCTCTGTTCTGAGCCAGGTACACCCCCTACCATTTTAACTTGACCCATTTTAAGATCCCATGTGGTACCCCAACTCCCTTGGTGTCCACTGGGCCCTCCCAGGAGGTATCCCACAGCATCAGATTTGGTCCAAACTGTCTGCATTAAATGCTCCAGGGATGCCAGAGATCCCTCACCACTTCCAGACTGGTGACTGGATCTATGTAAGGAGGCATTGTGCATAGTCACTGGAACTTTGATGAAAGGGATCCTTCCTGGCACTGCTAGCTACTCCCACAGTCCTCAAGGTAGACAGTATTGCAGCCTGGGTGTACGATTCCCATGTGAAACCTGCAGATGTCCTGCTTCCCAGAGAACTCCACTGGGAAGTACAGAAGATGGACAATCTGCTCAAGCTCAAGATCACTTGACCTTGATCATGACTGCCTGGTGGTACCTTTGGACAGCACTCACTGTCTCCCTTCTGTTGTGGTTGGTGGTGGCTGGGCATCCACTGAGACCTCTGCTTTGGTCTTACAAAGGGAAAATTATGACAGTCTGAGGGCAACCATTGATTTAGATATAGAGAATAGAAACTTCCATCAATCATCTTAAAGAATCACTGACTTCATTATCAGAAGTAGTACTACAGAATAGGAGGGTATTAGACTTACCTTTTCCTCCAGCAAGGACGGCTCTGTGCTGCCTTAGCTGAAAAGTGTTGCTCTTATATAGAACATTCTGGGGTTGTTAAAGATTCAATGGCCAAGGTGAGAGTAGGGTTAGCCAAGAGGAAGAGAGAGAGAACAGAGTCAGGGCTGGTTTGAGTCGTGGTTTAACTCCACCCCTTGGTTAACCACCCTCATATCTACCATGTTAAGGCCTTAATTGTTCTCCTGCTATTGTTGACTTTTGGCCCTTACATTTTGAACTGCTTGATTGCTTTTGTTAAGGAACACATATTGGTCCAGTACAGCTAATGATCTTAAAGCAGAAATACAAAGAGCTAGATACAGAAGACCAGAAGTATGAGCTGCATAGCTATCAACAATAGCTTCAGGATTGAAGCATGCACAAGAAAAAGGGAGGAATGAGAAGTCAGCTCAGGAACTTTGGAAAATTTCACCAGGACCCCGAAAATCCCTTGCTTCCTGAAAGAAACAGGTTAGAGAGCACATAGGCTGGAAGGGAGGGGCTGATTAAGCCCCTACTACCTTATTCTCTAAAGACCAATCAGTTTAAAAGCTACACTGTTCTGCCAAACACATTGTGCCTAATGACTGCTGCTCTAAAAACCATATAAAAGCTCAATGAACAGGCTGCATGTGGTCGTTCTCTCCCTCCTTTGTGTGCAGGACAACCCCAGCATGGTGGAACAATAAATTCCTCTTGCTTTTTGCATCGATCCCAGACTCCATGGTGTTCACTCTGGGGGGGGGAGTCACCTGGAAGTTAAGGCTCCCCAGAGTCTTACAACCTCATGAAACTGAAAAGCTTCTGTAAGGCAAAGGACATAGTCAATAGGACAAATCGGCAACCAACATACAGATTGGGAAAAAAAATCTTCACTAATCCCACATCCGATAGAGGGCTAATATCCAAAATATATAAAGAACTCAAGAAGTTAACCTCCAAAAAACCAAGCAACCCAATCAAAAAATGGGGTATAGAGCTAAACAGAGAATTCACAACAGAGGAATCTCGAATTCCCAAGAAACACTTAAGGAAATGTTCAAAGTCCTTAGTGATCAGGGAAGTGCAAATTAAAATGATCCTGAGATTCCATCTTACACAAATGGTTAAGATGGCTTACACAAATGGCTTACAGAATGGCTAAGGTCAAAAATTCAGGTGACAGCACATGTTGGTGAGGATGTGGAGAAAGAGGAACACTCCTCCATTGCTGGTGGGATTGCAAGCTGGTACAAACACTCTGGAAATCAGTTTGGCGGACCCTCAGATAATTGGACATAAAACTTCCTGAGGACCCAGCTATACCACTCCTGGGCATATACCCAGAAGATACTCCAACATGTAATAAAGACACATGCTCCATTATGTTCATAAAAGCCATATTTATAATAGCCAGAAGCTGGAAACAACCCAGATGTCCCTCATCAGAGGAATGGATACAGAAAATGTGGTACATTTACACAATGGAGTACTACTCAGCTATTAAAAACAATGACTTCATGAAATTTGCAGGCAAATGGATGGAACTTGAAAATATCATCCTGAGCGAGGTAACTCAGTCACAAAAGAAGGA
>CM052722.1:86162317-86178546 GCA_028551405.1 Uromys caudimaculatus | reverse complement strand
TAGCAGCCATATTTATAATAGCCAGAAGCTGGAAACAACCCAGATGTCCCTCATCAGAGGAATGGATACAGAAAATGTGGTACATCTACACAATGGAGTACTACTCAGCTATTAAAAACAATGACTTAATGAAATTTGCAGGCAAATGGATGGAACTTGAAAATATCATCCTGAGCGAGGTAACTCAGTCACAAAAAAATGAACATGGTATGTACTCACTGATAAGCGGATATTAGCCCAAAAGTTCAGAATGCCTAAGTTTCACTTAACAGTAACCGCTGGACTGAGAGTGAGGTCCCAGATGGAGGAGTGGGAGAAGGGACTGAAGGAGCTGAGGGAGTCTGTAGCCCCATGGAAGGAGCAACAGTGTCAACTGGCCTGACCCCCGATGCTCCCGGAGATTGGACCACCAACCAAAGAATACACATGGAGGGACCCATGGTACTGGCCACATATGTGACAAAGGAGGGCCTTGTTGGCCATCAGGGGGAGGAGAGGCCCCAGTAAAGGGGAATGTCAAGGTGGGAATATGGGAGTGGGCGGGCGGGTGGGTGGGAGGTGGAATTCCCTCATAGAGGTGGGGGAGGGGGAGGGGATAGGTGGTCTCGAAAGAGGAGACCTAGAAAGGGGGAAACATTGGAAATGTAAATAAAGTATCAAAAAATAAAAAAAGAAAAAAGAAAAGATCATGGAAAAAAATGGTCCATACAATGACCTATAAGCCAATCTTATGGAGGCATTTGAGCAATTGTGATTCCCTTTTCCAAAATGACTCTATCTTCTGTTAAGCTGACATGAAACTCTCTTCAGTGTTCTTTGTAGGACAGGTCTTATTTAACAAGTTCCCTGTTTTTCTTTGTATAAGTCTTTATCTCTCCGTCATATCAGAAAGACAACTTTGTTGAGTACAGTGTCTTAGCTAGTCAAGTGATTTTACAAAACACATTAAAGGCATGTGTATCAGTTACCTCTTTTTTTCTTACTCTGTAATAAAAGACCATGACCAAGGCAATGTATAAAACAAAGATTCATCTGAGCTTATTATGGCTTAAAAGGTATAACAGTCATCCGTGGGAGAGGCACTGCAACAAGTGACAAGCATGGCAGGAGGAGCCAGTTGTTGAGGGCTCACATCTTGAACCAGGTCACAGAGAGTACACACTAGGAATGCCCTGATGCTATGCCCCAAAGCCCGTCCACAGTGACATACTTCCTTCAACAAGACCACACCTCCATAAGCCTCCCCAAATGGTTCCATTAATTAAAAAGCCTGAAACCACCACACCATTTTATAAAATGTTTCATTTTATGAGTTTTTTTTTTCCTGCATGTGTAGGCAGTGCCAACAGGAATAGAAGAAAAGTGTTGGATACTTTAGAATGGGAGTTACAGACAGTTGTTAGCTACCAAATAGGTGTTGAGGATTGAACCCAGGTGCTCTGGAAGAGCAACACATGCTCTTAACCACTGAACCATTTCTCTAGTCCCAACACATCATTTTATAATGCATAACACACAATGCAAGCTGGCCACCACCTGGCTGAAAAGGTATGCCTTTGCGACATCAGTTGCTACATACTAAATTCCCTTACCTCGAGCAATGGCCTCTGTAACAGACCCTGTACTATTGGTGTCAAAGGTGGTACTAAGCACTGAGCCAATTATAAACAACAGTAAGCCTGCAAAGTCCCATGATCTTGTTGCACAGGCAAGATAGAGCCATAATATGAGAAATAAATTTCACAGAACACATTATCCTCCTTGTTTGTTTGTTTCAGACATGGTTTCTCTGTATAGCCCTGGCTAGCTTGGAACTTGCTCTGTAGACCAGGCTGGCCTTGAATTCACAGAGATCCAACTGCTTCAGCCTACCAAATGCTGGGAATAAAGGGGTGAGTCACCTCCACCCAGCACACATTATCTTCCTTAACTACAGTCATAATGGTGATGTATAGATATAGTTATAGATATATAGATATCAGAAAACTAACATGAAATGGTTTTATGTATTAGTCATCAGATGAATTCATTTCAATTCATGTCATACCTTAGAAACACAGGCAAGGTGGGGTACACATAAATAGCACAGAGATACTAGTATTTCATCCAGCACTGAGAACCATAAAAACGAAGGCTAATAGGTTTCCTAAATTAGAGAAGGTCATGTATTTTCTAGCTGTCTTGACAACAAGGAGTGTGGGGATCATCGTCTCCTGTGTAGTGGTATATAAAAGGCTCAGGAAATGCAATCTCTTCCACTATCAGTGAACACCTATGTCTAATCCTCCTGGACTTGGAGCTCTGTTTTTCATTGTTTCCTATCTTGTTTCTCTCTGCTGGGATTCTTGGTGAGAAACTACATCCAGATGCCTGGGTAAAGGGCTTGTTTATTTCCTTATGTCCCTAAATTTTCCCTGCTGTTCTATTCTGCCTTGACTATTTCACCTTCTTTCTCTGGACTCTCATTTGATACATCAGGGACTTCTGTCTTCAGAGCCAGCCACTCCCTACATCCAGCTTGTGATGACTTTTTCAGTAAACCAGTGTTTTTCTCTTCAAACAGTTGTTACTAGGGTCATCATGCATTCTTGGAAGAATTATGCCTTTTGGAGAGAACCAGGTTCTGATGGCAGCCCAGGACTTGATGACAGCTGTTACCCAGCCACCCCCTTAAAGCTGCAACTTCAATTATGTTCTGTTGTGGATAGCCTTGGGGCTGTTTGTAATCAGCTAATTATGCCCTCCTGTGAGAGGCTTCAGGTGAGGAGTGAGTTACACCTGTGACTTCTTGTGAACCAATCCCCTAATGAATAAAGGAGCCAATCACTGGGCGTGGAGGAAGGACTTCCAGGTCGGAGAGAGGAAGAGAGGAAGCAGGGGAGAGAGAGGGTCCTTTTGGAACAGGGACTGCATGTAGTAGGTAAGATATAGCTACTAGAGTCTCCTGGTATGACAGATCTGCAAGAACTTGCCACCAGAGGAATCAGACTTTGATAAGGTTTACAAGATTAGGTTTTAGTTGTTGCGCCCAGAGATTACCATTGTTTCTGAGCTAAGTTTGTGTTGTGTTTTCCTTCACGCAGCGGCTCGTCTGGGTTCCAGAGAGAAAGGTACAGCTGCAAGGTGTGGGTTTGCCTGATGTGCACCACAGAGGCCATGGGGGTATTGAAGCTTGGGGCTGGCGTGGTAGCGACCCGCCAGTGGGAACCTAGAGAGCTGGGTGGAGAGATCATGGAGCTCTGACTCAGAGCTCCACAAGATAAAAGCAGGTCGGCCATTGCTCAACAATGCATGGCTGGCCAGCCCGCCAGGGATGAGAGAACCAGGGAGTAGCACGGGAACATGCTGTGATATGTATATACCTTCTTTTTTAAATATTTCCTGCAACAATGTTAGCTGTACAATATTTTTTTGTCCTACAGTTCCTAACAAGTCTAGTCAGCATGCTACTCAGCCTTGAGTTATATTATAAGCAGCAGTCTCTAGCTAAATTTTACTATATGTAACTTAATATTTCCTAAGCAAGTTTATTAGTAGATTTTTTTCCCCTTCTCGCTCCAGTTCCACTTGTTCCAGTCCTGCTCGCTCCAGCTTATTAATAGATTTTTATAACAGTGGTTCTCAACCTTCCTAATGCTATGACCCTTTAATACAGTTCCTTATGTTATAATGATCCCCAACCATAAGATTATTTTCATTGCTACTTTATAACTGCAATTTTGCTACTGTTATGAATCATATTGTAAATATCTGATAGGCAGGATATTTGATGTGTGACCTCCGTGAAAGGGTTCCACAGGGTCTCAAAACCCCTGCTTCTTTATAACATCAATTTATCACTCCTGATCTCTCCCAACAATCATAAATGTATATGCAGCAAACAACACAATGCCGAGTCATAACTCTGACAAAATTGAAAAGAATAGTTTTAGAATAGTAGTTGAAACTTTCAAATTCCTACATCAATAACACAATATGTATAAAGAAGATCAGGAAAGAAGCAGACAAACCAAACATAAAACAACCAGACCTAACAGATAGACACATACAGAATTCCACTCACTGAAAGCTATATATATATGGTGATTTCAATGAGAATGGCCCCCATAGGTGTATTTATTTGAATGCTTTGTCCCCACTTATTGGAACTGTTTGAGAAAGATTGGGAGGTGTGGTCTTGTTGGAGAATGTGTGTAACTGTTGGCAGGCTCTAAGGATCCAAAACCCACACCATCCCCAGGTAGGGCTCTCTCTGCTTCATGCTTGTGGATCAAGATATAAGCTCTCAGGGACTGCTCTAGTGCCACGATTGCCAGCCTGTGGCCTACTCCCTGCCAGGATGGTCACTCCTCTGAAACTGTAAGCTCCAAATAAAGCATATTTGTACAAGTTCCTTGGTTGTTGTATCTTTTCACAGCAATCAAAAATCAATTAAGACAGGAGTTGGTACTAGGAAGCGGGTTATTGCTGTGATAAGCCTGATCGTATTGTTTTTCAGAAAAATATGGAAGACTTTGGGATTTGGAATTAGGTAAGTGGCTGAAAACTGTAAGCCAGACTTAATGAGTCATCCTAGGATACATTTGTTGCTGGTTGTTTTGTTGATCTTTGCCCTACTGACTGAGATAAGATGAAATCTCAAAGTTGTTTTGATTTGCATTTGCCTAATTGCTGGGGATGATGAACTTTTTTTTTGAGATATTCCTTAGCTACTTCTGTTCAGGTCTCAGGCCTCTTTTTTTCTTTTTTTTTGGGGGGGGTGTATTTCAACTTACAGGTTATAGTCCATCATGGAATGAAGTCAGAGAAGGAACTCAAGCAGAAATTTAAAGCAAAAACCACAGAAGAATGCTGCTTGCTGGCTCACTTGTTCAGGCTCATGCTTAGTCCTCTAGCTTTCACATACAGCCCAAGACCACTTGCCCAGGGAATGGTGCCATCATGCATATCCCATGGCTTTAACTGTGACCCCCCTGGATTAGCAGCAAGCACCTTTATCCACTGAGACATTTTGTTGGCCCCTAGCATTGGAACTTTTGGTTACACTTTACATGCATGGAATAAATACATCATCATTTTTGTACTAGGTTAAACAGTAGACTGTTTTCTTCCTGTTCCATTTATATTTTCCCAGTAAAATCATATTGAGTACATTAAAAAGTCTACACTCCCACTTCTCCCCACCTTCCCACAGTACCTAAAACACAGGGAGACATCTTTTTGTGTTATACAGCCATCCATTCCCCCATGTCCCTTCCCTTTCCTGTATATTAGACTCCTGACTTGAAAGGAAGTGCTCTGTTGTTCACCTAAGACTCAAGTTTGCTCATGGGGAACTGAAAATGAGGAAGTTGGTTCTCTACAAGCACATCAGCACTTGTAGCCATGCTCCAATCCACAAAGCACACTAGAAAATGAAAAGAGTTTTTCCAGATGTGTTCTGGACTAGCTCCGAGGTTTCCTAAGCTTTGGCTGATTGCACGCAGTAGGACCTGGCATCAAAGGAAACTATCACAGACTAGACAGACTACTCTTTTCTTGAGCCTCAGCATAAGCACTTGCAAAGGACTTAGCAGCACTTGTAAAAGGCCTTGTTATAAGCCCAGGGATCAGAGTATTCCAGAACATCACCTTGAAATCAAAGCCAAGCCTTTTTTTTTCTTTTGCTAGCATGTGGAGAACAGCAGCATCTTCCTGGAGGAGCCCACTGAGGATGTGTCTCCAGTTGGAGAGAGGTAAATGTAAAAGGGTAGCAATGTCTGCATCTATAGCATAGACCCACGCAGTACAGACCTCCCACACTCCTTTGGCTCATGCTAGTTTGTCCACAGAATACTACAGTAACCTCCTGATTTAAGCACATACATCAAAAGTCTTTGGCAAAGTGCTAGGTTCCCAAAATCAAGGTGAATTGGTGTCACAGAAACTTTATCCTGCAGGCAACAGAAGTTGTTAAGAAGGTATTTTGTACTCCATGTGCTTTTTGTTTTCTCTTATCAATTACAAAAATAATTGTATGAGAGATGGATTACAAGAGAAAAGGAAGCTTTAAGAACTACTGTGTTTATGAAAGGACGAAAATCATGTAACTAAAGGTTAATTTCCCTTCTGTCACTATTTCCTTCATACCGATTTGTAATCCTTGATAATCTACAGAAGACTGGCTTCCTGGGAACCCACAGGTTACTCTAGCCAGGGAGTACGTAGGATAATTGCAGATTTTAATCTCTCCTCCTCTTCCTCTAGGATCAACCCTCCAGTCTCATCCCCACTTCTGTAGCAGATCATTTTCTGCAGCCTCTTCTTACTCTCTGCCTCCATTTCCAGGGGACTAAACAGTTCCTGGTGGAACACAACTAGCTTTCCTCCCTTCAGTGGATACCTTCAGTGCCACTTGCCCCCAATTCCTAGCCCATTCTTATTCAAGTGTTAACTCCCAATGCATAGAAACACATTTTGCCTTGGATAATCAGTGGCCATATATATCAGGAACTCAGAAGAATTTCCTACCAGGCAACACACAGTCACCACATCCTTCTAAGAACTAGAGAGGACAACAGAAACCAAAGGAAAAAATACCCACCCAACCAAGACAAGACTGGATATCAGCATCTTCTCAAAACCCAGATGCCTGGATGACAGTGTAAAAACACAATAAGAGCCAGAACAATATGTCCCCAAATAGAGCCCAGAAACCCTAACAGATCAGGTCCTGAATATTGCAACATAGCTGAAGCACAAGAAAAAGACCTTAAAATAGCCTTTATGAATATGATAGAGGTCCTTAAAGAGAAAACAAATAAATATATGAAAACAAATAAACAATGGAAGGCAATGAACAAAACAGTCAAGAATATTTTATTGAACACGTACCACAAGACTGATCAATCAGGACCACAAGAAAGGACTCCGGAGCCTAACTGTGGTATCAGTCTGTTCTTAGGGCAGGCTTTTTATAGGAAAATTGGAGTTTAGAAGTTCAGAAGGCAAGGGTGGAGGCGGTACTACATTTGGCTAACTAGACAAAGTATTATCAGCTGACTTTTAAGCTGATTGGTCCTAAGTGAGCTAAGAGGAGTGGTGGACTGGTGGTGAACAGAAGAGTTTCAGAGCATTGAGATAACAGAATATAAGTAATACAATCATAGTGTTAAGGCTTTTTAGGAGAATTTTGTCAGTGTCAGCTGTGGACAATTATTTCTGGGAAGTGGAGTCTGAGAACCTGAACTTAAGTTCACCTTAGGAGCAAAATGGAGACTGAATACAAAATGGCTACAGTTATGTTAAAAGGAGCAGGCCTCAACCATACAAGAGTAGGTTCATGCCTTTGAGACCTAGTAAAGGCTATAGGCTTGGGTCAGAAGGCACAGAACTTTCTTTTCTTCAGTCCAGAGGGCAGAAGACAGCCTAATAGTTTTAATTAACTAATAATTGACTAATGAACTAACACTGTAAGGAGCTAGTTGTCTGTTGCTCTCTATCTGTGAAGCTACAATTAGCTTAGTTGTCAATATGATCAGAGACCTGAGAAGGATAAATTATCTAAATGGCCTATGTGTCAATTAAAATGACAGAGACTAGGCTATATTTCATTACTTGGACAATTTTTCCAGGTTCCTATGGTCTACATGCCATCAAGGGCAGAGGCATTCTTTGGCCATCAGGCCCAGAAGATGGAGAGGCTTTTTCTGTGGAGGAGGAACATGAGAGAAACTGACCTCAACTTGCCTTAAGCCACATGTGGCAATCAATTCCCCAGTTGTCCTCTGTCCACAAAGGTACAACAGATTTTAAAAAAAACTCAGGAATGTATATCTGATTGGCAGCATATTATATTAATCAATAGCTACATTCTTAAAAATGAAAACCTGTTATCATATTTATTATTTCTATCATCAGATCCATAACCATCATCACAGGGACTGCCTGAGCTTCTTTCATTGTAATTATCTCTCCTTCATGGGTCCATAATTTGATTGCTGTAATCCACTATAATTTCTAAAGTCATTATAGTTTCCATCGTCATTATTGTTAGTTTCATTAACATTTCCTCCTTCAGAGATTAATGTCTTGGAAGCTTTAAGTGGGATTACACCCTATAGGAATGAAGTTAAGGCACCTTTCAATAGCCTCAATCAAGATAGCCTTCTAATGGTATCCTTCTACTTTGGGGGAATTGATTACCTACTCTCCAAATGTTCTTTCCTTGGGATAAAATACTGTTCACATTTCCCAAAACAGTCAGTGTTAGAAATGTAAATCGATGTCTTTAAGGTGTGTTCTTACTTTAAACATTACAACATGACCTTGTCAACTTCTAGGGTCACACTAGAGAACTGTAAAATCAAATTACAAAACAAATAATAAAAACTTCCCAGTGTCTTAAGTTTATGATGTTTTAAGATGGACTTATTTTATGTGAATGGGAGGTTTGACCACATGTTTGTGCACCAAATATATGTGGTGCCTGTAAAGGCCAGGAAAGAGCATTAGATTCCATGAAACTGGAGTCACAGATGGTTGTGAGCTACTGTATGGGCACTAGAAATTAAACCTGAGTCCTCTAGAAGAACAGCCAGTACTCTTAACTACTGGTCTCCCCCAGCCCCAAATTTATGATTTTTGCATTGATCTACATTCATAACAATCCTGAGGCACATACAGAGTAGAAGCTTGCATGTACAGGTATACACAAGGTCACACAGGTATTATATTGTGTCCATATCTCAATACGATTAGTTCTTAGTTCCCCCTTGTTATCCACAGGTCAGTCCTGGGTCTTTCCTTTTTAGAAACTGGTCCTACAGATGAACAGTCACATCAGTAACTTAAGTATTCTACTTGTATATTCTTTGATTCTATGCAGAGAACTCTAACATTATTATCCCCCTCATTTTTTTTACTGAGACACATCTAAATTTAATGTTCTAAGACTGGCTGGCTGTCTCCCTTTCCATCCATACATTATCTCATACTGTACTCTAGGCTGTTCTGGAGCTTGCTAAGTAGCTAGTGCAGGCTGCCTTTGAACTCATGGCAATCCTCTCACTTCATCCTCCCAAGTGCTGACATGAGAGATATGAGTCATCATGCTTGGCTTTAAAATTTTTCAGGACTAGGCAGTAGAGAAAATAGGCTGCTTTATAGGCAATATGTAAATATGGGCATTATGTTTTAATAAAACTTTAAAAAACAAAAAATTCCTCCTTCACTGTAACCACCATATATTAATAGACATTTTAATAAAATATTTAATAAATTTTAAAATGCCACATAACTTTATATAATTAACTGCAATTTTTAAAAAGATTTATTTTATGTATATGAGTACACTGCAGCTGTCTTCAGACACACCAGAAGTGGTCATCAGATCCCATTACAGATGGTTGTGAGCCACCATGTGGTTGCTGGGAATTGAACTCAGGACCTTCTGGAAAAGCAGTCAGTGCTCTTAACCACTGAGCCATCTCTCCAGCCCTTAACTACAATTTTTAAAAGTTGCTTTTGTAATATCAGAATAAAGTTATCTTTTTAAGAGTAAAATCATAGAGCACAACTACAATTTTGAGAAGACAAAACCAAGTTTTTAATAGTTAAAAATGTCCAGTGTCTCTAAAATCAATACCAAATGCATTACTTTCATGTTATAAGTGTTGGCAGCCAGCAAGAAAAGCTCTTGTATAGGAACGCATGGAGGTGCGGCTTTAATACCTCATTAAAGAAACATTTTTAAATCTTATTTTTTACAAATCTAGTTTTTAGGACAGGAATGAAATAAACATATTATCCCAATTTAAAAGTATCTTTAGAGACCTGTTTCCTTGGTCGGCTCATGTCATATGCCGTTGCCCAGAATGGCTTTAATCCTGAGTTATTTGTTTTTAAGCCAACATTCTGCTACTGATGTTAAATTTTTAACCATACATCATAAATTATAAACCAATATTTTATAATCAAGATATGTAGGACATAGTAAACGTGTACACTTAAGATCAGTCAGAAATAAAGAATTAAAGATGTAGTGACCACATTTAAAACAGACAAAATTTTAATTTCAAGAGAGGATCAACTTGCTACCTGTTGAATCCAATTCTCATGGGCATAGGTTTTGAAAATAGTTTTCTGTGTAGCTTTGGCTGCCCTATAGCTCACTCTGTAGACCACACTGGCAGCCTGCCTCTACCTCCCCAGTGCTGGGATTAAAGGCCTGCACCAAAAATTTGTTCTCTGTCCTATGTCAGGTGAACCATCTGATTTTATGAGAGGGAAAAGAAGGCACAGTAAACAGCCTAAAAATAGACTACTGGTTTCATTTACCACTCTTAAGACTTTTGCTGAAATAAAAACTATTTCAAGGTTTGTAAAACTATTATGTAAATTTTCTGAATTTCAAGATATAAATGTTGATTGGGTATGGTTAAAGATATATAAAGTCTATAACAAAAGGTTAACTTAAGAACTTATTAAAAAGTGTTAATAATTAAAAACTCTATACATGGGCAACCTTAATTTAATATATATATATATATATATATATGATTCAACTTCACTACTATCTTGGTTAAGATAGTCACATGATATAAACCGACTAAGGAAAGACAACAGGTGTTCAAAATATGTTGGATTAAAATAAATTTTTATAATTCTAGTCCTACAAATAAAAATAAAAATAAGGAAATCATAAAAGCAAGATTTATAAAAGATAAGACTCAAAACAAGTATGTTTAATGAATAAGATTATTAAAGCTATACCTATATACATTTATGAAAAACTAAGAGGCTATATGAATAAAAAATATAGACAATTCTCTTTTACCTTTATGCTGTTTTTCGATAAAATAACTGAGCTGTCAAAAATTTGGAACCATCAGTAAAGGACTACTATAGTATAATAATTAAAGATAGAAATAAAAGCTTTGAATAATTTTTATACCTCAGTTAAGATAATATAAATGAGGTTTTGTTTACTATGATTAGTAACTCATTGTTCTTTGGAAAAGAAGAAATTGCATAACAGGTCTTCTGGATATCAACTGTATTTCAAGTGTCACAGATTAGACCAAAATGTTCATCCTTAAATGTCCTCAAATTCATTAAGTATTCATTTAGCAAACTAGAGATGCTGTCATTTTATATATATAGGAATTCTCCTTGTAATTTTACCAATTCTAGTTTTCACTTCAAATAAAGGACTAGGCCTGAAAATCCCATTTAAATAGTTAGAAAAAATTAGCCTAGGTGACTTCCTGGCTTAGGGCTTAAAATGATTATTTTTTAATATGTTCAGAGTTATACTTGTAGTCATGCTAAGTAAAAATATAAATCATTTATAGGGATAATAGTTTTTCAGCTTTCTATATATGTTTTCATGTTTAAACTTAAAACAACTAACTAAAAACAAATAAAATTTATTTAAAATCAAGTATACTTACTAGATTGTCCTGAAAAATTTTCAGAGATCTATTGAATATGGCATTTAAAATATTTAATGAAGCTTTCCAGGATAGAGAAAAATACTAGGTCCTAATGGGGGCCCTAAGGTCTCCTTTAAAGAAGGTGACTCCTCCTGGATAATGCTAATCACAGGGAAAGAATGCTTCATACCTTGCCCACCACCAGGACCCCACTTAAACTGTGGATAAATTGGATACTAGAGAACTGTCACTCTTTGCCTTACCAAGGTCTCTCAAGTTCTCACCCTCAGGAATCTTATGGGCCTGGCAGCCAAAGGCCAATGCTGTCCTATGTTGCAATGAAAGTGTTAATGTCACCCTGTGTGACTGATGAAGACTGAAGCCACTCCATCCATGGAGATTACTGAAATTGTTAAGGAGGAGCCTAGGGTACCCATCCAGATACCAAGTAAGTCTCTGTCATTTTAATTGATACAGAGGCCCTTTGGTTTATTCTCCCTGTTCAAATTTATCCTTCTCAGATGTCTGATGGTGTTGACGGCTAACTATAGCTTTATCAGTTTAATAGGTGCCTGGTCATTGCATTTCATATATGAAAATCAGGCCTTGCTTTTTTGTAGAGCTATTAGGTCTCCTGGTAAAAAACAAAAACTCACAGACTTTGCTGACATGCTGAAAAAATAAACAGATTTCAATATAACTTTTTACTGTTCCTTTGTTTAAAAAATGTCCTTTGCAATGACTAAAAAAAAGGTTTGAGGTTTATATAATGTTTAAGGTTCTAAGAAGATAGAATATGATATTAAAATTTCTGATTTTAAGTTAATTTAAATTCATAATTTTAACATATTACTCAGTGCAATTCTGAGAAACTTTTAACCTAACTCTGGCAAAACACTGACTACTATTATCACAGTCACAAGCTTAAAATGTAAAAGTTTCCTTTAGATGTGTTTTAAATAGAGACTTAAAGATGCCTTTATTATGCTATAAACATTTCTGTCCAATATATGTACATATCCAGCCCTCAGGAAAGAGATGCTTATGTTTTTCACTTAGTATTATCTTTTGGGCTCTCAAGGTTTTACTATGACTCAAAGGCACGAGTCTACTGCCTTTTTTACAATATGGATTTCTGTACAGATTAAAAACAACAATAAGCTAATATATCTAAAAATTTTATCTTTTTGTAAATTAAAAACAATTCATATAAGGTACAAAAAGACACAACTTGGATCCTCGTGTCACAGGTCAAATGGACTCCATATAAGTACTCCTATCAATCAACAGCCTAAGCTTCTATACCTACTGCTTTTCCCTGAGGGGTAAGTTCTAAATGTAAAGTTTTTCCTTTAAGTTCCTAAGGTTTATCTTCTGTTGGCCATCTATATCTATCTCACCAGATTTCCACTTGGCTGAGAGATACCATCCAGGAGTCATCTGCAGACTGCAAACTGCTCCAAATGGCTGGAGCCCTAGACTTACTAAAGCTGATGTGAACCAGTCTTCCTGATGTGACTGGTGTCTCTTCAGCTGGGTCAGTGAACCAGATGCTTCTGACAAATTTCCCTCTACTGCCTGAACTCCCAAACCCTGGCCTTTGGCTAGCATTTCATACTTCATGAGCACCGACAACAAAGTCCTAATTTCAGCTGAGAAGCAGTTACAGAAAAGAGTACTTAGTCCTTTATCCTCAATACAAGATTGGAATATTAGGCTCAAAGTAAACTAGTTCCCCTCTACCAAAAGGTTGAGACTTTAGAAATACGGCTTTAGAAATAATTGGTAGCCACCACAATATCAGAGATTTAACTCAGGATACAACTCAAGGGGAGAATGTGACTGTATGACTGTTAACACTACATTTAAAATTTAGATTTACTATGCTTTAGAGACCAAAAAACAAAAACAAACAAAAAACAAAAAACCACTTCTAACATACAAGCCCTTATCTTGTGTACGCTATATCCTAGCAACCCAATTCTCCCATCTCCCACCCCTAAATGTTGAATATTGATTGATCTTATAAAATTTGCTGTTATAGCAAAAATTTGTTGTTATAGTTAGTCTTAAGACTAACTTCTATTTCTGCTTTTGTAATCAAACTTGCTAACTCTGCTCAATGATTAGGATAACTGCAAGATATATTTAAATTTAGACCTTGCCTACATGTAGACAGAGTGCATGTAATCTTGTGATTTTTCACTTTACAAACCTTGGATCGATATATGACTAGATGCTGCATCTTGGGAGCACTCTCAGTTGCAATCTTGGCACCATGAGTAACTCCTGCCAGTATTTAATAAAGTTTCTTATTAAAATTTATTTGTGAACATGGTGGATGAGTGACCCCAGAACTGTAGCATTTTGTCCAATTCCAATATGTTAGTTTTGCTATATTTATTGTGTTTCATTTTATTATTACCCTTAGAAGCTTGTCTGCCTACATTTCTTCTTTCCTTTCTTCCTTCATTACTTCCTTTCCCTCCCCCCCCTTCCTTTTTTTTGAGACAGTTACTCTGTGTAGCCCTAGTTGTCCTGGAACTCATTTTGTAGACCAGGCTGCCCTCAAACTCTCAGAGATCTGCCTGACTCAGCCTCTTAAGTGGTAGGATTAAAGGCGTGCAGCAGCACCACCACCACCTGGCAACCTGTATGTTTTCTAATGAGAGACAAAAAGAGGATGGGTCCAGATGAAAGAGGAGGACTGAGAGGAGCAGAGGGAAGGGAAGCCATTATCAGGATATATTATGTGAGAAAAAACTATTTTAATTAAAATGGAAAAAAACTTAACCATCATCATCAATACTTTCTCTGCCTACCTTCTTACAGGGTTACTACTGAATCTCTTGCTCAAAGGATCAAGGGAGCCTAAATCAAGAAGGCTTAAGTGGCCCCTGTCTCACAGTTACCATGCACAGAGACTACTACTCTGTGCAAGCAATACTCGTGACTTAGAAACATCACCCCATAAAATGAGAACTTGTCATTCTGCTTAAATGGCTTTTCCTGAATAGCATACATCATGTCCTACCCAGAAACCCCAGAAAGCACATGAAATTAAATAACTTGGAAATTCATGCTTTTATTGTTAGCATGCATGCTGAATAGTTAAACTTGACACTGGGCACTTAGGTCACCAAGTTGCCCTTTGCCTATTGAAGGATGGCACATTAAGAAGGCTCTTCAGCATCCGTCATGAAAATGAAGTCTTCAGCACCAGGTGGCATATTTCTCAGCATTGCACGTCTCTCAATCCTCCTCTGCTTGGCCCTCCGATTGATAAACCACACCTAGAACCAGAGGATGACAGGATTGGGATTAGCACTGGCTGCTACCCCAGAGCCAAGAGATAAAAAATCACTTGAAGGCTCCTAACGCTGAATTTTCTATTTAGTTCATAAAAGCAAGGATATGCTGTGTGCTAACCGTTGCAATAGGCCATGTTTTTTTGGATGGGAAGTGTAGCTCATTACTTGTTCCATGCCCTTGATGCTAATTCAATAGACAGTAACCAGATAAAGGAATGTCTTCATTCTCATATTTGACCATCAGCTGCATAACATCCTGCTAACCAGTGATAGTTTTCTCTTGTTTGGGAAGATATTGTGGATCACAAAATGTTAGTTCATTTAACAGTCGTATGGAGGGGTACAGTTTTCTGTTTGTAAAACTAATCTTCAGTATGAAGTAATTAATCAACAGAATCAAGCATGGGAGATATTTAGACAGAAAATAGCCTTCGAGGATGACAATGGGATTGTTGGTGCTTGAAATTTTGGGCAAGGGAATGGGTGGTAGGCAGAGGTGGCCTGGACAATGTTCTGACACTGTCCAGTGTTTGAGAAAGTTGACTAGCTTAACCAAGATGACATACAGGATGGTGAAACTTTTGCCACTCTAAGGAGTTCAGCAGAAAGGGGTAGGCTTCCACCCCTAGCAAATTAAAACACTATGTACTTCCAAGTTATACAAATTTCTCTAGGATTAGGATGAAGGAAATTGTCTCTGCTTCAGTTATATACTTCCAGAATCCTGCTGAGCACAGAGGGCACACTAGGCCCTGCTGTGTCACTAGGACATACAAAGCCCATTCTTCTTAAAAAGGCAAAGTGTAAAGATTTACAAAGGGTAAAAGACAGCAGTGTCGGGGAAAGGGGTCATAAATCAGCTCTTTCTAAATATTGGCTAGCTACAAGATACAGTCACAGTCACCTGTTAGATGTCACCATCTTCTCAGACTCCTAGTGAATGGGGTCCATGTATTTGTCACATTGGGAAGTTCTCACACTGCACATTTGTGACTACACATACCCTTTCTCCCTGTCTGGAACCCTCTATTTTGGGGATACATAGTCTAAAGAAGATCAGGGGACCGAAGCCCTGCTGAGGGGGACTCGAACCTACCATCAGGATGCCTCCATGAACTCAACCAAAGCCCCAGGAGATGACTCACATGAGCTCACATTAGGCCAGAGTTCCCTGCGTTTGAGTCTTAAAGCCCATCGATTATGTTTGCAAGAAGAAAAGGAAATCAGGCAGGAAGGCTTCGGGAAGTTCACACTGCAGTGTGCAAACAGGAGCACGTGGGTGTTTTCTCCTCTCGTGTCCTGTGGCCATGCTCTCTCCAGAGCTGCAGCGCACTGGCCTGTGAGCTCAGAGGGGAAAAAAATCCCCCATACCTTCAGCTTTTCTTTTCCTCTCACTCTGCCTCTCCATCCTGGGGAGAGCCTCTCTTCTTCCTCCCAGCCTCTCCCACCTGAGCCTGGTCCTACAGTAGAGCCTACTCATGGTGTTAGGATGCCAGCACTCAGG